>PVKB01002160.1:0-25349 GCA_004027205.1 Ctenodactylus gundi
AGCAAAGTGTAAGTACATCAACTTCCCCAAATTTGTATCAGAGTATATAAATTTTATTTGGTGAGTGGTGAAAACTGTGAAGGGAGTTAAAAGCAATATCCCTAACATTGATCATCAAAACAACTCAGTGGTTTTTAAGGAAAACTGCTTTGTTAGTAACAATGAGACTTTTGGTGGAATTTTGTTTGTTTTTAGACAGTGTCCTTACTTAGTCTGGGCAGGCCTCCATGCACTATATAGTGTCAGACCCACAGTCTCTTACTGGAGGAATGTCAGAGTTTAAGGATCTCTATTGCTGCCCAGGGATTCAATTAACAGATCAATCACTCCCTAACAGGAACTCTCTTGATGACATTTCCTTCTTTGCAAGTGAACTCGGTTCCTTTTGTATGCGCCTTAGATTCATTGCTGTGCTGGGGGTGAATGCTCTGTTCCAGTAACAAATAGAAAATCATTTGAATGACTCCTAACTAAAATGGAAATAACAATAGGAACTTTTATTTAAAATCATTTTTATGGTACCCAACTCAAGATACCCTGAATTCTTAAAATAACATCATTTTTAATTACACTATTGGAACTATTGAATAGATTCTTCTTCAGACAGAACATTAATTATATTAATTCATGTAAGAAGCAAATGTTAAAATTTTACTGTACACTGTTTGAAATCAATTCTTTTGCATATATTTACAAATAGAAATTTTTTTTGAACTGAAAATACAAAATGTAGGAATACATACATATGTATAAATTAAAAATTATTACTAATTAGGGAGCAACTGGAGGAATAGCATAGTGGTTAGAGAGCTTGCCTAACAATCGCAAGGCCCCAAGTTCAATTCCCCAGTACCGTATAAGATAGGCATTGTGGTATACACCTATAATGCCAGCATGTGGGAGATTGAATCAGGGGAATTGTTATGAATTTAAGGCCAGCCTAGGCTACATACTGAGTTCAGAACAAATTTGAACTAAATAGAGAGATTCTGTCTCAAAAAACATAATACACACACACACACACACACACAATGTATTGTACTTCACAGATTATTCTCTTTTGTTATAATATTCTAATAGACTGCAAGCTTCCATGTTTGTCAAAAAATTTAAAAGACATTATATTACA
Organism: Ctenodactylus gundi; assembly: GCA_004027205.1. Classification (NCBI taxonomy): domain Eukaryota; kingdom Metazoa; phylum Chordata; class Mammalia; order Rodentia; family Ctenodactylidae; genus Ctenodactylus; species Ctenodactylus gundi. Next base: position 1,130 of record PVKB01002160.1, read on the forward strand.
GGCTATATGTGGCTGTATATAGATGTAACGTAATTTGTTAAGATACTTAGAGGTGACTTTTTCGATTCAGCTTTCAAAACCTTACCATAATAAATACAAGCATACACACAAACACACACACACACACACACACGCACACACACACACGCACACACACACACGCACACGCACACACACACACCCTTTTGTCAAAATTAAGCTTTTTGAGTTTTCTGACCATTTTCTTAGGATATATTTTTACAGAATGTCATAGTTACTTATGAGTTGCTGGGATAGAATATCCAACATTCCCAACTTGGAGAAGGGAAATTTTGCGTAGCTCACAGTTCAGAAGTCTCACGAAGTCTGCTCATGGGCAGCTGGCAGGTGCGGAAGCAGATGCCGGAGAGAGGCTCATAGCATTGCAGGCAGAAAGCAAGTGAGATAGGAACGAAGTCAATGACTGGGGATTCTGGCAAAGCTAGGGCTTTCCCAGAAGAAGCTGTACCAGTGTTTCATCTTTCTGCCTTTAACTACTTCAAGATGCCAACCCAACTCCCATGTGGGTGCACCTCCCTCACCTCCTGGTCCACAAGTCAATAACAAGCACCTAAATCTCTGCCCTCGGCACCTTTGAAGTTTACACAATATCTCCAGATCAAGGCCCAGGCATCTATGCCTTCCTAACAGCACACAGCTCCATACTTATGCTACTATATCCAATTACATGACACTCCATGTGTCATGGGGGACGCTCCAGATCCCAATCATACTGCAGACAAAATTGTGCAATCTGTAGATATTTACTCTTCTTACTTTAACATTCTAATTTTGTATTTAGAGAAATTTAACAAAATAATATGAATCACACCAACTTTCCTCATTCTGCGTCCCTTATTGATCAAGTCCAGCAGTTCAGTTATCTACAGTTCAATTATCAACAGCAGAAAATTACACAGGTGTACAACTATTATTCAAGTTACAAACCTAAACTGACATTCATAATTTTTTTTTCTGAAATATCTTTTGCACACTAAGATTCTATATGAGTTCCCATGGTTTGTTTGGTTGTTTTTTCTCCTCAGTCTTTTCTAACCTGTGACAATTCCTTGCTCTTCCCCATCTCTCACAACTTTGGCACTTTTGTACACCACTCCATATGTGTTTTGTAGAAAATCTCTGTATTTGAACTGGTCTGATGCTTTCTCACAAGTTTTATAGAGTTGTACGTTTTCAGCAAGAATGTGAGAGAAATGATGGCACTGCCATCAGAGGATATAATATCTAGCGTTCCATGAGGCCCCTATGTCTCATTATTAGTGATGTTAACTTTGAAGTTAAAGTGAAGACCATGACTACGTAACGTAGATTTCCTCATGGCACAGTTACCATATTTCATTATGTGGTTGATAAGCATCTTGGAGGAGAAATTTGAGGATTAAAAATGTTCTGTTTCTCCTCATTTTTTGCCATCTCAATTTTGCAGCTTGAGTAAATATTCTCTGCCATAATCATTATTGTGGGGTCTGCCTCTTTCCTTATTTTTCTTAAGTTGATTCCAAACTTTTAAAAATGATTTACTTCAGTTCACAATTATAGAACATTTCTAAAACATAAATATGCAGAAAATAAAAACTAAAACATTGCATATATCGATGTAAGCCCCACTCTCCTTCAATAAGTAGTAGCACTTGGTACATTAACCTCAGATTTCTTATTTTGCATCTGATTTTTATTTATTTCTTTAGATCAAGAACAGGAACTACATGTACACAACATACTCAAGCTTAATGTACTCATGATGTATCACCAATATATGTTAACAAAAATGGGGAAGAAAGGAACAGAGCAGATATAGACAAAGTCGCTTCTCCTGTTCCTTCATTGTCCTTACCATTCTAGGAAGGTGGAGTTCCTCATTCAAATGCATTTTAATTACATACATCAGATGCATGTAATTATAAATGCTATGAGACACATATTTAAATTTTTATTTAAAGCATACCATACTGCAGGTATATTTTTGTATGTGCTTTTTTATCCATATGTATTCACATTATGTCTTTGTAAGTTTTGTCAATGTCGATTCACATATCCCTTTCATTTTAAACGTAGAATAATATTCTATAAATTTAAAGAAATATATTTAATATTAAACATTTATTGAGTAAAGATGATGGGGGTCAGAAAAGTGCCCTGCTCTCTGGACATGCAAAGGATCCACTAAAAAATGAAAAAATTTCATTTTAATACAAAATATCATAGCATAGTTTGTAATGGCAATAATCTATAAATACATAAAAATTCTTAGTACTATACTATATGCCATTTATTAACTCAATCATTCATTCATTCATTCATTCATGTTACCCATATGTTTTTGTTATCCAGGCAAAGGTACACATTAAAATTTTCATAAAAACTTACATTATAGTGAAATGAATAGCCTTGTGAATATGATTGTCCATTTTAAAGCTATATAGGTATTTTTTTCAGATTATCATGAATACAGAGAGTGCATATACAGAGGTAAAATTTTTCTTGGGGAATATAGAGCTTAATTTCATGGAAAACAAGAATGTTTTCGAGTCTTCACTATTGAAGGAAGTTGTGGGTTTGGTTGGGTTTTCAAAGGCAGATAAATACAAGATACCTGAAGGAGTAATGAACAGAGAAACTCCTGTTAAACTAAAAACCACATAATTTGAAATGGGCGCATTTTGGGGGTAATAAAATAGTGGAGAAGTTTGATGTAAAGTGATTAAATGACATAGAAGAACAGTCTAACTAAAAGCCATAATCGGAAGAGACTTATTTCCATAATGTGTGTGTCTCCTTGGGGAGGACAGCCAGCGTAGAATCCCTGTCGGATCATTGTTTGGTGTGTCCCATCAAGAAATCAATTCTTCATTATGTCTTAGTCATTTTATCTTGAATATGAGAATAATAATGAACAGTTGAATATGATATGGCAATTCTTTATACATATTCTGTAGTAGATGATCATAAATGCTAAAATGTCATTTTTATATTTGTATGCAATACTTGTATTTTTTTCTTATAGACATTGGGAAAGTATTGCTGAGTATTAGGAATTAGAAGAGGGATATGCTTACATTTTTTATTTTTTAATTTTCTCTTTCTTGGTACATGTTTGTGATGTGTAGACATTACATTCATCTTGGAGAATATATATAATACATCTTGATCTTTTCCAGTCTCTTTTCTCCCTCCGCATTCTCACCCCTCTCCCTAGAACCTGTGTTTCTCTTCATCCCCAAAAACTTTATCTCATTATTTCCTAACTTCTCCCATTTATTTTATTATCTAATGTATTTGCATTTTGGGTTACTCCAAAAACAAAACCCTTGTGATACTTAAGTGTTTGTATATGATTTACTTCTCTGTGCATTAACATCTCAAGATCCATACATCCTTCTCTATGGCTGATTACCGCTCCCTTGTCCACATGTGTCATACATCCTTTATCTCCGTGTCTGTCAGTGGGTGTCTAGGTTATATTCACAGCTCAGATACTTTGACTTGCACTGCTATAAACATGAGTACGCAAGCACCGCTATAGTATGATTTCCTTTAATTTTTTAGGAAAATACCCAAGAGAGGTTTATCTGGGTCAAATGAAATGTCTACTTTCAGTAGTTTTTTTTTTTTTTTTTGGTTTTTGTTTTTTTCCAGAATCTCCAAACTGTTAGCATGAGTTTATATTGCCACAAATAAGATAGACTGCATTTTCTCCTTATCCTCAACTTCATTTGTTGCTTTTCTTTGTGATCTTGATAACAGTGATTTTTATCAAAGTAAGATGGGAACTTAGAGCGCTCCCAATTTGCATTTTTCTAATGGATAAACATGCTGAACATTTTGCCACATATTTATCAGCTGTTTGTGCTTCTTTTCAGATGTTTCTATTCATGTCAGTGGCCCATTATTCAAATAGGTCATTTGAGGTCTTTATGTATTCTAGACTGTAATCTTCTGTCAGAAGCATATCTGCCAATATTTTTGCTCATTCTGTAAGTTGTCTCTTCGCTCTGGTGGTTGTTTTCTTTTATGAGAAAAAGCTTTTTAATATGTTATAATCTTCTTTGCTAATTCTTGGTTTTATTTCTTGTGCTGTTGAAGTTCTACTAAGAAAGTTCTTGACTATGCTTGTATCTTCAAGTATTTTCTATATTTTATCCTTCCACAGACAACGTGTTTCTGTTCTTATATCTGGGTCTTCAATGCATTTTCATTGAATTTTAGTGTAGGGTGAGAGCTTTGGATACAGTTTCATTTGTCTAAGTTTAAATAACCCATTGTTTTCCCTGTACCTTTTCTTAAAAATAGATTATCTTTTATCCGGCATGTTTTTAGTTCCTTTCTCAAAAGTATGTGTGCAGGGGTCTTTTTTTTCTGTAGCTTTTGATTTATTTTTGTGTTAGTGTAATGCTGTTTTCACTACTATATCTTTGCGAAGTATTGATGCCCATACTCTTTAAGCTCTTTAAGTTCTGACATTAAAAAGAAAGGAACACTGCTGAAGTCATTCCATATAGCCAGTTCTACCCTTGTTCCAAAAGCAGATAACGACTCAAAAATATGTGCCAATATTCTAGATTATTGATAAACCCAGTTACAAAAGTATTTGATAATACTCTTGCAATCAGATTGTGAAGTCTTATTAAAATGAGTAAGTCAGCATCTTTCCAGGGACACAAAGATGGTAAGATATACATAAATCAATAAATATATTATACAAATATAATTAGGGGTAAAATTTACATGAGCATGAGCTTTAGTTACTTTTCTGTTATTGTGATTCAGTATACAACATCTACAATTTGAGGAGATTTATTTTAGCTAACAGTTTCAGATGGTCATTGCCCCTTCATGGTTGCCAGCAATATGGCAGGGACACAGTCAGAGAGCCCCTCACAACATTGCAGACAGGGAAATCAAGTCCAGGATGAGAGGCAGGACTACCAGACTGTCCTATTGATCAGCCCTTCAGAGCCACGCCCCAGTATTCTGCCCCTTCTGACTAGGCACCATATTTGAACAGCACATAGGAATATTACAATGTCCATATACCTGGGGTTTTGGTGGTTCAGTCCAGATGTAAGCTATAGCATCATCTTAATTGACAATGGAAAAAGCATTGGCAAAATCCAACATGCATTCGTGATCAAAAAAACCTGATGAAAATAGAAACAGAAAAACCTTACCTCAAACTGATGTAAGCCATTTATGAGAAACTCACAGCCAACATCATACTAAATGAGGAAATACTAAAAGTATTCTCTCTAAAATCAGGTACAATAATCAAGGATGTCCACTTCTGTTCAGTGTAGGACTTAAAATTTTAGCCAAACTTTCATGTAAGAGAAAGAAATAAAGTGAATATGAACAGTAATTTAACTAAAGGAAGAAATCATACTATCTTTATTTGCAGATGATATTAATCCTTGGTATAGAAGACTTGAAAACTCCACCAAGAGACACCTAGAGCTAATAAGTGAAGTGGCAACATACAAAATCAACACATAAGAATTAACAGTATTTTTCTACGCCAATAATGATCCTACTGTGGAAGAAGTCAAGAAAACAATCTCATCCATGGTAGCTTCAAAAAATTAAGTACCTATAAATTAACATGTGTAAGTAGATGGAAGACCTTCCTGATGAAAACCACAGTGCTCTGAAGAGAAGGTAGAGGACATTAGAAAGTAGAAAGCAAACCCCCTGTTCTTGTGTAGGAAGAATCAGTGTCATCAAAAGGCCATATTACCAAACATGAAACCGATTTAATGCAATTTTTATCAAAACACTAATATTCATGACAGAACTAGAAAAGTCAGTCTTAAAATTCATCATATGGAACCAGAAGAGGCCCAGAGTGGCAAAAGCAATTCTGAGCAAAAGGCCCCAAGCAAAAGGAAAAACAAACTTGGGCTTCAAGTTGTACTATTCATTTAAGAAAGAAAAATACAGTGGTAGTGTAAGGAATGACCTAAAGAGACTAGAGAGACTGTGATGTTTCTCAAAGTAGATGAATAGAAGGAAATTTGGTACAAACATCTCATCTCTTTTTGTGTTAGTTTTCTAGGGCCACTGTTATAAGTACAAAATAGGTGGGTTAAAACAATAAATATTTAATCCCTCAAAAAAACTTGAAATCAAATTTTTCTCAAGACTGTACCTCCTCTGATTACCCAAAGAAAGTATGTGCTTCAGGCCTCCCTTGTAGATTCTAATAAATCCTTGGTTTGAGGTAGCATACCACCAGCCTTCCCATAGGACTGTTCCTGTCTCCCACATGGCTATCTTTTTTATAAGGATACCATCATATTGGACTAGGAGCTGAATTAGTTGCTTTCATGTACTTGGGTCAAAAAACCCAGACCTGATGCCCAAAGTTTAAAGGAGGAGAAGTTTATTTTGACTCACGAATTCAATGGGTTCAGTCCCTGGCATCCAGTTAGATCAGAAAGAACATAGTGAAGAGTCTGTCAGAGGAGATCTAGTCACACCTTGGGGGCAGAGAAAAAGGAGAGAGAAGCCAGGACCCAGAGACAATAATTCAGCCTTCCAAGTTGTGCCCCTTCTAACTGCTAGCTCTCGAGTTAATGACTGCTCTTCTAGCACGGATCCATCTCTGAATACTTCTGGCTTCATTTTAGATCTAAGCCATATCTTAATCCAATATGACCTTTGTTGTAATTTAACTAATTGTATCTACAATAAGCTCATTTTGGAATAAGTTTTCAGCCCAAACTACATAGGGTTAAAATTTAAAGATACTAATTTGAGACAGGCAGTTGGAATAATAACTATTTTTATTCCCTACTATTACAGCTATTCTTCATTGCAAATGAGAATCCTTATCTGATTTATAGTGAATATAATTCAGTAGTAGAATAAGATATCTAGAAATGTGAAATCAAAATTTTCTCTGCCCATTAATCTTCATTAAAATCATAACCCATCATTCAAGAACTAGGAAAATAAGAAATACTTAATATAACTTCTATTAACATTTACTGATATGTATATTTTAGGTAAGGCAATCTAAAACTCTCAAGTGACAAATTTCTTTAAAAAACATAATACAAAGTATTATTTATAGCATAATTAAATCTATCCTGGATTCAGTTTCCAGAAAAGTATATGAAGAGAAAAGGAAAAGAGAAAGGAAGACAGAAAATGTCTCAAAATAAAATTAGAAATAAGCCATAAGTTCAATTATTTATACCTCAAAATCAAAAGTAAACTATCAAAAAAAGGAAAATTGTGAGCCCTATATCTTGATTTCTATATAGTTTGAAAACTATTGTCATAATTCTAAGCACATAAAAATAGCTTTACACATTTTTATGTATAGATATGATTACTCAGATTACATGTCAAGTGTGATACAAAAAGTTAGCATAACATGGGTCATAGTGAAACTTAGAGGAAGCATGAGTGGGTTGTGTGTTACTCATTCTCAGGAGGATTATGAAGCAGTGTGGTAGGGCTTTTTCATAAAAAATGTAAATTTGAGTGTGATGAAAGGAGAGATAGAAGTGATTCATTTGTTAATGATGAGCTATTGGTAGTTTTTCCAGAAATTCTGTAAATAGCTCTATATAAAAATAAAAAATGGAGAAAATATATGAAGTTATTTTTAGATCAAAATGTCATTACTCAAGGTGTACTTATTCATATTCTAGATTAATAAATACTTCAGAAAGTCCTTTGCAAATTTATCAAAATGTCATCTTCAGTTACTGGGTTGGAAAATTAGTAATTGCTGGAGTGTGTGACTATTCAAAGGTGCCACAATTTGCAGATTCCATCAGGTTTTAGCTTCTGACATAAAGCAAAGTTGGTAGTCATTAGTGTTGAAATTTAAAATGTCAGAAGTCTTTAGTACAAAAATAAAGGCTAAAAATTTAATCATATATTGTAAATGTAGGCATATATAGAGGAAACAGTACTCAAAAGGTACTTAAAAGTACTCAAATTGCAATCTCTAATAATGGCATAAGTGTGAGACAACTTTATATAGTGTAAAGATATTCTTTAATTTAATTCTTATAAAATGACATAAAATTATATACTGTTAGTGCACTCTGCACACATATGCTATTCATTCTTAAAGTCATACATGGTCATTAATATATTTAGGTACATATAATTTTGATTCCATAACACAATTTCTTATAATCAGAAGTAGCATGAAACCTGTGGTGTGAAATAATACAGGAATTGAATTTTGCCTTGCCGTGGTTATCCATTCAGGAAGAGAAACTTACTCACAAAAGAATTTCATGCCGTGGGTCTGGAGGAGTAGCTCAGCAGTAAAATGCTTGCCTTGCAAGTTCAAGGTCCTGGGTTATATGCCCCAGCACCACATGAACTGGTTGTGGTGGTATATGCCTGTCATCTTAGCACTCAGGAGGCTGAGGCAGGAGGACTGATGTAAATTAAAGGCTAGCCTAGGCTACATAATGAACTCAGGAGCATTCTGGACTATACATTGAAACTTGAAACCCTGTCTCAAAAAAAATATATAGTTTCATGCCTCCCTATACTTGTACTGATCTTATCAGTTTACACTTGATACTTCATTCAATTTTGAAGTGGTTTCGTACACAGCCTGCTATTTTTTTGACCCATAATGTAGATGAGGTTAAAAAAAATCATTGGACAGGAGTGGAAACTGAGCCTCTGATAGATAATTTGTACGTCTTACCTCAGGGAAAACCCACATTCCTACCTAGAACGCTTGGCACTAGGATTTAGGTCTTTGGAGGTCTGTGTTCCACCGTAGAGAATCTCTGTTAAAGTGATATTTAACATCAGAAAAAGAATTTAGTGCTTGTTAACGTTTATCTGGAGTCATGAGCATCTGTTGGTCTTGTAGTGTTCGCGGAATAGTGGGCAAGTTCTGTGCTACCTTTCTTCCAAAGAGAACACAGGAGTTTTCCCAATGCTGCCAACATATGCCAATATGATAGCAGGCGGGGCTATCATACGAGATGAAAACTGGCATCAATATTTTAAGAATCTGCAAAAGGTCAACGTTTATAACAGTGCCTGTCTGTTCTAATAGCTAACTATGTAGAAATCCTTGGATAAGCGAAGAGAAAATCTTGACTGCATCCTCAGTGGCGCTAAACAGGTTATTAAATTGAAGAGAAACTCTAAGCCTTCATCAGTACAATAGGGACGTGAGTAACATCTCTTGGAGAGTGCTTCCATCCGAATGAAATAGAAGAGGTTAGCAAATTATCAGGGCATTCTGACACATTCATGAAAACGGTCGTCCTTCTGTTTTCTCTTTTTAACCACATAAGACAGTTATTTATTATTTCTAATTTGGACACTTCATTCAAGTCTCGATACTACTTACCTCATTGCTATATTTATAGCATTTCATAGTTTTATCCTTTAGTGGAAGTGCTTGTTGCAATGTATTTCTTTCAACCATATTATTTTATCTCCTATGCTGAAAAGTAGAGGTTGATGTCACTGCACGGTATGAGTGACTGCATATCACTTATAATTTAGGTACATTTTAGCAACTAATCCTCTAGGGAGCCACTGTAGCTCTATTTTGTTTTGTTTTACTAGTTTATGCTTTGTCAATAAACAATTGATCTTTCAGAATAAGGAAATTTCAAATGAATGAGTTATATTTTCAAAACTAATCGTGTGACAAGAGGACTAGTTTGTGACAAAGACCGAGGTGTTTTTAAGTAGTAAATGGAGAACTTTGGGATATTATATGAGTAACTCAAGGCAATGCTTTTTGACACCATTTTTCCCATCATGAATAATGTGGAATAACTGTGGATGATCAGAAGAGCCTTTCCTTCATGCTAGGAAACATACCCCTGGGTAGTATAGTACAATACAAAAATAGTTGGATAATTCACTTTAAATCATTCTCTTATCAGTAACTAGATACATGTGCCTGATGCAACTCCTAATACATAAATTTTTATCCACACAGAATGCCTTTCTTCTTGCTGTGATAGAATATTATACATTTTTCAAAGCAGCCTTAGGACAATGAGGTATACATTAAGAGATAAGACATTAAAATATAAAATGGTTTACTACTTTGTAACACTGCTCTGATCTCTCAGTCTCTTCTGATAACAATGATTTTTTGGGGGGTGATTATAAGGTGCAGAATTTTTAAGAGTCAATGGAAGAATCAAGAGGGTGCCACATATCTTTCCCATATTATTGGATTTAGTTCTCAGAATTACTGTGAGCTTAGGAGTAATGTCCTAACCTGCACAGGAGGAAGCTGGAGTGTCCAGGCAGTAACAATCTTGTTAGTGTCATACAACTCATTTAATGTCAGGATAAAATACCTGGCTTCTATTTAAAATCAGGAAAATATTAATAACATGGAGTCATCATAATGTTTAAAGGTACATGGTAAAGTCATGAAGGTTTATTTTATCAAGTAATAAGCTGGCTGAAAATTACACAAAACTATAAACTTCTATGGCTGATCTCTGTAAGTGAAAAAAAGATAAAGTAGCAGTCTATTATAGAAGGATCTCATTTGAATGTCAGGTATTTCATATGTACACTATTAATTATTACATGAAGAATAATTATTGAGCTCAAACTCTAGAAATGGCCATTTTATTAATTTTTTTTTTATGGTACTGGCTATGAAGTTAATGGTCTACAGCCTAATCTGCATCCCAGCCTTGTGTGTGTTGGTGTGTGATACAGGTAATAAACCCTGGGTCTTCCCAAGGAGCTACATCAGCTACATCCCTAGCACAACTTTAAGGTTTTTTTTTTTTTTTTTAAATTGAGACAAGGTCTCACCATGTGATTAATTTGCCCTGGAGGGAATCATCAAATTGGCTGTCATTCTGCCTCAGCCTCCCATATCCATGAGGTTGCATGCTTGTACCACCTGATCAGGACTAGACACCTGGGGAAAGATGGCTAAAAAGTAATAATTTTGATGCATCTGAAAGTTTTTGGTAGTGGGTATAATGTGAGAAATTCATTGAAACAAATTGAAGAACCAAAAAATCTGAAAAGACTCTACATAGAGTAATTCATCTGAATTCTAAACCACATAAGAAAAAAAAATGTTGAAGGTAAGGACACTGTCATTGTACCAAAAAATAATTAATGATTCTTGTATTCTTGGTGGCTGAGAATACTGTATTACCTACCACTTAATGGGTGTCAGAAGCGAATGTATGTAGTTTGTGAATCATTACATTTAGTGTTCCCAAAATATATTTTAAATTGACATACGCATAAGAAAGGTTAGCAACTTGCTCACTATACACAGCCTGAAGTTGAACCCATAATTCCCCAATACAAAAGCCAGTGATTCCTTCTATTCTGTCACTTTAACATTCACTGGACTAGAATATGCAGTGATGATATCATGGCACACTGCTCGGTAATAGAAACGAATGAATTATTGATAGAAGCAGCAACTTGGATGAATTTCAAGAGAATTATTCTTTGTGAAAAGCCAATCTCAAAAAAGTTACACATTCGTTCCACTTATGTAACATTCTTGAAGCAACAAAATTAGAGAAATGGAAAACAGATCAATGTCTGCAAGGGGTGGCCAGAGAGTTTGTGAACAATTATATTCAGGCCTGTGGTCCCAGTTCTCTGGGAAGTTGAGACAAGCTTGAGCCCAGCCTGGGCAATTTAGCAACTTAGTGAGGCTTATCTCAAAAAAAAAAAAAAAGAAAAGAAAGAAAGAAAGAAAGAAAAAGCTTTAAAAAATGGCCTAGAGATATAGTTCAGTGTGAAAAGCCTGTGTTTAATTCCCATTACCACACACATACACAAAGAACAAAACATGATGGAATTGCTTTCTACTCGCACACAGATAGTAGATGCACACATAAACATCCACATGTGGCAAGCTTGCACAGACTCTAGAGAAAAGCACACGAATACAAGTAAAACTGGGACAATCTGACTGAGATTGATAGATTGTATTCTTTTCAATACCCTTATTAGATTCTTCTACAAGTTTGCAAGATATCACCATTTGGGGAAATAAGATACAATACAAAAGATCTGTCTTTATATTTCTTGCAACTTCATATGAGTATGCAAACATCTCAAAATAATAATCATGATAATTTAAAGCAAAAAAACAAAACCAAAAACAAAAACTAGGGAAGAGAAACTGTAGTTTGATCCTCTTGATGTTCCTCATTTTCTTAACATTTGAACAGCTGAGGTGGTGGTACCTCCGACAGATTACAGGATTCCAGTTGGGTACCACGTAAATGAACAAGAGTGGGACTTAATAAGGATTCGATGGGCATTGGAATATAAAAGGCTTGATATTGGGATCAGAACCTTACTGTATTGTAACCTGGTGCAAATCCCAATAGAAGAATCTTAGGTAGTGCTCTGTTCTTGGTGCCTGCCAGTGGTCATACAATATCCAATAATTGTTAAAACATATCAAAGAGACACACATGTTATTCAGGTGAGATTGGCCGTATTCAGGGTGGTGTGGCTTCAGACTTTTGCATTATTCAGATAGTAGGAGGCTTTGTGTGGTTAATGAAGAAAGTGTGTTACCTGAATAGGTAATTTTAAGTGTGTATTTTGTGTTTTCTTTTAAAAGAAATTCACAGTTTAGGCAACAGATTGAATTAAATTAAATAAAGATAATTAAATAACAAGACATTTTGTTGTGACCATGCGGTTCCTATATACTGGAAACATCAAGTAAACATATATCTTAATCTTGCAAATACCTAAGCTCCCACTGTGTATCTTAATTCCAGAAAAAAATATTACCATATCTTCTTAACCTTATTTATTCGTGTGTTTTTTTCCTGTGTAGACATTGAGCTCTAGAGTTGTGGAATGACTTTTCTTCGTTTAATTGTGTCCCTTCTTCCTTTGTCTTCTATGTTTTGCTGCATTTTTTATTGACTAGCATTATACTAGTAAATAGTAGACACTAAATGTCCGTTGAAGTCTTTTTCAAGTGAATGGTGGGTAAGGGGAAGCATTTGTGTATTTCTAGAACAAATAAAATGGTCAGAGAAATAGAGTAGATTTAGAAGTAAAAGACTCTTCTTCTCTTCAATAATAATCAAAATAAATAAATAACTAGAAACTTGGGAGAAGATGGTTGAATAACCATCAGACAAACGTGTTGGTGACGGTCAGAAAATGCTGTGTAGAAAACACAACAGTTCTGAAGTGAGAATTGGCCATAAACGGTATGGAAAAGTGATCTGGAGACTAAGGTCCACACCAAAGGATAAAAATTGGGAGCTGATTCCTTGGAATGTTATTTCTAATCGTGTATAATGGTAGCGCCATCTTGCATCATATTGAGGCTGCGTGCTAGAGTATCATTCTGAATATCTAGGCTGGTACAAAACCGTGTACCAGGTGTAAGTCTTTCTTTCTTTATGTTTCTTTTGTTTACTCTCATTGGTTGGCATTTGTTCACCTTTATTTAATAATGGGCATGTCACCTAAATCTTTCAAGTGTGAAGGGAAATGGGTTTTGACATATTTAGCATTTGTTTTAAGACAAGGTTATTTTCTCCATAGGTGGTCAGAGATTTTGCTTCATACTTTTCTAAGTACTACCTACTATATTTGGTAAATTTATAAACAAGCTATGGAGCTATGCATTCTAAATAAGCATGAAAAACCTTTTAAACATGGCTGAAAGAAGATAATTAGATAGAGATTGTTAGATAGATTACAAATATTTTAGCTACATGAGATGAAAGGAATATCATAAATAGACCATCTGTAATAAATTAAGTATATGTATTCTGGAATCGCATAAATTTTATACTAAACTTCCCCAAATTTTACATTGTTATTTATCTATAATAGGTATAACAATTAAACCTTTAAAACAGTTAAGTAAGTGATGGGTAGGAGTTTTTAAAAGTGCTGAAGGTGGCAGGAAGCTTGAAGACTGGCAGCAGAGCCCCATTCTTTCTTTCAGCGTGATGATTTTGAGATGAGAAGAAAAGACTTACTGCTTTATAATTTAGTTTTCTTCTATCTCCAGTTTCTGGTGCAATTTTCTTTCTCTGTGTCCAAGTATGTGAGGGGGATTGTGTACACGATTTCCTCAGTTTGTTCTTATCTTGTTGTATATGGAAGAACTTGAGGTATCAAGTGTTGAAATGGTTTCTGAATTAAAATACAATCCATCTAGTAACCCAGAATGCCCAAAGACCTTTCATGTAACAAAGGCAGTTTATTTTCAGATGGCAGATGATTCAGTCATTCAAAGAAACACATATTAAATGTTTTCTGTGTATCAGGACTTGATTTTCAGAGTAGAAAAACTGAGACTGGCTCCTGGTTTTAAGAAATGCACAGATCGAAACGTCAGGAGTGATTACATCACAGGACAGGAGGATATACCTCAGTAGCGGGAAATGGGCTTTTGTCTTGACTATGAAGAAGGGAGAGATTCACTTTACTTAGTTATTTTGAAGCCATAGGGAAACCAGGTCAAGCTCTGGAAAGGAGGTAATGCGTGACCTAAATCTGGAAGTAGAAGCAGGACACAGGCTCAGGTTCATTTTGAACCGGACCCATGTCAGGGACATTGCAAGGGTAATATAAATAGTAGATTATTGTTGTAGTGACTATGAGGAAATTGAGGAAGCAGTTAAAGTTGTGGCTTCAGTACAGGACAGTGATGTCAGATATAAATTTTAGAATGTTTTGACAAGATGGAAAATTCTTTTTTAAAAAGCCAAAAGCAGAGTGCTGGAGAGGGACCAGAAATCTAGTCTAGTTGAGAAATTTAGGGGTTTCGATTAAGTCAGAGATGATGGAGATTGAAGAGGGACATAACCAGGTGTAGTGATACATACATACGATCCTCACGCTTTGGAAGGCTAAGGCAGGAGGATTGGAAATTCAAGTCCAGTCCAGGAAACTTAATAATTTGTCTCAAAACAATTTAAAAAAGAAAAGAGGCTGAGTATATATCTCAAGTCTGAGTTCAATGCTCAGTGTAGCAATAACAAATAGTATGAAAAAAGGAAGGAAGGCAGGTGAGAAGGAAGATAAGAAAATGGAGCATATTTTAGAGACAATTAACAACAGGTGTTGATTTACAATATATTGCAATTAGAGTCAGTAATATTAAATGGTTTCCTTAACTAGGAGACATAATATACTACAGAGTAGAGTTAATTTGGGAATTAAGTGAGTTAGTTTTAACCATCTGTTGGTTATGAGTCAGTCTTTGTCAAGAAAAGATTTCCATTTCATTGTGTTATACAGCTCAGGTTTTAAAAATGGACAGAGAGTTGACAGACATAATATATGGTAATGAAAGATGTACACGAGCTGAGGCTTTTTTATAAGTCAAAACATTGTATCAAACAAAGGTGAGTTAAATGGGCATAGGGCTGCTGGCTTTGCATGCCTGTTTCTTTGGGTTCATTCCCCAGCACTGGAAAAAAAAAGAAAGACAGAAAGACAGACAGACAGACAGACAGAAAGGAAGGAAGGAAGGAAGGAAGGAAGGAAGGAAGAAAGAGGAAGAAAAACAGAAAGATAGAGAAAATTCCCAGCTCAGGGAATTAGATGATCTAGAATTTCAAAAAAGAGTAACGAAGTGAAGAAACTGAAATGAGTATAAAATTTATATCGGCTCAATTTATTCTGAGTCATAACACATTCCATAGATTATGACATATTACCTACATTAGGGGTATCTGACTGAGTTGCTAAAATTGTTTGGAGATAAATATTTTTATAGGACAGGAGATTTTAAAAATCTGAAAGCTATAAAATTGGCTAGATTATCACCATGCATTTCAACCACTCACTAGTGTCATGTGCATTCAGCTGGAGAGGAAGACTTGAAAGTAAGAGCTATTTTTTTTTTTTCTATTAATGTAGAAGGACACGAAAGTCAGGGTGAAAATGGTCGGCAGGAGGGAAAGAAGAGTCCAGAACAATACAGTTAGAGATCGGTCTGAAAGAATTTAGACTTTTCAATAAGATGGGATTTTGGAAAAGATTGTTGTTATTTGCTTCGCTGTCCTATTTTTGTTTTGTTGTATTTATATTGGAGATTGTAACTAGAGTCCCATTTATGCTAAACCTATGCTCTTCCACTAAGCAGTACGCCGAGTCTGTTTGTTGTTTCTCCTCCTTTGATGTGCTCTATGACCAGGGGCAATATATTGCAAATAAAGTCAGAGATGTTTCAGTTAGAGTTTATGAAGAATTCAACAAAAAAGGATGAATGTGTGTGCATTAACTTATGTTACTATACTTGAGCTTTCTTAGGAAATTTACTTATATATTTGTCTTACAATTTGTATAAGCAAAATAATGCTGATTTAAAAAGGAAATACCATTTTAAGGATCATTAGAAATCCTTAGTATTACAACCCACTACTCTCACAATACTCAAAAACCCTAAAGTAAAAGCAAATATTAAAGAGCAGAAATGCAATCAGAATTTTAATTGTAGTTAATCATCAGTTTTTAAAATGATGTTCTTTCTGTAGGTAAAATTTTGCAGTCCAAAACAATGATTTTTCCTTGAGACAGGATCTCACTTAGTAGTTCAAAATGATTCATTTTAAATGCTAATTCTCTGAGTGCCAAGAGGTAAGCCACAATCTTTGAGTTTGTTCAATAAAAACATATTAGGGCAGTGATAATATTCCAGAAGTGAAATTTGCTAATGGCAAAAAGTGGAGGGAGAAGACACTTACTGAGAGTCAAGTTGGACCTCTGTCACAAGACATAGATGAAAACTAAGTAATTTGGGGGACAGAGTAAAGTATCAATTTGTTTCTGCTCATACTCTAGAACTTTCTTTGTTCAGAAACACATATATACTCACACAAAGACCACATAGACACACACACACACACACACACACACACACACACACACACACACAGGTAAAAGGCCAAAGAATGTTCTGAAGCAAATGAAGCATTTCCGGTTGCAACTTGAACATTTTGATAACTTGGAATTGCAATTTGAGTCATGGGAAATTGAGTCAGATTTTCTCTTTTGCTTCAGGCCATATTAAATAAAAAAGAACTATTACACTTACAATTTTCCCATTTTCTTCACGTTGAAGCCATATTTTTCAAGATAATATCTTCCACTAGGAATTTTAGTTACACAATTTTATTTGAAATTTGTTAGGCTATCAGTGGAGGCTGACAGAATTGGCTGTTTGTATCTGCTCTGATAACGCTTTCTTCTAAATATATGCAACATTTTCTGAGGAAAGCAGTAGTTGTATTATATGTTGAATCCTGTTTTTGATATGATAAAACTTAAAAATACGGAATGTTTACTCCAAGCTAAGGTAACAAAATGACATCATGGTCAGTGTTTGGATGTAAAAGAAGAATACCAGAAGATTGATGTTTTGATTGATGATAATTGACTCCTAGCTGTTCTTACTTTTCAAAAGGCAAGGATGAATTTGCACTTGCTGTCATTCTAAATAATATATTTCTGTGGCTCAAGCTGTTATCAGTAATTGTAAGTAGGCATTTTTGTGACAGCCTGTCCTCCAGAGCCTGCACGGTGAATCTGTCCTTGGCCTCCCTGGCCCTCTCTGGCTGATGTGCTTGAGGTCTGCATCTGCGCACGTCCTGCCTCTCAGGGTGAAGCTGCCTCTTCACTCTGACACTAATTTTACCCATAAGTGTAGGAGTGGGGAGCACTTTAGCGTTCTGGTTATGTGCTTGGACTTTACTCTCAGGTTGCCAGTAACTACTTTGAGGTGCAGGATTGGGCAGATTTCTTAGGCTCGCTGCATCCAATCCCTCTGCTAAGACAGGGCATGTTGACAGGCAGGAACCAAGTTCACATGGAGACAAACTAAATTTCAAGATGTGATGCCCTCCGGATGGTACTAATCAGGGCTCAATTCAAGCTGAAAAATGTACTTATTTTCACATGTTGGGTATTCATTTAACTAACTACGCTAGTCAACCTCCTTAGTTTTAAAAATGCTTGGACCTAATATATGTAAAAGATCTGAGACTTTCGAAATCTCAGAGTTATGAATTCCTCAGAACTGATACTGTAGGTTTCATGTTATAGAGGAGTTGGTTGTAGGTCTGCTAGCCCCTGCTTGAAGCTGAGCATGCCATTTACTGAACTTTGTCTTTGGATGGACATACATATATATCTTTGCACAATGGTAACAAATTCAGAATGTTCACTATTGTTATTATCAATATTATTTTGAAAAATTCATCACAGTATTTCTTATATAAATTTTTCTCTGCTCAAGTGTAATAGTAATCGTGACCACGTAAGCCATCATTTTCTATAGCTACAAACTTAACACTTTTAAATTGTTGTCCAAAGTTCAGCATATTATGTGGCATGAAGTCCCAAAGGTATTAAAATCTGAGGTTGATATCAAATATATACTTATCTCTTTATTTGAAGAGAGATACCAAGCCTACCTTACTTTAAGAGTTTATTTCTGCATAAGAGAAATTTTAGAGACATTTATTAAATTGTCACCCTGTGCAAGTTGCTGCCCTTGGAACTGTTGACACAGGTTAATGCTATTCTTTTCATTCTGGGACATTCTATATATGGCGTGCGTTTCCGTGGTTAGTTATTACAAAACTAAGTATAAATATTGCTTCCTCTCACTTAGCATTAGTGTGCAGCTGGCGTGTATTTGTACTATAAATGACTTAGAAGTCACTACATTTTGCTCCTTTTAACATACAGATCATATTGGATCTGCTTTTCATTCTTTTTTATCCTCTTGTGTTCTCCCAGTGGAAAAACTACATTTCCAGGCTTTCCAAATCTTCCTTCTACTCTGTCTCTAATGACTTGAATACTGCTTTATGCACTGTACGTAGGAGACATCACGTTTAGTGAGCGCTGGTGTTTTCTGTCTAAGAAATAGAGTTGCAATTTCCCCAGGTTCTACTAAGCCCTCCACAGCTTGTCATCACTGCGACTATGGAATTGACTCCAAATCGAGTGATCACCACGTGACAGGGCTGCAACTGTTGCTAAGACGTGTGCGTTAGAGAAAGGACCTGTTGTGGTTAGGATCTGGAGTGTCCCCCAAAAGTCTCATGTATTTTTGTCTATGGAACCATGTGATGCTGGTAGATTGGGGTCTGGTCTGGAAGGGTGGATTGCAGTTAAGTTAGGATTAATGGTGTGTAGTGGCCACACCTGGATACAGGAGGGACTAATTACTGGGCGGAGACCTGAAAGGATACATAAGCTGCACCTGCCTTCCTGGAGGGCGGGGACTAGTCTCAACTAGCCTCAGCTTGGCTTTCTGTTTGTCCGGGGAAGCTGCCTCCACCTCTCTCTCTCTGCCATGGACTTCGATTGTTGCCGACCACCCCTGCGTGGACTGTGACCTTCAAGACTGTGAGCTAAAGCAAACCTTTCCTTTCCTAAGTTTGTGGGTGTCGGGTATTGAGTCACAGCAATGAGAAAGTAACTAAGACAGGACCGAATTTGCTATCTTACAGGTAGCCACGCAAATGTGACTTTTTTACCCTCTTTTTCTTCACTCTTTATTTTCGTAATGTTTAGACCGCTTGATTATTGAATTTCAAAATAATCACTTGTATGTGCAAATTATTTATTCTTACTTTACCCATAGATCTCTTCATAAAATTAGAGCACAATTTTTCCTGGTTGTGCTTTACACATGCTATGAAGCATATGAAGGCATGAGACGAACTACAGATTTGAACAGGATTGCCAACTTCTCCTTTGTGCATTTCATATGTTTCAATAGAATCATCATTTGAACTCTAAGGGACGCATATTACCAATGCTATTTTGCTAAATATTTTGTTTTTTTGTGATAAATGATAGGGTTAAATTTTATCTAAATCTCATTGGTTCCAAAACTACCAAGTTTTTATTTTAATTAATTGCGACGTGCAAACAAACAATACTGTTAAATTACTTATCTATACACATATGGTACTTTATTTTGGTCAGTGTACTGAAATCAAACTTGCTAAACCAAAATCGTTTGGGCAGTTTTTTTTTTTTCTAGAGCAAAAGAAGATACTTGGTTTCCTAGGAATTCAATTTTTTAAAACTTTGCTGAGTAGTACCGCTGGATCTTTGGTTTCAAGTGATGACCAAATTAGGGAGTATCAGTACTGGTCATGAAGTGACCTTCTTTGTTTTATCGAGGCTTTTTTATTAGTTTTGAGATTATTTATTGAAAATTTACCTGAAAAGGGCCATGACAAATATATTCAGATTTTAAAAGTTGTGTAGTAAGTTGATGAACCAGTCATACCTAAGCTATTTTGAAACTTAATAAATATATAAGAAAATGTTATTATGACTTTCAAAGACAAACGATATTTACCCTACAGCTAATGATTCAGAGTCACTGTTTTTAATAAAATCCTTCTATGTTTTAGGTAATATGTTATTTCATACTAATAGAATTTAATTTATGCCATAATTTTAGTCTTCCATGAAACTCAATATTTTTAGGTGATTGTTTTTCTTCTTTTTCTCCTTCTTTCTTTTTTGAGACATTCTCTCTCTATATATTTCTGAACGATGCTGAACTCCCTATGTACCCCTGGCTGGCATAAAACTCAAGGCAATCCTTCTGCCTTAATCTCCCAAGTTCTTACATTACAGATGTGAGCCATCATACCCAGCATGTATAGTTCTGGGTAAATAAACCCAGGGCCTTGTACTTTATAGGTGAACTCTTTAACCATTGAGCTATGCAATTCCTATCTTATCCTTTCATTACAAGCTTCTTACCATGTTAGCTTTTATTATTAAATAATCTATCTTTCTCTTTAATAATAAAAACTCATATAATAATATATGTTTTGTATTACATTAAAAGCAATCATCACAAGACACCAAGTAGGGACTTCACTTTAAAAGCAATTTAAGCAAATTGTTCCCAGCATTACAAAAGACAAAATAAAGTTTATCTGTAATTACTAATAAAGACACAAAAATCATCAAGAGCTGTATGGACATAAAGAGGATAGATTCAGATATTTTATGCATAGTTAAGACTAGTCCCAGGTTTTATGAACTACGTAGTTTGAGGTTACAATTATATGAAAACTAAACGATAATCATGTTTTCAATACAATGATTATTGAAAGATTCCTACCCAAACAATACTGCTAGGTGGTTTTGAAGACTGAAATTAATAGCTGTCACTGTCATCCTTCAATCTTGGATAGAACAAGGACTGCCAGGATGTCAGGAAACCTGAAGATAAGGGGACATCACCATTTAATGATCAAAGACAGGGGATTAAAGCAAATGGTTCCAGATGGGGAAATTCTATGTTGCTAGGACAGTGAGGACAGCTGTGTGAAGTCAAGTCTTCAATTCAGGAATTGTATCAGTCTGCTCAAGATTGTATCCCATGAGTTACACAGAAGCAAGCGCCGGGCTTTCTGTTTATGCTGTGTCAGAAGAGGAAGTGTAAAGAGAGAACTTAGGGACCAGAGGCAAGTATTTAGCCACTCTACCTCAGAGCTAGACATACCACTGAAATAAAATGAAGGCTCCTCTCACTTGGTTGAGAGGATTACAACTGGAAGTTGGAATGATGACGATGCAATCTACCAAAAGAGAAAATTAAACATGAGCGATTCTTACAACCAATATACATGCTCATTGTGGACATGACTAAGGACTAGTAGGTTATTTCCAAATATTGAAACATTTTACTAGGAAGCACATCTAGTTAAAATCATCACAGACCCTATTCGTTTGGTTCAAGTTTGCATAACTCCAGAGTAACATTGAGTTAACTTTGGATTTAGGGAAATTTTAACTTGCTCCTGTATTGATGAATTCAGGGTCTTTTTCAACGTTATAAGATGATAAAATAGCCAAGACAAAGAAGTTAAGAACAAAAAACAGACAAACAAAATTTACTATAAATGTTAATGGGTGAAGGTCTCTGTTATTTTCTTCTTGATTTTAAAAAATAGAATTTAACTTTATTTTTTATTTTGTTTCACTTCTCTTTAAATTAGAATTATTTTGTCAAGATTTGTGAACTCTGGAACTGAACCTGACAAAATATACCTTAGGGAAATAACAATGCTCCTAAAAAACAACAGACTCTTGATAAAACTCCAAAAGAAATAATATAAAATAAGATAAAATGTATCTTTCCTGTGTTTATAAAAAGTTTTAGTTGAGAAATATTTGCTTACATAAAAGTGATAATTATAAAATGTTCAAATATTGGTATGAAAAAGAGATCATTAGTTTAAAAACTTTTATTTTTATTAATGTTTCTGATATATAATAAGTACCTATGGTTGAGAGTAGGTACATGTGATCACTTTTACTTACAGTTCTCCTCATTGTCCTCCCATCTCCGAATCCTCTGGTGTTCTTCCCTTCTCTACAAGTCTATCTGCTTCCTTTCATATGTCTTTTATTTTGTTCTTTACACTGCCTATGCCTGGGTATATAGTATAACATAATTCCTGTGAGTTTTAACCCTCTGTGTCTGATTTATTTCATTTAGCAGTGGGGTCGCAAGAGTAAATAATTTTTGGAGATAGTTCATTAGGTATTTAAAAGTTTTGTAGGATGTAGGACAATACTTCACTCTGCAAGATTGTTTCTTGAGAATTACTGAGAGCTAACAAGTAGTGCCCAGAAATTAATGGAAGAATCTGCCAGGTTCAATTTCAAACCAAGAGGGGGAAAAAAAAGGAGAGGACAGAATCACTATAGGTGAAAATTACTGAGTAGACTTTCAATGAGTAATTTTTAAAAGCTTGATTAATCTTCAAAAAATAACTATTCTCTGAGGAAGGTCTAAAATAAGAGAATGGTGTGAAAAGTAGTAAGATATATTACTGTTTAACATGCTTGAAATCATAGCATTCCATCCTCTGTGCACAGAAATGTATGCCTTCGAGTAGATATGAATCTAGACTAAGTCTGAGTGACATATTGCTTACAACACTCTTAACTTTTCAAAGCCCTTTTCTTGAAATCTTAAATAATACCACACATTATCCCTACTGATGAGTTCCACACCATAGTGTATGTGAACATGTTTGATAAACTGTTAAGCTAATTATGAATGCTATTAACACTACTGTGGGTGTCTCCTTAAATACTGACACAGATTAGTTAATGACTCCTGAGAAGGAACAGAATCCTCTTACTTCATTTGTTCTCCTAGGGTAATAAATTTTAAAAAGCTTAGACAAGGTAATATTTCATTAGGCTTTGAGGTTTGGCCTGAAAAAACAACGCTCATCTCTTAGGACTTTGTACTCCTGAGTTCTTCACTGTTTGGCGACAGAGAGGGACTCAAAGGTCAGTCACGTTTCCTTTTAATCATAGCACTCCACTGAAATAAAAGAATTATAATTGTTTATAGAGCCCTTTAATTGTTTCAGTCATTAACATAAAGCTGTTTATCAAACACTAAACATATGCCAGACCCCATGTTATTTAAAATATTGCAGGTGAATCACAAGGTCTGACTCTAAATGGATGTGTAAAGAAAATAGAAGTGTCCAATCAGCTTCCACGTGAAATATGATAGAGTCCTTGCAGTTACCATTCAAAATTCTTCTTCAAAACTTCATGGACAAAATTGTTAATTTCAAAAATAGCTTCCTGCTGTTGCCTTTTCTCTCCGTAGAAACGACATCAGGGAGTGTCTGAGAAGGCTGCCACTGAGACAGCAGCAGAACTGCAGTGGCTCTGTCTGCGTCGCTCGAGTCTTTCCGTTCAGGTGTACCAATTCCTTATGATTGACGTTAGCAGCTAATGTGATTTGTGTCCCACTTGGACAGATGCTGACCTGCCCTGACTGGCTGCCGTGGCTCCATTTAGCTCCGCGTAACTCAGAGTTCAGTTTCTGCTCCCTGTCACCTTCAGTCTTTGCTTTCAATTTCTGTAGATTACTACCACACGGACCCCTCTGCTGACGGGCCAGCGTATTCTCAATTCGGTGTTCTGGCTGTACAGGGTAACGCCCACAGCATGATAGGACCAAACCCTAGAATTTTCCTCTTAGTACTTCTTGTGAGAGTATGAGATTCTGTGAGGAATAATCCCACTAGTATGGTTCTTTAAACATTCTTCCCCCAACTTGTTTTCTCTGGGTAATGAAAGAGTGACCCCGCACTCTTTTCCTCTTTGCAATGCAAGTCTGACTCGGGTTACATTAAAGGAAAGCAAAAGAAATGTTGGC
>PVKB01002160.1:25449-313485 GCA_004027205.1 Ctenodactylus gundi
ATATATATATAGTGATATATATATATATATATATATATATATATATATATATATAGTCTCTAAGTAGTAAACATATGCCCTGGTAAACTAGGCAGTAGAGAAACACATTCTATTTTTTCGAGAATAACCATAAGTAATAATATATACAATAATTGGTAGTAGGAAAAACCAGAATATTAAAATATCAGATTTGGGGATGATTAAGGAAATTGTTTTTTCTGATCTTCTGTTTATATTTGAAGAAACTGAAAGTTAGAACATTTCAATTATTGATCATTTATTTTCTAGCTATCAGTAGTAGAAGCAGGACTTTAGAATCCTTACTGAGTCAACCATATTGTAGGTTATATTTGAAACAGTAGCTTTGTGAGGGATTAAGTGGCTCACCTCAAATAATGTGCTAAAACTTATTCACAAACTATCTACTCTAGCTTAACTGAGCCACTGACTATCCACACCATGACATATGGATTCAATGTCTTTATGTTTTCTATTTCTCATTTCTGGAACATAATATTCTTTTAGGGCATTGTAAGTTTTTTCATGGTAGACATATTCTTTTTCATGAATCCAATTCCGACACATCTAGAAATAGTTGTTAGCTTTTGAAGTTACCTTATGTGGTATTTTTCACATACTGCCTAAAGTACAGTTTGTTTTCTTGGTGATTTGAAACCTTTTTGTAGTCCAAATAAAATATATACTTTACTCAGTGTTATTGGCAAATATTTGGTGAAGAAATAGATGAACTATGTAATGAAAATCCAGGAATCTAGACTCCATGGAAGCTTCTATTAAATAAATGGTTGAATCCCGCATAATCTGACCTAGCTAAGAAAAGATATCGCTTCTGTTTTTGTTTACAGCAGCATTGAATGCATGTAAGCATAAAAAAATTTAAAAAATGAAGGATAGATTTTAAAAAGCTTAAAAACTCCAAGAAACATACATAGGTGACCAATTACAGTTTGCATATGGGGAAACTAAAGCCAGATGTGGTTAGTGAAAGGAGCCAAAAGCAGAAAGATTTGAGTTTAAACCATTCTTGAAGTAGGGGCTGAACAGGTTGTGCTGCCTCCGGGAAAGTGCCTGGCAGGCATCTTAGCACCTTGAGCTAAAGTTCTGTGTGGAGGGTAATAAGTTGATATGCCTGACTGAAGTATTAGCTGGGGAATCTCGGGGAATGGGGGAGTTGAGGCTTTGAAGTCTGTGATTAGGAGTCTTAATTATATTCAAGGGATAATTGGGAACCATTGTTGGCTCCTAAGAAGGGGAACTAGAAATAACATTTAGGGAATAATACTCCTACTCTCGTCTTTTGCTCATGCTGTTTTCCCATCTGGAAGGTTTCTTTTCCTTTCCTCCCAACCTCTCTTTGGCCAATTTATTTAAAGCTTAATCCCTGTCCTTCTATCTCTAAAGCTTTTCTGATCATTTCATTCAAGCCTGAGCTTTGCTACCTCTCTCTGTCCCTCCTCTCTCTCTCTATCCCCTTCTCTCTCTCTCTCTCTCTCTCTCTCTCTCTCTCTCTTTCTCTCTCTCTCTCTAAGCCTTGTGTTGGATTTCACTGCAAAAATTGGATATTTAAAAATTCTCTTTTCTTAATTTCTAAAACAAAACTTCTGACTCAACTTTTGAAAATACTGTCTTGCCCAATAATCTAGAGTTTCTTGCTTATATCGTGCAGAAAATAGTATCTCTGCAGCCCCTGATTGTTCATTATGTTCTTCTATACTCTATCTCATCTGTGTTGAGATCATATACGAAATTAATGCTAGTGGTTTTCATCATTTTTTGACCCTTGGTGGTATTTGACTTGTTTGATCATGTGCTGTATTCACCACAATTAGTTCTGAATAGTATTGATCTACCTTGAAAACAAAACGAAATGAAACAGCAAGAAATATTTACAAGAGCTGAAATCATTTCTAACGTAAAACTTTTTGAAAGGTGGTTTATGGTTTATGTGTGGTAACAAAAAAATGTAAAATAAATTCCTATTTCAGAAGGACTATATGTAAAAGCCAAGAACGTCAGACAGATCTTTTGGTAGCAGAACTAAAAATTAATTATATTGCATTTGGGTATGCATGGCATTGTTGATAACCATAGATTTAATACATCAATATTTAGTAAATTCTATTTCATGTGATAATAATTGGGAAATACAATTGAATGTATCAATAATTAAGACAAAATGTTATTATTTTGATTTTTTGTGCTTAGCTGTTAGTAATAGAAACTTTTAATTTGAAATCAGCTTTTTGTTAAATCTACTAAGATTAAAAAAGGAAATTATTCTGCTAAGTAACCTAAGTAAGCCATCACTTGCTTATATAATTAATATCTTTAAATATAAAAATGAATAAATTGCAAATATAAATTTGGCAGTAATCATTTCCCTTTGTATGAAATTCCCATTTCTACTCAATTAAAAAAATCAGTGATCTCACATTTGTGAAATGATTAACTGATAATTATCTATAAAGTCACCAAATGCCTGTGATTGATATGAAATAAAACAAGGGATCAATTATGTCTTTAAAATAGAAAATAGTATATAAATTTAAAATGCAACTTTTTTCATCTTCATTTCTCTGTAGCTCATGAAGTAAGAAGGGACTTATCAACTATCAGCAGTGAGTGTTGAAAATCCTTGGTAACATACTATTTTAACATTTATATTGAGTATTTCAGAAATGTGCTTGATAGCTGAGATTCAGAAGTGCACAGAAAACTACTGAAGCCCTAAAGGCAAAAATGAGCTGCTTAAATTTAATCTGAACTAAAATGATAATACCTTGTACTTAAAAGCTAACTTTTCTGCAAGCTACTTAGAGGTTTTGGGCTGCATTAGTTCTAATGCTCAGAACGTATTTATGAAAGGGTTTCTCTGAACAAGGTTAAATACTTTGGGAAGGGTGCTGATGAAACTGGAAGGTCACTTGTCCATTAATAGCTACTGTATCATGTCAGAAGCAAGTACCTATTCTCAAAAAACCCCAATCGCACAAATTTTTTATGTATTCTGGTGGGACAGTTCAATCAAATCAGGGGTCTTTGCTCTTTTGCATGTTTCAATTTTGTGCCCTAAAGAGATTTCATTTCATGTAAAAAGCCCACTGAGAATGATAATAAAAACTAGTAGCACAAAATTAAGTGAGGAATCTCACACGATAATACAGTGGAAAAACAAGAATCAAGTCGTTTTGATATCTCAAAAGAGAATAAAATGAAATACTTGGAATCCTGCGATACTGGAAATGTTTCTTTGGGCGATTAGGGCATGATCTGTAAGTTCAGTTCTTGATACATTTTGGAAAGTAGGAATTTACATTAATATGAAATATAAGAAAGGATTAAAATGAAATTCATTTGTCAATTATGGAAAACAAATGCTGCTGTTACAAATTATTTTGTGGATAAGCAGATTATGCATGATATATGTACATAAAAAATAATGGACAATGCTGGGACATAAGCTCAAACTTTGACAATACCTTCAAATTTTATATCAAAATATACTTAAAACTGATACAGTTTATGAATTAAAGTTATCTATTCATTGAGAATTTCTTGTCCTAAGCATTACATTAAGTATCCATCTACAATGTTGAATTAGAAATTTAATTTATATTAACTCTCTTACCTCAATGTAATAGGATGAATTAGAGTGTTTTTATCTCTAACATTGGTTGTGGAATAAAATCATAATTAAATAATATTTGGGTGGTAAAATGGTGCAAGAATAATGATCAGAAGAAAGGTATAAAAGATGAATTTACATACTATGGTAAGAACCTAGGTAGGTTATTTAGTACCTCTGTTGAGTCTGTAAGATCTTCAGAACAAGTCGTTTAAGAGAATAATGAAAGTAATAAACTGAAAAATGCATATAACAAAGATTAAAAATTATTAATGCAGAGCTGTTTAGTTCATACTGCATAATGGGCTTACAGAGAAAGTATAAAAACTATGTATCAGTGATAGTGAGAAACAAAAGAAAAATGTAGGAAATAGAAAATATTTTTTGAAAGAGGAGGGGAAGCTGAGTCCCAGAGTATCTGTGGAAAGATTTTTTGGACTCATCAAGTACTGGCTTTATGTGACCTATAGTAGTTATTGTTGGCCAAAGTGAAATTCAGGTTTTTCTCTTTTTTTTCTCAATCAAATCAAATTAATTGTCAATTATATGTTTTCTATGTTTTTAAGTCAAGAATCTAGTTTGAACAAGCTGGGCCAAAAATAAAGCATTGACTGATGTAAAGTTGTTAAACTGGCTAAAAATGGTTCAGACCCTTGAGGGCCAGATGGGTATTGAAAGCTTGTGAACAAAGCGAGGTCCCATTTCTTCTATCTGACTTTGCTTTATTGGGGCATAATGACATGTGCATCACCGAGGTCTTCAACATGAGGTATAAATTGATTTAGTGATGTGTTTGTTGCTCTCATGCTCCCCTGTGTTACAACCTGAACAAGGCTCGTTGCCAGCCCGAGTGCACATTTGGGTGAATCAGGTGTGCCTCTGCACGTAGCTTCCGGTATCCAGGGGAAAACGTGTTATTTTGCATAGACATTGTGGAACTTTTGCTTGCCTGAGAGATTTGTGATTTTACTGTAAGTAAAAAGTAATATTACAAATTTAGGAAACATATAGCATGTCTATGTAATTGTCCTTGTTGGAAGATTATTCACACATGCAACTTCACCTTGCCTTTTATTAACTATGACACAACTTACACAGGCAGCATAAAACAAGCAGCTCCTATAAAAATATTAATAAGATGAACTCTAAATGGTAGAATACAAATATAGCCCACTAAAGTGTGAACAGATAGTTGAGACGTTGAAAAACTCCAAGTTGATCCGATTCTAGTAGATTTACATTTATCTTTAGCTGTCTTCACTTCTCCAGCAATGGTATTAAAACGTTTAGTTTTGGTGTAGTATTCTAATTTTCACTTTTATTCAATAACTTGGAAATTTAAAGTACATTTTTTAAAGTTGGAAAGAGTGTTTAGGTTTCCTGGCCATCCCACAAAATTCTCCCAAAGAACAGTACGCCCACATCCCAACAGGGATATGTTCATACACCGGCTCTATCCCCCAGCTGTTATTCTGGGTCACGACAGTTTTAGCTGGGCCTTATGTTCCAATATTTTAGAGCTATTTTTTCCACTGGCATTTGCACTTATATGCTAACTGTCTTAAGTTTTGTTTCTGTTTTGTTTTGGCTTTTGATCTTATACTCATTAGTAGTCCAGAAATTTCTCCCAAACTAATAAACTAATATACAAAGTATATAAAATAATATATAAAAGTAACTTTTAATAAAAAGGCTATCTGCAAGCATAAGTCAACCTGTGCGCATCACCTTGTGCAACAAAAATCTCAGAAAAGTTAATCTCTGACTCTCACTTTTTTTCTACTTATAAAATATAAAAATACCCATATTATGGGTTGTCTCTGAGAATTAGAGAAACTGTTGGCGAGGTGCCTGGCACAGGGCCCAGAATGCAGTGAGATACTCAGTATGCGTTAGTCATTTGTTTGTGGCTCTCCACGGTGGCTATAAAAGAATTAAGTTTCAACTAACTTGGCCACAGATGGGAATTTATTACAGTCTAATATTCAAAATATTAGACAACACAACAGAGTGGAACAGCAATTGCTGGCCCCAGAAGTAGCAAGGATTGAAGTGCTGACACTTTCCTCTTTGTTCCTCTTTTCTGCTTGTATGGGTTTCTTGACTTCAGTGCCTACCTGAGCACTCTAATGACTCCCTGTGGCATAGTGGGAAATGGTCGTTTAGCTCTAACATTGTACATTTTACAGTTATGGCTACCCAAGTGACTTTTGCTCTTAGTTTCTGTTATTTCGATCTTGGGAAAGGACTTTGAATTTCTCTGCTGATTCAGTGTTCAACCTGCCACTGAACTAACTATATGTGGCCCAAGAGCAGAGGTTCTGAGGTAAAGTGAGATTCATATGGTAGAAGTAGATGGACATTTCAGGAAAGTAGAAGAAGTTGGTGAGCAAACAATTCTGTGCATTATGGTGCCACTTTCTGCGTTTCTGGTCTTCATCTTTCTTCTCTTTCTTTTTCTTTATCTATGATGACACTAGCCTATTGACATTGAAAGGACACAAATTAGGCTTGTTTCCTTTTTTATGGGGCTTAACACAAAGAAATGTTCCCTTAGGTATAGAAGGTATAATAGAAATTCTGCAAACTAACCGGAGTTCAATGATCACAGGACAATCTTCTAGATTCACCTAAAAGATGATCTTCAGACATCATGGAACAAACATCTGAACAGACTAGTATGCCTCATATGAGGATATTGCCAGGTCAGATTTGGTATTTATGAGGAAAAATGCTATGTTTCTCTGGAAAATGGTCACATAACTATAAAGAAAGCCACAGAGTAATAATAGCTGTTAAGATCGCTGTATCTCTCATATCATTTTAGAAAGGGAGCAGATGTAATATTGTCATATTAATTTTGGCCCTGGAGAAAATTAAATGTTTCTTTCTAAGATTTACGTGGTTTTCTAGTCCCTAATATAGAAATATGTATTTTAATAAAAGGACAATTGAACAGCTATCCACAGAAAAAAAATCTTGTAGAGCTCAAGTCTTTATATATTTATGGATTTTTTTTCCTAGATGGTTATTGGCTACATGTCTATAAACAAGGAACTTTACCTTTTAATTCTATATCTGTTAAAAAGTAGGTGGACGTAATAGTAAAGTATAAAAAGATCTTTTGTGAGGCTTAGACTTATAATGTGTACAGAATCATTGGTTAAAGTGTTTCAATAGAAATTAGTGATGAGAGAGATGAGTATAAATGATTAGTGACCATTTTAATTTCTATCATATTATTTTAAGAAATACTTTAATACTAATAAGAAAGTAACATACAAAGGTCTACACTGTTTGTGAAAAGGAGAGAGGAAAAGGAGGATATGTAATAATATTTCATGTCCATTCTACATAATTAAGAACCTTTTTATAGAGGGTTGATTGTAGAATAGAGAACTAGATTTCTCACTTTTAATGACACACTAATTATTTTAGGATTACTGAGAACATTTTACAAATATTTTCTGAAATACATTGAATTTGCCTTTTGTGGCTTAAAAGTAGTCATTCAACCAATTACTAAAAAGTAAAATATATACACTTCATGTGTGTGTGTGTGTGTGTGTGTGTGTGTGTGTGTCTATGGGCTTAGTTTTTAAGACAGCTTAAAATCTGATTTTCTCATGCTTTAGTTTATTAGGCACGTAAATCCTTTGGAAAATCACTGCTTTTTTTTTGTAGAAGATGGCTGGTTTGTGGAAGTCTGTAGTCTCTTCTGCAACTACCAGACACTCAATAAATGGTTCTTGGTGATAATAATATTGATGATACTTCTCAAGAGATGGATCTTCAGAAAAGAGAGGTGTCACCTGGTAGTACTGAATTGTCGAATAAGATAGTATTTTTATGCAAGTGAAAACTATTAAGTCTAGATCAGGTATTCTTTCAATACCTACTTTTCCCATTGAGGAGAGATAGGAGACTTCTCAAATCATTATACTACATAAATTACGATTACCTGATGGATCCGATACACCTTCAAGTGGTAGATCACATCCCTCTTAAGGTTCAAAGTTTCATCTATTGATGTCCAGGTGCTTCTAAGATGTGGATTCAGTTAATTCTGTCTCTCACTTTGTCTTTTTCTTCGTGTATATTGTACATATGAACGCATATTTTAGTTCTCAGTGGCTATCTTTTCCTATACTGTGTCTCAGGGAACATATAGAAGAAGCATGCCACCAAACAGCAACAATTTTGATAGTTTTTTTTGAAAATTATGAAATTCTAATTTGGTTGTTTATAGATAAAGCAGGCTTTCCCACATGAACAATTTTTTTTTTTTTTTTTGAGACAGGGTCTTGCTCTATAGCCCAGCCTTGTCCTGAACTCACTATGGATCCCAGGCTCAATTTGGACTCATAGAATCAGTCTGTCTCAGCCTTTTGAGTGCTGGGATGGCAGGTTTGAGCCTCTATGGCCAGCTTATGCGGTGCAGAGAAATCAAACTCAGGCACTTTAGCTCTTGCCTAAGTGATTGCTAGGCAAGCACTTTAACCACCGAGCCTCTCCCCCAGCCCAAATAATAAATTCTTTTAAAGACTTAAGCCTCTTCTTTGTGAGTATTATGTGATTCTTGGAAGTTGGAAATATACCATTGATGAAATTGGAATAAACAATGGATAATTTGCAAGTTGAAATGAAAATTTGCTTTAAATTCTTAAATCATAAAATCTAGCACCTTCAGCTCACCTTCCCTCAGGGTGCAGCTGGTTGCTACTCTATCAATGTATTTGACTACATCCATAAATTTTCAAAACCTATCTTAAGAACATCTATTTACAGTTCTGTTGTGTAAATGTGAGTAAAAGACACGAACAGCTATGTAATCTATTCCTACATAACAATTTTAGATAAATGAATTATACAAGTGTGACAAATATGTTTCTGCTGGGTTGTGGGATTGTTTCAGCTGTCTTATACATATTTAGTTTCATAAATGCGTAAGTTGTTTTGTCTAAATATTGTGTGTTAATTGAAGCAGCTTAGACTAAATTTAATCTAAACCATTTTAATTTGCATCACGTAATTTGTAAAAATCACAATCAAATCCAATACTTTCACCTACAACACATCTTTTTTCTTTTAAAAGAAAAGGTCTAATGTGTTTTATTTTCAATTACAGAAGAAATGTAATAATAAAGTAGTCTTATTATATAAGCCTTTATAAACAATTATATGGTCTGGAAAGTATGGAATCCCTCTTTTATAAAAACAAAAATCACTTCTAGGTGAGAATACATATAACCTATTTAAAATCATATGGTAAATTTTGTCTAATTTGTCTTTTCAGACATGATATGTTCAATAACCTTGACTGTTACATTTTGTATTTATGTTATATGATTTTCAGTTTTCTAACGAAGAGGAGGCATTTTTCTTTACTTATCTGGTAAAAAAATGAAAAAAGTAAGAATAATCATCTCCTCTTTCTTAAATTTTCTGTGTTCCATCTACCTTATCTGTTTTTCCACCTCAGAGCCCAAATTTCAGGATGATTCACCAAGCATAAACACCAGATAAAAGAATCAAAACTAAATGTCACTGATACAGCTAAAAAGGATGCATTTATACATTTTAGGACAAATCAAAAACCAAATAGACATTAAATATATTAGCCTACCATTGTCAAGCATTTCTTTTTCGGTTTGTTGTGACCTAAATTTCTAACCTGATATTCTTATCCAAATGTGTCATGAGGGCAGCCAGATGGCCTGATTTTTTTTTTCACAACAGCAGCAAGACTGCCCCGCTTTTTCATGGATTATTTGAAATATGTTGCTCTTGCACTGAATACAAACATAAATTTCACGTCTCGGTGAACTAAGTAACAGAATGGAGTTTTTAAAGGTGCTGATCTCAGTCCCTGTCTCTAGCACTGATTCACCATGAAGCCTTTGTGACTTTGAATTTTTATTTTCCACTCTTGAAAGTGGAGAAGATAACGAAACAGAAACCGTTTTTATATTCTCGATTTTGTAGGAAAGAAGGATATAGAAAAAGATAGGAGTCACTGAAGACAATTTTTGAGGACTAGCCAATAAAAATGTTGTCACCAGTAATGAGATCTCATCTCAAACCGGGGGGCGACATTGTCCACCACTGAGAAGTTAGAGGAAGATGGAAAAAAAAAAAAAAAGACTTGCTGATCACAGAGCACAATTTTACACAGTGCACCAGAGCATAATTTATTAAGTGGGCCCTTGTGGCTACAAAGAGCTACTTCACCTACCCAACTGAGCAAATTTACATTCTTCACATGAAAAGAACAAGACCCTGCATAGCTAGTTATTCATCTTTGGGGAAATAACTGGCTAAGATACGGGCAATGGAGTATATCAGCAAAATGAAACATATTCCCTAAATACCAAAAAAGCACATGCTCCCAGGAAATACACTGAAATATTGTTGTTAATTGTATATCTCCAGAAATTCTTGTAAATATGCTCATGCTAATCACTGCTGCAGGAGTCCTATTTTTTCTTAGTTTTGAAACATTTAAGTACTTGGAAGAATATAAGTTAGTTTTGAATGCAATCAAAAGAGTTAGATTAGCTCATTTTAATTAAATCTTATAGAAAGCTGCCGTGTTACCTATGTGAACTTTTGTGATTGAATTTCTCAAGGTAAGAAAAGATACAGCCAGATATCCATATTACTGTAATGTCATTTGTACTCAACAAGTAGGAACAAACAATTTTCACTGCCATTTAAACTGTGTAAAAAAAGCTGAGTGGTAGTGATTATGTTTTCATAATGAGTTTCTTGTGTTGAGCATAGACCTGGTGTTTTTTTTTTTTCATGAAGTTTGCATAGCATCTCTACATAATTGAATGCCAACTGTCTTGTCTTTGATGTACCATCTTTAGGCATTTGTGTCTTTGATGTATAACTTTTATCTGAATCTAATTTATGTCATGTTTATTTTTGCATATAAAATATATGTCTATAAATGCTACAACCAATACATGTTACAACAAATCAATGTGGAATCCAGAGTAGAATGCGAAGGTTGACATTTGTCAGTGGCTAACAGACATTTCAAACTCCCAGACCTCAACATGATGTCCAAAAATCCCCATTAATGTTTACCAATTTTTTCTATTAAATATAAGCAGAATAATGTTCTCACCAAAAATGTCTGTGTTCTAATCCATGCAATATGAGCACATTCAATTTCCAAAGCCA
The DNA here is from genome assembly GCA_004027205.1 of Ctenodactylus gundi. Classification (NCBI taxonomy): domain Eukaryota; kingdom Metazoa; phylum Chordata; class Mammalia; order Rodentia; family Ctenodactylidae; genus Ctenodactylus; species Ctenodactylus gundi. The sequence continues at coordinate 36,287 of PVKB01002160.1, forward strand.
AAGACTGTAGATGCGATCATCCGGAGGTGGAAAAGTTTGGCTGGATTGTCTGATCCAGTGCAATCACAGGATCTTAGTGGCACAGACAGAGGGTTGAAGTCAGAGAGAGAGAGGTGATGATGGAAACAGACGCTGGACAAGTAAGGTCACAAATCAAGGGAGAAGCTGTAAGGGGTAAGAAAATGATTCTCTTTGGGTCCTCAGAAAGAATGCAATCCTGCACACAGTTTGGTGAGACTCTTTTCCTGGTTTTTGTTTGTTTGTTTGTTTGCTTGTTTTTTAGTAGGAGGAGTTGAAGCCAGGGTCTTCACATCAAGACACATCCTCAGCCTTCCTCCCTCCCCGCACCCCTCTTTAAAAAAAAAAAAAAATTCAGACAGGATTTTTCAAAGTAGCTAAATTTCCTAGGTTTGACTTCAAGTTGCAATGTTTGATCTCCAGGACTTTAACATAATATATTTCCCATGTATTAAGCTATTAAGATCCGGCAATTTCTTACATGGAAACTAATACATAGTATGGGATCTAGCTCCTTTATTCTATAATATGGAATTCTATGATTAAATTATGTTGACCCAGACATGATCATGACCGCGTACTTTTAGTTTTTCTGTAACACAGAGCTAGAATATATTTTAGTGAAATTAACTACCTCAATAGCTAGAATCAGGGGAGATAAATGACTTGCTCAGGGTAGCTCATTTAGTAATCTAGATGAGGTTAGTTTTGGGGCTACGCATGTGTTTTACATGCTTGTTGCTGGGGCACAATACCCAACACTCATGAAGGAAGGGAGGAAAGGCTTATTATAGATCACAGTTCTGAGGTCTCAGTCCTTTCTCAATTGGTTGACTGGCTGTGGAGGGAGAAGTTGGTTGAATTCTGATGAAGGACAGCTCCTTATTTATCCCTTTGTGGTCGGAAGCTGATAGAGCAATTGTGTTTGGAAAGCAACTAGAGGCAGGGATATTTCCCTCCAGACTATACCCTCAGGGATCTGCCTCTCTGAGCTGGTTCAACCTCTTAACTTCATTAAAATCCATTAGATCCAGTTAGTCTTCAAAATCAAACCACCCTCCAAATATATGAGACTCTGGGGGAACATTCCAGATCCCAATTCTGTAGCAGTGAGTCCCTCAGACCATTGATGGCTAATTTCCACCACACTACCTCTCTTTCATGGTGTGAAAACACACACAAAACCAATGTTGAAGTACTGTTATTAACTATTGTGAATAAGCAGTAGGTACAAGTAAATGACAATACAAAGGATCCATGCTAGAGAAGAGGAACTTCAGGGCCTGGATTTACATATGTCCTGCTAAATTCCATCTAGGCAATCAGGTGTGAGCCCTAAGTTATGGTTCCTATGCTCTATGTAGATGTTGAGAAACAAAAATAAATAAATGTATCATGCCTAATAAAATCTTGCAAGAATCAATCTCTTAGTTGTCTTCTCATCACTGTGACTCAATACCCGACATATACAACCTAGGGAGGAAAGGTTTACTTTAGCTCAGAGTTTCAGGTCACAGTTGAGTCACAGGTGGGTGGCCGGGAAATGATGGAAGCACATGGCAGAGCTGGAGCCCAGGCAGGGCCAGAGCCAGAGCTCCAGTGGCCGAGATCCTTACAACAAGGTGGAAGAGCAAGAAAGAGGAGACAGAGAGGGTGGGGTGGGAGGTGGGGGGAGAGAGAGAAAGAGAGAGAGAGAGAGAGAGAGAGAGAGAGAGAGAGGACTGGGATGAGGGGTAGAACAAGCACATGCCCTTCCCTGGTCAAGCCTCGAGGACCCGCCCCCTCCAGCCAGGCTCCACCTTCTCCCAAGCCTACACAGAATCCATAGAAACATGAGACTTTTGGGGGACACTACAGATCCAAACCACCACAAGCAATTTTCTGCGAAGCAGAAATCTTCATATGCAAGACTTTTTCATATTAATTGATATTCTTTTTCATAAGATGATGGTCAGAAAAGAATTTTGATTCATTAAGGAATCATGATGTAATTGTGAGCTCTTGTCCTACAAAATGTTAATATTCACCTTTTAGTGTGCTGGAGAATGCATGCATGTGTTTTTCCACATCTTTCAGAACATACTTCTGTATTGTGTATATTTTAGAGGCTTGGGTTTGTTGATAACACTTCAGTGCAATGCCATCAGTTTCTATGGAGACACTAACTAGTACAGGTGGTGGGGGGGATTTAAGATTCCTCAGCTTCTTGAGGCTTTGAGACAGTTTTACTTGTCTTTTATTCTACACAGTCAGAAATGATACTGAAACGATTTTTTGAGCACCGGTACTCAAATGCCAATAGGTCTTCCTTTTATTTTACAAAGACTATAAACATTTATGAATTAAACACGGCCCAGCGGAAAATGAGATCTTTCTTAACCATCTCATTCTAATGGTAAAGATAATGTTTCCTCTGTGTGGCTTATAAATCTAGATTTTTTATTATATTCCTTGAAATTTTTAAAAAATAACTTATGCACTAAACATTACCAATGATTTCACCTTTGGTCTTTTGCACAGCTGTAGTGTGTAGATAACGTCCACTTATATTAACTGAAGTTTCATTTGCATGTAACTTCCTTTCAAGGGAAAGTACCCATTGAAGACCAACTTAGTGCAAAGCCATGTTAGAGAACAAACCTTTTCGATGTAGGAGAGAAGGGCAACCAAACCTGATAAAAATAAAATAAAATTCTGCATTACTGTTCCTTTTGTGGATTCTGGTGGGTCCATTCTGCCCTCTTTTGTGTCATTAATTTTAAATGTACTTTGAAGAAAAGGAAAAGTAAATCAACAGACGATATTCTCTGTCCGGAAGTCCTCTTTTAAAAATGTTGTCTTTACTTAGATGTTAGACATCCCTCTTGATTCATTTAAATTCCTCTTCAAAGTAAAATCTGAATATCCCATATATTTGTGCTTTAAGTACTATAAATGCTGAAATAATCAGTGAATAAGATAACTGGCCAAAATTTAAATCCCCTTCTAAAAAGAGTTTTAAGAAAGCAAAAATTAAAAAAAGAATAAAAATTGCTCCTGAATTCAAGAGTATTTTAATTCCAAAGTTAAATGTTAAGTGTTAACAGTGAATCCACGGAGATAGCATCATACTTCGCAGTCTAAGTACTTTTAAGTAGCACAAGGTCTTTCAACATAATTAGCACAGAATATTGAACCCTGCCAGAAATATGGGATTCGTCATTAAATTTAGAGGCTTCTTTATCTCTCTGAGTCTAATCATGTGTGCAAAAGACTAATTGTTAATGGCATGGTCTTTATTGCTCATAGCATTCTTTTATTTTAAATGGAATGGTCTGCTTTGTGAGACATAATTAGGTTTTATAGGCCTACCTGCATAGAGTCTTTTGTTGAATGTCTTATGGTTTTGCCAATTCAGATCCTGAGAGCAATTAGAGGCTGTGGTGGAGCTGTTCCTTAAATCACACAGATATTGTGTTATTTCCTGCCATTTATTTATTTATTTATTTATTTATTTATTTATTTATTTATTTATTTTGCCTGCAGTAGCAGATGTGGAAGCTTCACTTATTTGCAAGTACATAGAGTAATAGTTAACGAGTGTAAAATCTTGGTTTAGGCAGCATGAGTTAGGAGACACAAGTCTTATTATATAAGGCTGGGACATGGCAATGTGTTCTGATGTTCTAAAATATAGAAGAAGAAATCTGTAACAATTCTCTAAGATGACACAGCGCTTCCTTTGTTTTAAAGATGGTCAGAGCTGGTGGCCAAGTTGTAGTCTTTTAACATGCATGGATTTGCTCTATTAGAATAATTTATTTTTCTCTCATGGTCAGATGGAAATACTTTGTTGCTCAGTGAGGTCAATAATAAGGATATTTTTCACAAGTGTTTATAACAATTTTTTTAAATCAGCATTTCATTTGTGAAAGAATCCAATTGATATTATGACTCATGAATTCTGACAGAAATTGTTGTCTAAAATGTTGCAAGTTTCAATAATATATCAAACTATATGGAAATATTTGCAAAACTATTCTGTCCACTTTCAATACTTACATTCTCCATGACATAAAAAATAAAATGACACATCTGTTTGCAATTTAATGATGATGACAGGTATTATCATTTATATTTTGAAATAGCTTTGTAAACAGTGGGTTATGTTGAAGTTATTTGTCAACTACTGCTAAAGATAGGCCACCCACTTCCGAAATTCTCTCTCCAAGTCCTGCAAACTCTCTGTGCCTACTGTTCCATTTGTCTTGAACTCAACAGTTTTGTCCTTTTTTTTTGCCGTTGTGCTAGTCAATTAGTACACGCTGAAGCAAGTGTACTTTAGTACCATATAGTTGGTGACAAGGGACTTTCACTCTTGATGGTCTTTCTTAGCACAAAATAACTTCACACGGGTTTTTAATGTTCCAATTTTCGTCTTTTTAATCCAAGTCTATGATGGCAAAGCATTACCAATCCTAAAAAGGGCACTGACAACCTTAGACATATGCACGTCCAAAGCAGTATTTTTTCAATTAATACATTTTAAATAATTTTTTGCACAAATAATAGAAGCTGGATGAATTTGTGACATATTCTGAGTGGCAGTCTGAGGCTAAGTTTGAGAAATGTGGGATGAAGTTGCAGCGATATATACTGGTGGGAGTATATCATTTTTGATATAAAAAAATAGGTCATTGTGAAATCAAGCAGTGATGTTAAGACATTCAGTTTCTGGACTTTTTTTTTTTTAATTCTATACCTAGCTAAAGGAAGCACAGAAAAATGCCTTTGTATTATGCAGCAGATTCCATTTCATGCTATGGTTTTCAGGCAGGCAAACATGATTTTTTGCTGTTTTAAATCATACCTAAGATCGGAAATCTTAAGAGGAGTTTACGGTTGTACAAGATTGGCCAATCAAAAGTTTTTGAAGATTAAGGGAGATGTGCTCCTTTTTATGGAAGAGAAAATGAAAGTGGAAAGCAGAGTATTAGCTTTAGCGAATGGAAGGTTTTATTTTAAATAATTTAACTTCTGTTGGTCATGAAATTGAGTATTGTATGTGTCACTGTAGAAATAGTGCAGCCTACTGATGCTACACTTTGTTCGGTATGCAACATGGATCCCTTTTATAGCATGAATCTTTAAACCTGTTCATGCACTTTTTTTTTTTTTTTGAAATCCCCCTCTACCCCACACACAAGCACAGGCCTTGTGCATTCAAGATGTATACATTTTGGAAAATCAGAGACATGCTGTTTCTGTAGAAGATCAAAGCATTTTTCAATCCAGAAAGTACTTTTAAATAAAGTCAATTTCAATAATTTACCCCTTAAATTCAGCAGAACATGGGAAGATATGCTATGAATACATGACAACTTATAATAAACTTTAAATGTTAAAATAGTAATAATTTTTATACTCCTTGTAGTCAAGAAATGTTAGTGTTAAACAGAATATGAACATATGCAAACAGTCAATAAATTTTAGTGTTAAAGAGAATATGAACATTTCTCATAATATCAATTTCAGAGGTAAAAGCAGTTTAGAATTTGATATATTCCTTTCTATACTTTTTGTTCACATATGAATATATTTTGTCTACTTGCACGTAGGTATACTATATTTACTCTTCCAAAATTTCCTCTTGTCACTTAACAATCTAGTGGAGACTTGTTGATGCATATTAATACTTCCGGTCTTTAAAAATAGATGTATTGTGATTTATTTAAGCAATCTGTTAGATTTAGTTTTAGAATTCTTTGCACATTACCTATTACAAACATTACTATGTCAAATTTACTTCAAATATCTTTACCTATTTGTTCAATTTGCTTACTAATGTAGGTTTCTGGAATTAGATTAGCTAGATGAAAGGTATTCAATCAGGCAGAATTATCTTGTATTTCCACCAAAAAATATAGAAAAATTTTGATTTTCACATCCCATAGTAATATTGCTCTTAAATGTATTTCTTTTTTTCCTTTAACTCTGATAGAGCTATTTGGCTTTTAAATCTGCCTTATATGTACCAGCTGATCATCCTTATGTCCATGGCATCTGACAGGTGTTATTAAGGCACTAGCTATGAAGAACAACCTACAGAGACCAATTTGCAAATAAGCATATAATAAATCATATGAAAATACAATTAAATTGAGACACACAGACATAATTATTGACACTTTTAGAAACATAGAAATATTGATAAATAATAGCAATAAATATGGACCAAGATACATATATGTACATAGATACATGCACACATAAATATACACGCACCCTTCTGTTCTTTTCTTATCAGCAAGAATTTGTTTGTATTGTCTCATTAATCTAAAGACTTGATTTCCCTGAATCGCTTTGATTCATCTATGAATTCAAGCTCAGATTTCATTCTTCCTACGCAACCATAGATGTTTTTGATTGTTCCTGTAAGAAACCTTAACATTCACCTTTCGGTGGGCTCTCTCTGATAACAAACTCTAGTCTCCTTAATTGACTTAGACCTATCTAAGCCTTCCTATTCGTGATGAAACTCCTCAGCTCCAGTAACCGTCCATAGACTGTGAGTAATTTGGCAATTTTGCTTGATTTGAGGAAATGCCAAGTCAATGAATACATGCTAATTTGGATTGTCTGATGCAAAAAGAGTAGCTGTGTTTCTTATAAGTGTTCTACAAATTCAGTGACTTGTCAATTGCAGACAACATGGGGAATCTGTGCCCGTATGGATCACTTTTGGCTTCTTTCCTTCCTTACATTTTTCTTCCCCTTTGTTCCAACTCAGTGTTTCTTCTTTTCCTAGCAGTCCATCACCCTTCTTCCTACTCTCTCACACATGTGAGGATCTTTTTTATATGTATTCATGGCAGTCTTACATGAATATGACAGACACCAAGTGATACTTAAACTTTTATCTAATCCATTTTACGGAGCATCATTGATTCAAAGTGAACCCATTTTCTGGCAAACGCTTCATATCTGTCTTTCATTATGGTTGCATACTATTCCACTGTATATATTTACCACATTTCATTATCATTCTGCAGATGGCTATCTGTTTCCAGGATTTAGCTATTATGAATCATATACCTATAAACATGGATATGCATGTGTCTCTATGGTATGATGATTTTATTTTTCTTGGGAAGATGCCAGGAAAGTTGGAGCTGGGTAATAGGATTTCTACTCTCAGCCTTCTATTAAATCTCCAAGTTGTTTTTTATGTGGGTTGAACCACAACACGATCCCACAGACAGTACAGATGTGTTTCTTTTTCCCCACAAAACTCTCCAGCAACTGTTCTGAGTTCTTTATGTGAGCCATTCTCACTGTAGTGAGATGGCATCTCAGTGTTGTTTTTGGCTTACGTAATCTTTAGTGGCTAAAGATGTTGAACACTTTTTTATGTGTTTGTTGTCTGAGAGGCTGCTGTTATTTCAGTTACCCATTTTTGATAGAATTATTTTTGGGATGATTTTTAGTTTTTGAGTTCTTATACATTCTAGATTTAATCCTCTGTCTGACAGGTAGCTGGCACTTTTTTCCTTTTCTCATGATTGTTTTATTTGCTGCATGAAAGAATTTTTGTTTGATCTATGTCCCTTTGGTTGATTATTGCTGATATCTCTTGTGTAGTTGCTGTTCTGCTCATGAAATCCTTTTCTGACCCTACGTCTTCCAGTGTTTTCCCTATTTTGTCTTCTAGTGCTTCTGTTTTGATATCTAACCCTTTGATCCATTTTAATGTGATTTTAGTATAAGGCAAAATATATAAATCTAGTTTTTTCCTCCACATGTGGATATGTACTTTTTTTCAACACCACTTCTTAGGTAACATTTATTCTCAAGAATTTATCTTTTTGTTTTTGCTGTTTGATTTCTTGATTTCTATCTTGTTGGATATGTTATTATTTTATGAGAGTGTGATGGATTTGTGAGTGTTGATTTTATAACTTGCTTCTTCGATGAATTTCTTTTAATTATAGGTGACTTCTGAAGGAATCTTTTGAATTTTCAGTGTAAAGTATCATATCTGCAAATCGTGATATCATAACATCTTCCTTCCAATTTGTATTTTTTTTCAGTTTAGTCTGATTGCTCTCACTAAAATTTCGAACAGGAGGTGTGACAGTGGACATCCTTCTCTTGTTCCCAATTTGAGAGTAAATGTTTTTAGTCTTTCCCCATTTAGATCATTGTTAGCAAAAGGGTTGTCATGGATGGTTGAGATCAGATGGAGATAAGGTTCTTCTACTGCTATTTTTTTCCGAGTTATTTTTTAAATCACAAATGGAGGGTGAATTTTGTCAAAGCCCTTTTCTGTATCTATTGAGATGATTATATAATTTTTGTCTTTGCATCTTGTAGCGTGGTACATTGCATTTATTGATTTTTATATGTTGCTCTATCTTTACATCCCTAAGATGAAGCTCACTTGGTAGTGATGTATGAACTTTTTCAAACTTTTCTGCATTCTGCCTGCAAGTATCTTGTTGAATATTTTTTCATCTGTGTTCACTATGGAAATTTTCATTCAATTTAATTTAATTTATTTTGTTTATTTTTTTGGTGTTGAGTCTTTGTCAGGATTTGAATTAAAGTTATACTGGCTTAGAGGAATAACTTTGGCCAATTTCCCTTCTTTCCAGATTCTTTAAAGCATTTGATGAATACTGGCATTAAATCCCACTTAAAGTTCTGGTAGAATTCTGCCATGAGCCCATCGGGTTCTGGGCTCTTCTTAGTTGGAAGTGTTTTTATTACTTAGATTACTTAGCTGGTTATTGATTTAGCCAGGTGTTTTAGTTCTTCTTGTTTCGGTTTTGGAGACTGATAAGCAATTGGAAAATCATCCATTTCTTCTTAAATTTAATGGTTCTTAAATTTAATAGAGAGTAGATCTTAGAATTAGCTTAGTATAATCCTTTAGATATCAATGTTGTAATTTCACTTTTTAAAATTTCTAATTGCATTGATACAGGTTTTCTCTGCTTTCTTTTGGTGAGTTTAGCTAGGATTTTTTATCAATCTTGTTTATCCTTTTGAAGAACCAACTTTTTCCTTGATTGATCTTTTGTATTACTTTTATTTGTTTCAGTTTTTGTTAATTTATACTCTGGTCTTTATGATTTATTTTGTTGTATTAATTTTGAGGTTGGATTGTTGTTGCCTGCGTAGACTTCTGTGCTGTGTCATTAGATTGTTTGTTTGGAATTGCTCAGTTCTTTGTATGTGTGTATTTATGGCAATTGATTTCCCTTTAATGTCGCCTTTATTGTGTCCCAAAGCTTGCGGTGTGTTATATACTTCCATTATCATTTGTCTCTAAGAGTTTTAAAAATTCCTTCACTAATTTCCTTCTGTGACTCAATGTTTGCTTAGTAATGTGTCACTCAGTCTCTGTCTGTCTGTGTAATACCTGCTGTTTCTACTGTTCTTGTTTACTACTTTCATTCAGGTGTGACCTGATTGCATACACGGGATTATTTGCATTATTTTCCATTTGTTTAAGCACTTTCTGTGGCCCAGAGTAGTCTATTTTGAAGAAAGTTTAATGCATTGCTTGGGAGGATGTGTATCTGGTGCTGTTAGATGAAACACTAGGTAGATTTCGTAAAGTTTATTTTTCCAGGGGGTTGTTCAGGTATGTTACACCTTTGTTGATTTTTTGTCCAGTTGTCCTGCCTTTCTGGAACTGTAGAGTGGTAAATTCCTCTACTATAATTGTGTTGTAACCTGTCTTTTCTTTGTCTCTTTTGTCCAAATTTGTCTTAAAGTCTGTTTTTGGCTAAACTCAGCAAAAAGGATACCTATACCTGGTTTTATTTTCATCTTTTTGTTGAATGGAATGTGATACTTCACCATTTTACCCGCAGTCCATGCTTGTGTTTATGTGTCAGGTAAGTGTCTTGTAAGTGATGTAATGTTGAATTATGTTTTGTGATCTGGCTTGCCAATCTACCTCTTTTGAGTGGCAAGTTGAGACTGTACACATGAAGAATTCTAACTGTCCTGCAAGTATCGTATCCTGTGTTTGTCCTAAACTTTGGATGTGGCTTTCTTTCTCCTGCTTTTCTGTTCATGTAGATGTTCTTCCTGTTCTGTTCACGTAGATTCTCTTTCTGTTGACTGAGTACCTGCCTCTTTTCTCTTTGATGTCCTTTTCCTTCCTGTCTCTATCCAGCAGACCCTTACAAATTTTTTTGTAGTGCTGATTTAATTGTCATAAATTTCTTCTAGATTTCTTTTTTAGTTTTATTGTCAGTGTCAAATTTTTGAGGATAATTTTGTAGGCTGTAAAACCTCAGTTGACAATTGTTTTCTTTTAGTCTACAAAGCCTTCACAACAAGGTCTTCTGGTTTTAAAGTTTGTGTTGAGAATTATGCTGTTATTCTGATAAATTTGCCTTGGTAAGGTACTTGCTAGTTTTCTCTCACAGCTTTTAGGAAGTTCTCTTTGCACTGGATGTCTGTAAATTTTATTATGATACGTCCTGGAGAGCTTCTGCTTTGATTTTTGCCTGGTTGGTATACAACATGCCTCTATGACGTGTGTGTTCATTTTTCCCCTATATATAGGAAGTTATTTTTCCCTATATTTAGGAATTTTTCTCATGACTTTTGTGAATAAATTTACTATTCACTTAGCTTGGGTTTCTGTTTCTGTTTCTTTTTTCCCTGTAATCTTGTAATTCTGAGGTTAAGATTCTTTGACTAGCCTCATACCTGTTGGTAACCGATCTCATACTGACATTTTGGTATTATCTGAACCTCTTCGAGGTTTTAATATTTGGTTTTCATCCCATCTGAGGTCCGAAGTTCTGTTCTCATTTTGGGTCATTCTATTCTCCAAACTTTCCAATAAGATTTCCATTTTCTGACGCTTTGCCAATATCTTTTACCTTTCCATATTTTATTAAAGTCTTTAGTGAATTTGTCATTCATCTCTTGAATGATTTCCACAGTGTCATTATACTCGCATTAGTTTGTCTTTTGCTCATTTGTCTGATTGGGTGCTTTGTTATTTCTATTCTTGACCGCTTTAGTTGGCCTCTAGAGAGAGCTGGCCTTTTCTCTCTTATAGCTGAGTGTCTGAGCCCTGACAAGTTATATTTAAACTCATCCCTGTCTCCTGCTGTTGACATTACTTGGGTTACTTACCTCTAGGTGTTGGAATTATCGCTGGGCTCGGTTGTTCGGATGTAACACTCCTTGTGTTCAGCTGATTGTGACAGTGTCCTCTGGGGATTTCTGCTGCACCTCCCCAAGCTGGGTAATGGTTTGAGTGCTTTTCGTGGCACACCAGTTCTCTAAATGGAGCTTCCCTTGGTTTCTTTTCAGACGAAGGAGAATGGCAGGGTGTGGGTAGGAAGCTGGAGTTTTTCCAGATAGTAATGGCTCACTTCCCAGCCTCTCATGCTGGGCGAAGGAGCTGCATTCGGCAGACCCTGGGGGGGGGGGGGGTCCAGAAGAAGAAGCTGGAACAGGGCCGCCTGTGTCATGGATACAAACTCTGGTATTCCAACCATATTATAGGTGTACAGCTTCCTTCCCTTGCTCGCCTGCTTCCACCCACAGAATCTATTTTTCACAGCTTCCTCCAGCTGCAGTCATTGTCCTCTAGGATTTGCTGGCTTGCTCTGGTGTCTGGCAGGGAGTTTCCGTGATCTGTGGGAAAGACCTGGCCACTATTCTCATTGTGCACCTGCTAGTCCTTATGCTGCCCTTTGGGTATACAGCATGAAGCCCGGAAGCTCCCGGTCATGGCCTATGTCTCCATGGCCACAGACCCTAAAGCTGCAAATTGGAAACACCATGAGTGTGTCCCTGCATGGGGATGGAAGAGAGTTCCCACGCATAGTCCATGTTCCAGAGCTTGGGCGGCAGGCATGGTTTCCACAATTCACCACATCACATCACCAAAAAGAGCAATTTTGAGAAACAGCGTCTAGATAAGATATGAGTCTGGTAGTCAGTGAATTTACTACTTTGAAGGCATTCCTCATCTCTGAACTTCAGTTTAATTCATCTTTGAAATGAAGGGAGTAACAATATATTTCACACTGGAATAATGAAAAATAAACAAGACAATGATAAACAAATGCTTTTCAATTTTTTTCTAGAAATACAAATCATATTTTTATTAACATTATGATTTCTAAACTTTCATGTCAGTGAAAAGTAAATAGGGACATTGAATCCCCATTCCTCATTGTGCAACAAAGAATCTGATTTTGAAGTGACTGGGCAGAGAGCAATATTCCAAAAGTTAGCATAATGGAAGGAAAATCCGAATGACAAATAAAATTTTGTATTATAGAGCAACTCAAGTTTTTATATCATAGAATAGTTAAATTAATGGCTAAATCTAATTAAGAAACTGAAATGTTACAGCATGCCTGCTGCTAATACTAAACTCAATGGACTGTGAGATGGGGACATGGTAGCACTCAAAAAGTGCTTTACCATTGTTGAATATTAAGGTGGTTTTGCCTCCTATCCTTAGAAATAAAGTAGCCCTTGCAATTACATTTTGTAATTTGTTATTGGTTCAAAATTAATGACTTTACTGTGGTAAATGGATCATCACAGGTGACAAAGCACAGTTTTAATTAACAGTGACAGGTAAAGCTCCTTAAAGCCAGAGTGAATTTATATTAGCAATAATATAAGGAATTACACTTTGATCATTGTAGGTATATACTGAAGCCAAGAGTACTATTAATATGTAGTTCTGTTGCTAACAGTTTGTGAGACAAGGGCCAATAGTTAAAATTACAAAATATGCTAACAAGCTTAAATATGTCATGTTTTCCTACTTTGATAATATGTTTTCATAATGATCTTGAAGTTTGGGTTTGAATATAGAATTTTCAGAGCCTCCAATTTCCACATAAGTGCTTGACTAGAAAATAGTTCCCTCGCTTTAGGACGGATTGATTTTTGCTTCCATCCCCAGGTCAATGCAATAGCACAAGATTTTTCTGGATCCATCTCTAGTGAATCAAAGTTCTGATCCTGCTCAATACCACCTCCCAGGCTCTCAAGGCTTTGCATTGGGCAGCCTTCTTTCTAATCCAGGATTGCACAAACTACTAGTGTGTTCTAATTTCAGCATGATAGACACGGAAAAAAAAAAGCCTGCATAGGTCTTGGATTAGGCTGAGGACTATAGCCCAAGACAGCCTTTTATTTCTAATTTGTACTCTGTCCATCATGATTCAGATCAGGGCTTTGTCCTGAGCCATGGCCCTTCTAACTAAGACTTCAGTTGATGTACCATTCACTCTTTCAGTCATATAAATTGTATAGAAAAGAGAAAAGGAGAATTTTAGCAAATCTTGGATTACCTATTATTAGCTCAGCCCAGAAGTGACACTTCTGGCTATACCTGGAAGTTAAGAAGTAGTTACAATAATCCTTTTGTTGCAGAAGGAGATAGAACCAGAAATCAAATAGAAATAGAACCAGGATATTGTCTTATAGTCTATACATGGGTACATGTCTAGAAAAGCATAAGGGATATCAGGAATCTGGTGCAACTGTTGACTGTGGTTGCCTTGAGGGTGGAGTGGAAATACTGTCTATTTCTGAAACCTTTATGTAATTTTTAGTATTCATATGTTTCCCTTTGAACAAAAGCTATAAAATTGTTCTAGGGTATACTTAAGTAATACCACAACCATATTTTAAATAACAAGCATATTGCTTATCTAATATTAGTTTTGCTTCCATGCCATACCATACTGGCAATGGGCATAACTTTAATTATATTTGAAATTTATTAGAAATGCTAATAAAACATATAATTTTTTATATTGAATGAAAGAATGTACCTGAAACTGTATGAGAAATAAAAACAGGCACCAAAAGATGCAGAAGATATTTGATCTGTGTATGATATAGCAGAACAAACAGATCAACACTGTAGATTCTAGAACCTCATGGCTCCTAAATTAACATTTTATTTAATATTCTATTGTTAACTGTATTCGTATTCACATTTAGAAAAAAACTCGAAATGGACTAACTAGGATTCATGCATTTCTTGACTACTTAGAATAGTAGAAATTCTCAGCAGTTAAGTATGCAATCTACGCTTTAAATGCCACACTTCTGAATTATTTTCAGTTATTGCCTACTAAAAGTGAATCATATTGCTTAAAAGTAATTTAATTTTCCAAGACTTGCTGTATGAATACTTGATAAGTCTATGCCTGTAACAGTCACTGAATGCCCCACAGCACCCGAGTGCAATGTCTCTGATAGCAGAGGTTTTGTTAAATTAATAAAACCTTAATAATTAAATTTTTAATTGCATCTGTAAATTTTTCATTAACCAAAGCATCTTTTAACAATGAAGTGTCTTTTTACCTGAGATATTTTGGAGGCAAAACTTACTTTTAGAGACATGTAATTTAGACTTAGAAAACTCAAGTATAGTGAGTGCTGGCCAAGAACCATGAAAGTAAATTGAGTAGTCCAAGGAGTCATGGTTTCCTCGGTGACTTGAGAATACATGTTCTCTTTATGTGAATTTTGTTTAGAACTTTCTAAAGTACTGTGACAGCCTAACTGAACAACCTAGCTGGCAAGATTTGAGTATTTGGGTATGAATTAGAGACTTTAGAGTGCAGATTTTTGGTTTGATATGCATGTTATTATTCAGTGTATAAGTCACCAGGCAGAAGGACCCATTACCTGCCATGTGCTAAATTTTGCAAACAGGAAAACATAAAGTCTAGAGATATGGAACTTTCAAGTGGTAATAATAGCATTAATTTTATGATGGGCATATAGTTTTTTGAGGTTCTTGGATTTGAAGTACCTTACATCTTTCACAAATATCAATTCAGATGTGTTAAGATTAAGAATCAAGCGTGGATTAGTTTGTTTCTGATGACAGCTGGGGAAAATCATTGTATAACTTGCCTTTGAGTCAGGGTAGAGTAGGACAATCTCCAAGTAGGAACATGGGGTACACAGAAAATAAGACTCTGGTGAAACACAAAACATAAACTGTTAAAACTCCCCTTTGCTTTGTCTTTCTGCCTATCTTTATTTCCTTTGATAATATATGGCAACAGCAAGGGTCACTACTTTCTTGTTTCTGGGATGGGGTCATCTAAACAGATGAAAGAAGATGAAGAAAGGTGAAGGAATTTCATTTGTCCAGGGAACCTCTTGTGTCATTTATTTTATTTACTTATTATTTATTTATTTATTTATTAGCTTATTTTTGTCTCTTTTCTCCCTGTTTAGGGTATGAATTTAGGACAGTGACTGTTTCTATTTGCTACTGCAATTGGTCTACCAATGGGATGATGAGTTACAGTGAATTATACCAGCAGCACGGCTATTCAAGGAGTTAGGTTTGGAGACCAGAACCTAACTGGCAACAAGGCTGTTCAGATACCTTTCTGTATAATAAGGAAACATTTTTCCATTTCACTGGAGGAAAGTTTCTACTTTCTACTTCAAGTCTAAAATGACACTCAGACCAAGGACAATTGCTAAGTGGGTCAGATGGAGCACAAAAGATGAAGGACACAGAATTATACAGGTTATTTTTGTTTGGAATCTGAAGTTTGTCAAAAAGCTGCTGTGTTATTTGGTTCCCTCCAGGAAGCTTTAAATAATGAACTAAGACAGGAAAGACATGAACATATCTTTATAACTCTTATTTTTAATAATAATATATAGTGTGTATGGCATGTGCTGAGCACTTGGTTGATTCTTTTTATTTTTGGCTTGGTTCTTTTTGGTGTTTCACCTGTTCATGTTTCTTACATTAATTCCATGAGGTAACTATTGCATTTAAGACCACATAGACAGAAAGTAGTGGAGTTGAAATTCAAAGCTGTTCCTGTTTCGTGTCAAAGCCTGAGCCAATCATTCCTGCTTAGCAGTGGTTGTGCTAGACGTCCTCAAGATTCTTGGTCTCTGACTTGCAAAGACACTCACAATTTGAAGTTCTGTCAAGGTTGTTTCGTCTCAGACTCTGACTGCCTTCAACAAGTTGTTTCGCTTCTTTTAAACTTTAGATTTCTGACTGTAAAATGAAGATGATAACAGAATTTAATTCTTCAGGTTCTCAATAATATTAAATGAGTCAATGCTTGCAATCTCTCAGGCCAGAGGCTATCTTGCCTGTCGCTGGTGCTGCATCAATACGACAAATCATACCTAGCATATCATGATTACTCATGATGTTGGATACCACCAATCTACAGAGCCGTATAAACAAACAAATGAACACATTATGTTATTTCTTGGACGCATGCTCTATTAACATTTAAAAGTTTTAAATTAAAATAATAAAAATGCAACCTATTAAGTACAAAATTAATTTTAAACTCTAAGATAAACCAGCAGGAGTGAGAATGAATACAAAAGATTAAGTAAAACAATACAGAGAGACACACATAGCTCTGGGAGTTGAGCCAGCAAGAGTCACATGGAACAGCAGCCACGTGACATAGAATGAAACTCTAGAGACTATGCTCAACAAGTGATATAATCAGCTTGCAATTTCCCATAAACTCTTCCTTCAACAAGTTCCATCTTTAGAGTGTTAGCTGAACAGCAAGACCTTTGTCTTGGTGTTTACTCGATGGGTGCTGAAATTAATTTTTGCAGATAGATAGCTCTGATGGCATCCCTGGACACTTGGCATTTACATAAAATATGAATAAAGAACACAAATTAAATTCTCAAAAAGAAAAAAAAATAATAATTTACAATCCTTGCTCAAATATTTGCATTGTTTTCGTTGATACATGATAAAGGTGGCTTCATAACTTCCTTTCCCTTTGTCTTTAAATCATTTATGTTTTTGAGCCTTAGGGGAGCCAAACGTTATTGAAGGGAGTTAGGGAAACGAGAGGACTGGCCACAAGGGCTAGCTTGATATTCTCAGAATGTGCACTGAAATACCTTTAAAATAAAGAAATTAAAGGATTTCTACTTTCCACATTATAATAATCTCATGCTCTGTGTCTACATAACAATCTTATGCTTTGTAACTAAATTTTCTGGCTCACTCTATCAATTATTGCATGACTAACTTTGGATAATCATTTGACCTTTCTGCATTCTTCATCTCTAAGGTGGGATTAACGCTAACACAAGGTCCTTATGGGAATTAAATAGGCTAATACATGCAAAGTACTTATAATAGAGCTTAAACTCATCTGTACTTCATAAATGTTAACTGTTAGCAGTGGTTATTGTAGGCCCACTTACATTCTTTAGTTTACTTTCTATAATGAACATTGTGTATGCACACCCACATATTCTAAAGTGCTTAAGTGACACTTGACTTTATATATGACTTTATTCCTAAAGTGTTATGCTTTATATAGCTTGTTCCCTCTTAAGAGATTAGAGATGACTTAAGAATACCAACATAAAAGAGAAAGATAAAGGAAAAACTAATGTATGGGAAAAAGATGTCAAGTGTTTTAATGCAAAAAAGTAATGAAATTAGATTTGCAACTACAGTCTATGTAATTTATAAATAAGGTATTTTGGGGATATTTAGTTTCTTAGGTTTAAATTATAATATCGAGTAGGTTGTAGCAGTGGTAATTAGTTAGAGCAATGTCTTTAGAAAATATTTGCATTTTTCATGCTACATCACCAGTTCAACTGAGAATGTCATGGAGGTAGAAATGCAAGTGTTTATAGTTCTAGGATGTAAACTTTCATTCATACATTTACAAAATCTTCCTTAAGTACTTTTTTAAAATTTTTATTTATAAGGATAGATTGATCCAGTTGATTCACAAGTCAAAATATTTTTATCATTAATAGACAGGGATCAGTGCTGGAAAATATTGGCTAGCTTGCAGAGATTGGTGCAATTTGTAGAAGATTAAAAATGAGCATGAGTATCTGGCATCCAGGGACTCCGCAGAACAGCCAAACGGTTAGCTCAGAGCTTCAGCTTTCATGGTAACAAGGCAGTGACTTTGAAGATGTTTCCTAAATTCCCACAAGGGGATGGTTGTAACTCCCCACCCAGTGGTGTGGCAATCAGGGCATAGAGATGTGAACCAAGAGGACTTGATGTTTTTTCAATTCTTTAAACCAAAATAGAGGCCTTCGCTCATATGATTGTTTCAGATCCATTTTCATTTGAGTTCCTGTGCAGAGATCTAGACACAGTAACTTATGTTCGTCCAGTAAGAACTTTAAAAAGCTTGTTTGTTGATCTCTATGTAAGAGTCTTTCATTGCTCATTCCACAAATATCAATAAATGCACTTAAAATATATTCTCAAATTTGTGATTCTAATAAGAAGAAAATAGTAAGCAAAAACGTTTATGCTACTTTTTTCCTCTTGTTCTGTAAGTAACACTTTTTTGGTGTGATTCATCTTATTGAAAAGTTTTAATGTTTGAAGGTGCCTGCATAAACCATCTCTTCATATAAGGAAAATCTTCTGTATTCCCTTTATTACAATCATACTTGGCTGTTATCCACTTGTTTTCCAGACATTGAATAGGACATAGAGGTTTCTATTATGATTCTTGATATTACTTTGCTGCATAATGTTAATTTCCTCCATAAATAGCTACTGTCATTCTTACAGATAGAAAAATTTATTAGTTGAGAATAAAAACCCTTCCACACACTGTTTTGGGTGATAATTTAAGTGAAAGAATCACATCTTTGGCCTATTTATACTTTTTTTAGTGTCATAACATTAGGAAAACAGGATTTCACTTTTTAGAAATTTGTTTCTTTATTTACATTTTGATTAGTGTATGTCAACTCTAGCTGAACAGAAAATATTTACATAAGATCCTCAAGTGTTGAAATCGATAGTCAATGGAGTATTTTGAAAATGCTTAATAAATAAACATGTTTACAATGGCCAGACTCATTCATAAAGCCATTCTACCATTAATATAAAAAATTAATTTATTTTGTGAAACAAGATTTAACAAATCTATAACTTTATTGATTTTTCGAGTCTCATAATTGTCTTTATATAAAAAGCAATAGAGACAATGAACCGACATTTTCAGAAAAGAGAGTACAGATATTATTATGGACATTTCTAATGTCTGAGTTTAACTTAAAAATCTTTCACTTTCTGGAAAGATGAATCATGTATTTTATTCATGTACTCATTTTTATCTAAATATACGAGGGCTTGACAATAGGATAGTTATATATAGATATGTGTATCTGTATCTAATATCTGCATTTCATTGTGAAACACTACTAAGAATGTGATTCATTTAGACTCCAGCCTCTTTTCTAAAGTCACCTAAATGCTCCTAATATACAGGAGGTTGGAGGCAGCAGTGTCTTTGCCTCACGAAGTCCTGCAATTGCTCCCCTTAGGAGCTCATCAGGGCCCATTCAGGGCTGGCCCATGGGGTCAGTTGATGCATTGCCTGGTGCTCTTTCTTCCTGGGGGCTGAACGCTCAGCTTCAGCAAGACACCCAACTCCTGCTGGTTTCAGAAAAGTGTTATTTTAATGATGATTGTAATGAGCTTTCATGTTGCAGGGAGTCGATAATATCCTTCAGTCCAAGAGAAAATGCTGCAATCAGGCTGAAGTATAAGGTAGCTTAGATTATTTGATAAGTTGTCCTTTTAATTAGAATTTTTGCCTTTTCCTTTACTTATTTATTACCTACTGATCCAAGGTGAATAATTTCCTTATATTTTTATGAAGATGTCATAGCAACTGAAACGCATTGAATGCAGTGAAGAGGGGAGGTGCCTCAGGTCATTAATCCTGACACATTAATCAATCAAACTGCAGCTTTGATCCAGCACCTGAATTCATTTCTAGTATTTGATTCTCCCTCCAGCAACCATTTCCAGTTCTTTTTTTTTTAAAGTAACTCCATCCTGAGCGGATATCTTCTAACTACCTTTAAGCCTGTCCCGGCACTACATTGTCATAAGAAGCTGATTAAGGAAACATCTAATACAAGAAATTTTAGTGAGACAATTTGATATGATGATGACATCGCAATCCCTAGAGTTAGTGGACTTTGAGTGAACTTTGGTCTTTAATAGAATTTGATGTAATCTGTTTTCAAATGGCTTTGTTTATCTTCAACCAGACTTTCATATGATTGAACATTTTGTGAAAAGACATAAAGTTAAATAGTTTTATTTTTAATCTGTTTAAATCTGCTTAAAGCAAAGCTCATTTCTACAAAACTATATCAAGCTGGCTAATATTGGGAGTGCATGAGAGGTATGAAACTAGTTGAGTTGTTTCAGCTTGCATTCAACAGCCCTTGACAAATGGCGTTTTGATTGCTTAGACTGTGATTTATAGTAAATGTTTTAGCTGTGTGTGGATTAAAAGTGAACAAAAGTCTTAAAACATAATCCCCTTAGTACAAGCAACACACTTTTCCTTCTGTGTTATATTAGCTCATTAAAAAGAAAGAAATGCTGGGCACAAATCAGCAATTCAATTTCACTGTCCTTGAATACGTCTCTATTTGGAAAACTCTGCTGCCCGGAACAAGTTGTATGTACAATTTAGAATGGATATAGGCACGCAGTAAGTTTCCAGGTGTTCCTTTCAATTGCAAACACTGTTTGATTCTGAATTAAAACCTCAACAAATCATGTTCTTCAACTGTCATTTGACAAGATAAAAGTCAATGAATAATGACTCATCTACCTGTATGATCCCTGTAATTGTACAAAACTATACAAAGCAAATTGCTCCCAAAATAGAAAGTATCATGTAAAGAATTTTCAAGGTGTATTTTTCAGCGTCAGGAACGGAATACTGGACAGTATACATGTGAGGAAACTATTCTTCCACTGAACTACATCCTCATTACTATTCTCTAAAGAATTTTGAGTACTCACCAACATTTTTTTTTTTAAATCTGAAACTTAACTGCTATATAGTATGTAGGTACGGAGAAACTAAAAGTAAAAAAAATAATTCTCTATTAATAAAACATTTGTATATTGTTCATTATGATTGGAAACACCTTATGCAATGAGATCCAATTTTTATATTGCCAATTCCCTTTCTCCAAAGGTAAAGAGGCTGGCATGGAGATTTTATGAGGACAGGGACTATACATATTTTGACACTATTGCCTATTTTTTTTTTGTGTCAAAGCAAAGCATTATTCCAGGCCTGTTTCTTGGCATTCATTAGACTTTTGTTTTATTCCATGAATATAAATGAATGAAATGATGGACGGTGAAATACATTTTGCAAGATTTCCTATATGTAACTAAGAAATAGCATTTGTTTCACTTCCACTTTTCTTTCCTTCTAGTTTTTCCTGGACGTAGCTCTCTTTGTTGGCAAGTCGATGCAATGTTGACTCTCATTTCATCTAAGTGCCTTTCTGGAATGAGGGAACCAGAAATTCTTATTTTAAGTAGATTCTCTTGATTGATATTTAGGCATGCAAAAGTTAAAAATCCAAATATTTAAATATTTCCCATGTTCAAAAGTGTTTATAAAAGGTTGTTTGAATGTTTCATTTCTTCTTTATCAAGGTGACTCCATGGTCACATGACATTGGTACCACATGCCATGAAAACCATCTCTAATCAATATGAATTTAGAAGGAATTCATGTCGATTAATTCAAGCTTATCGAATTCTACAGATACACAAAGCAGAGCAAGCTTCCAACATAGCACAGCTCATGTGGCCAAAGAGACAAAGAATATTAAATGAATGATTGAAAGACAGCAGTCTTAGATTTTATTTTAGTTCTAAAAGAATTCTTCCATCATAACATACATATAGGTCAAATGATTCCACTAAGAAAAAACACAACAAAACCTAAATATTTTATTTTTATTTATATGCAAACACATTCTAAATATTGCACACATTTAGATTTTCCCTTAGAGCTTTTCTACTAGGAGAGCAATTGAGAGTTTAATGCATTCTTTAAACCAATATTATTGAATGCCTATAATAGGCTTAGGACTAAGATATGAAGACAGAACAGTAATCGAAGGCCTGTGTATTAGGATTCTCTAGAGAAATAGAATTAATCAAAACATACAAGGAAAATGATGCAAAAGGATTCAGGTTTACAGGTTCAGAGATGGAAGAGGCCAAGGCAGGCCACACGTGAGATCAGAGACGAATATGAGATCAGAAAGAAAGTCAAAAACATCCACCTACATGTGTAGGAGTTAGAAGGTCCAGTAGTTGCTCAGACAAGAAGTAGACAAGGGAGATCACGAGTGATAGGCCAGGCCAAGGACGAAGGCCTGGGAACTCACTGTGGAATTAATGATGGGCAATACTTCGTGCAAATTATCAGTGTCCAAAGGTGACAGCCCAGAGCAGAGCTCTTCCAGCGTGGAAGCATTTCCTTCTCCTTTTCCCTTTCATTTGGTCTGGGCTACAAGTGTATTGATTGAAGCCCCTCACTTCTGGGGTGGATCTACTTTGCTGCCATTTGCTGGACTACATGTCAATCATCCACAGACACACAGAGTACTACGCCTTATGAATCTGGTAGGAGTTCATTTCTTAATGTATTCAAGTCAACACAGTATGATTAATGGTCATATTCTGATGCCTGCTCTCATGCAGGTTTTGACAATTTGAAGGAGATAATTATTTTTTAAAATTGATTTTCAATATCATCTAAGTAGAGTGACGAGAAGAAAATGGTACACAAGAGGTAGACCAGTGACCCCCGACTTAACCTGTGATCCAGGAAAACTGCCTTAAAACCTAGGTATTATCAGCTCTCTTAGAGAATGAATGGAAGATAGCTCACTAGACAAAGCAGTAAATACAGTCCTCGAGGCAAAGAGGCAGAGATAGGAATGCAAAGATTCAATCCTTGCACTCTTCACAGGGCTTTTTTTTTTTTTGATATTCGTATGCAGCGCAACAAGGTTCTATCATGTTAAAAGAATTTCCTTTTTAAAAGAAGATAGACGCAAGTTTCAAAACTGAAATCTTCAACAGGTACAATTTATTTAGGAAGAAAATACTTTAAACTGAATGTTTTGTGTCCAGTAAGCAGATAAAAAATTAACTTGAATTGTCATGGAAATAAATTGGTATCTAATTTAAAAGCACAGAACAGATATCAGCATCACTTTTAATTTTTGGTATTCTAAAAGGGCAACCAGTTTTTCTGGTATATTGTAGAAGACTTATTGAAAGATATTTTAAATACATGTCCTAGGGACTAGAGGAATAATACAGTAGTTAGAGCATTTGCCTAACAAGTGAAAGGCCCTGAGTTGGATTCTCCAGCACCCCATAAATTAGGCATTGTGCCACACTTGGGAGGCTGAGGTAGGAGGATTGCTATAAATTCTAGGCTAGCCTGGGTTACATAGTGAGTTCAAGAACAACACAGACTACAGAGTGAGACCTTGTCTCAAATAAAAACAGGCAAACAAATAAATAAATAAACATTTCTATAGTTCTAATTGCATGTGATCATTCTTTATATTTGCTTTCCAATTTCCTTTTGAGTTATTAATCTCGCTAGTAAAAAGATGTAATAATTTATAACAATAATATTACCTATAATGTTAACGTGTTCAATGTCCTTGTTCTTTAATAGGAACTGGTCTTATATTTATAATATTTTTTCATTTTATGTCAATCCATTGAGTTTTTTGAAACCAAAGCACACTATATACAATTTAGGTAATTTTTCATTGAAGTTATTACAGAGAACTGGAAGATAATTTTAAAAGTAAAAAATATATATACCTCTGGTAAAAATTATAAAATAATTCTATATAAACTTCACAGTGTAGTAGTTCCTTTAAAATGAGAATTATTTATCACTGGACACAGTCAATTAATCATTTCCATGGCTTGAAAATTGACCCCCATTTGGATACAGTAAAGTATAGGCATAGTTTACTGCTGCTTATAAAACTGGTATCATGTGATGGACATTATAAGTACTTTTTTGGTTAAAAAGATGACAATAGACCAGTATGAGTTCAGAGTCTGTTTTGAGAACCTGCTAACAAACTGTAGATGCCCTCAAAAACAGAAATATTCTAAACATGTCACATCTGAAAAATTAGTGAAATAACAGAATTAATTACAAAAGAGCTCCAAAGTTGGTCTTTGCATGCTAGGTTGACAGCCTGTACTGCCTCAATACCAAGTTCTGCAAAAGCCTCATGTGAGCTGTTGGCCCATGCAGCATTTTTCTCTTTGTCTGCACATGCGACTTCAGATGTGTTCTCTTGCCTTGGAAACAATAAGAAGGAAAAGATCCCATGGCGTGTCACATGTGTTACCTGAACCATCTTGACCATGTTGCCTAGCTCTCTGTGCTTCCTTTTTTGTCAACGCAATGGCAATGATCATGTCAACCTTATCAATGATAATGGTAATTATTCAGTAGTTGTAAAGCGTCCTTGCTAGATGCTAGCCACCGACATGTAATTTCATGGGAGAGAGTCCACAAATAGAAGGGCAACAAAAAAGCTTATAACACCTTGAAAGAATTTAATTTGAAAGGGAAGGAATATTTTGAGTAAGATATTCAGGAATTAAAGGCCTCCCTCATCAGATGCTGCTTGAACAAAGATCCGAGTAAGTACAGTGTGGACGTTGTAAAGGTAAAATGGCAGGTGGTGGGAGGATGCAGGTGGAATGAGCAGCAGAAGCCATGAGCTTGAGACAAGAAGCTTCATGACATTTTCAAAGAACTGCCACCAGGATGTGGCTGAGCTATTTGAGCATAGGACACAAATTTCAGACACAAATTCAAAAATGCTTCAGGAGTTTAAAAGCAGAAATGCTCAGTGTAGATCACTGCAAGTGCTGACACTTGCTTCCAGTTTCCAAACTGAAGACACTCTTGATTATTCACTTTATCATTTTTCCATCTGTAATAAAATGTAAAACTGCTATATAAAGGACTGGTTTTGTTTTGGTTTGGTTTGGTTTGTCTTTCTTTTGGCAATGCTGGTAATCAACCCAGGAACTTACATATTCTATGCAACTGCTCTACCACTGAGCCTTGTCCCCAACCCAATACACTTAATGCTATGGAATTATATTTCATAATTTATTAAAGAAGGCATTTAGTCTTATCTAGACAAAATTTTTATATATGTCTTGCGAATTTGCTTCTTTTTTTTCCTTATACACAACCATAATTTCTCATTTCAATGCTAAATTATAGTACAAACCAACTGTGGGCACTAAATTCAAGATGTGTATCCCTGGTAGTGGCAATAGTTTGACTGGAGGGATGACACCTTAACAATATATGACCCAGTTTGTTCTTACAAGTAGTAATGATGACAGAGGAACAACTGCCACCTGACCCACAGTGAGTAAAGAGACCTTATTCTCATATGATGCCCACTCAGAAGAGGGTCAGTAAAAAGGAGTGATGATTTAATTAAAGACTTGTGCTTGTTACAGTGAAAGCAACAGGCATGTAATGAGGAAGGTGGGGAGCAGAGAACTAGCTGGATTTATTTATTTGTTGGCTTGTTGGTTTGTTTATTTATTTACAGATAAGGTCTCCCTCTGTACTCCAGGGTCAACCTGAACTCACTATATAAACCATGCTGGCCTGGAAGTCTGTCAAATCCTTGCCTTAGCTTCCTGAGTGCTGGGATCACAGTTGTGTGCCACCACCATGTTCAGCTTATGTGGTGCTGGGGAATCGAACCCTGGACCTGGCACTTGTGATAAAGCTCTTTAATCTCAGAGCTGCACCCAGCCACCGAATTTATCTTGCTAATAACAATTCAGATAGAGGGTAGAATTTTGGTCCATAATTAGTGATACCACAATCGTCTTCCCTGGTATATTTTTTAAAGATTGTATTGACAAAATTACTAGTAATTGGATGTGGGCATAAGATTAAGATAGGAGTCAGAATGATGCCCAGAATTTTGGCTTGAGAAGAAGGCTGGGTGGAGAGATGGGGACACATTGAGGTCAGAGGTCTGCTATTGGAAAAGCACATTTAAACTGCCAATTATGCAATCACTTGAAAATGTGGGGTAGGCAGACAGAAACGGTTTGAAGTTTGCAAAAGAGATGCATTCTTGAGATATGAAGTTGATGTAAAGAGACACTATCACAGTAGAGATGCTATCTGACAGGATGAAACAGGATGTCATCACCTGGAGCGATCTCCCAATTGTCTCTCCTGTGGTCACTCAATGTTCTTGGCCACTATTCACTCTCTAAATTACAGTTTAGGTAACCATATCACTGTCTGGCTTGACATACCATACAAGAAGCTATATTATTTCATTATTTGATATAAGTGATGCATCTTACTTTTTATCATTGTTCAAAAAATGAAAAGTTGGCATATATTCTTCAGATTAAAAAAGAAGAAGAAGCAGTGGATTGAGGTGCAAGGCTGTGCCCTCATTGACGTAATGTGTTCAGAGACCTTCAACAATATGTGCGAAGTACCAAAGAGTTTAGCATTTGCTGTCCCCAAATGTTCTTTTCTTATTGTTATTATCTCCACAGTTGAACATCCCAGATCGTAGCATACAGAAACAGGAACAGTGCTCAATTCTTTTTCTGTGGTATACAACTAATGGCCACAACTTAACACTTTAAAGGACAAATGTGTTGCGCCAGTTTCTTTGGGTCAGAGGTCAGGGTACAGTTAAATTGGGTTCTGTCTTTCAGGATTCCAGTAGGCTGTCATTCTGATTAGCTGTGGCGGCTGTCACAATGGGGGCTCAGTGCTAGAAAAATGCCGGGGGAAGGTTCCCATTTTCTTGCAGCATGTTGGCTAATAGTCATCTCAGTACCTGCTGTTCATCATGTGACCACTTTCTTGAAAGAAGTTGAAGTTTTTCTGTTGAAAAATTCTCAAATTCCCGGGTGCTGAAACAGTGAGATATTATGTAACATGTTCATGGGATGACAACCCGTCATTTTTACCACATAACATAACTTTATCAAAGCAGTGAGATCACTTTTGTAATACTTTATTGGTTAGAAGCAAGCCATTTGTGATACCCATAATCAAGGGAGAGGATTATGATACAGAAATGTCTAATTTATTTGGAGCAAATTTAGGTTTGTTTCTTCCTACCTTACTTCTCCATTCAGGAATTTCTCCACAGCTTACAACTGTGAGCAAGAAAATATTTTATTTCTGGTCTTTATTATAAAAAAGGTTTAGATAGACTAAGTGTAAGACATGGCCATTGATCTTGGTGGGGCTTCTAATTTCCTTCTAGGAAATGAGAAGGCAAAAAAAAAAAAAAATCTTCCAGAACCCCAGTTTTCCAATATTTAAATTGGTGATGGAAAGATCCTTCCTGAATATTTCCTCACCAAGCTCTTGCAAATAGAATGTCAAATAATTTATTAAAAATTGACTCCTGAAGTTTAGAGTATCACAAGAATTGTAACATGATAGTACCCACTGTCATGGTTCCACTCGGATTCTCTGAGTTTGTATTTGTTGACTGAGACAAAACATACTGTTACAAATGATGTGTTGCCTTTGTTCCTTCCTAAAACTTGTCTGCAATAATTTATCAAATACCTATGGAAAGAACACACATTTTTTCTTTCATTCAGGACAGAAATACTGTCCATTTACCAATCCTTTAAATATCCAAATTTTGAATTAAAATATCTTTTTAAAAAAGGACAGAGGACTGAAGAAATAGCTCAGCAATTACAGCGCTAACCTACCAAGCACAAAGCCTTGAGTTCAATTCCTCAGCACCACAGAAGCCAGGTATGGTGGTACATGTCTGTAATCCCATCACTCAAGAGGCTGAGGCAGGAGGATTGCTATGGATTTGAGAACATCTGGGCTACCTAGTGAGTTCAGGGCCAGCCTTGACTTCAGAGCAAGATCTTATCTCAAAAAAGGAAGCTTAAATAAGGATTGCATTATTTTGTTCGTTGTTTTTACATTACTTAAAAAAAAAAACGATGTCATTTCTTCTTGTAGACTTGAAAGGAGTGAAGGATGTTGAATACCTGAGCCCAGAGTTAATGGAGATGAGGGTTTCCACTGAGGAACACATGTGCAGACATATTGATAAGGCATATTGATAAGATGGGGTTAGTCTGAAGTAAAACAAAAATCAACTTTAGCAGTATCCCCCTCAAGGAGAAATTTCAAATAACGGAAAAATAATGTTTGCATTGTACGTGTATGTGTGTGTATGTGCATGCGTGCAGGCAGGCAGGCAGATGTGCACTTGCATATGCACATGTGAGAAGATAGTATGTTACGGGCGATTTTCTCTTCTACCCTCCACTAGTCTTTTGAAATATTTTCTTTTTCTGAAAGCCATATGATCTTTAGAATTGGTCAACTATCATTAGTGGTTTAATTCTCCCCTCTTAACTCACAGAAACCCAAATTCTCCAAATGTGACCTTATTTTGAAGCATACTCTTTATGGATGTCATTAGTCAAGGAAGTTTCAGTCTTCAAGTGACCAGAACTGTCAGAGAATAAATTTCTCTAAATTTAAATTTAATTTTTAGCGGAAATTTATTACTAAAACAATAAATACGGTATCCGAACGATAGCAGATAACAATTATGTTATGCAGCATTGACTAATATCATTATATGCTAATCTTTGTACTGAGTGCTCTGTTCGGTTAAGCTTATAGAAAACTTCGTTGTAGAGACTACTATTGTACGCTTATTAAATAAGAAAACTGAGGCTGTGAAGGTTTTTGCCTGAGGTCCTACTGCTAGTACAAGTGGAAGTCTTAAAATAGTAGTTGGACTTAGAGCCACCAAGCAAATGTCTCACTCCTTCAGCTGCTCAGAAACTCCTAGAAACTGTATTTTAAGCTTTCAGTGTGCTCCAAAAATATTCTTGGCTGAGTTCAGATTCAACAATGAATCAATGTTTCCTGACCTCGGGGCTCCTCGTCTTGTTCCTGCATAGGGAATTTTGGGGTCTTTTGTTGTCAACTGATCCTTAGAGATGTTACAACAACATTCTGTATTCACTGCTCCTAATTCTCTAGGCCCAGGTATCTGAAGATTTTTATAATCTCTAAGATTATTTTGTCCAAGGACATAAGTTATGTGGGTGGTCTAAAAAATACAAACTCCCATAAATTTGAAGCCATGGTGAAGTAATATGCAAAATATTTAAACTTTTCTAATTATTCTTTTTTAATTTATCAAAATGGTTTGGATGAAATGCAAATCTATGCTTTGGAGTTTCTGCTGTTTAAAAAAGATGAGCATTGGCAAGTCAACTTTGTTTTTTAAAGAAAAAATATTGCCAACAGTGGATAGCAACCTGAAAATATTCTTTATAGCCATACTTGTATATGTTAAGTATGGGTGCATTTTAAAATTTCTAAATGCTCATAAGTGTATGCTGTTGGACTCATAAATCAATAGTTGTGAAACTGAAAAACAAAACATTTTTATTTATTTTGAATTTCTATATGATTTCAAATACTTCAAAAATTCTCATCTTCATTTGTATGTTTCTTTTGTTTCAAATATTTCATCAATACCACTTCCTAATAAGTGTTAGGTGTGGAAGCATATACCTTTAATCCCAGAATTCTGCAAACTGAATCAGAAGGACCGTAATTCTAAGGCTAGTCTCACATAACAATTTCAAGGTGAGCCTGTACGATAAGACAACACCTTGTCTCAATAAAAAGAAAAAAAGATTCTCTGAGTAAGGTAGCAGGTAGAGTCTCACCCCTCCGGCCCCCGTTTGAATTGTGGTATTGAAGAAAAATATATTAACACAAAATGAAATCAACAATTATACACTGAATGCTTACTGACTAGATAGTATTCTAGATATGGACAGAATAGCTTTTGACTGAAGAAAAATAATGTGTGAATGATATACGTATTGAATAAGATGTGAAATTTTTATGAATTATGTAAGAAATGCTGACTAATGAAAATGCAAAACAAAATTGTTATGATTGATAACTGGTAGATAATATCAATGACTTTTTGATCTAAATTTCCATGGCTCATGGTCTGGGAGTTTAACACAAGGCTTTCAAAAGAGAAAAGAGTGTAAAAAAAATTTTGAGCCACACATATAATTTTACAGTCTCTAGTAGTCTTGCAAAAAGAGTAAAGAGAAATGTGCAAACTAAAAATCATATTTAATTTAACCAGTTACAAAATGTTATCACTTCAATGAAATTAATGTGAACATATTTACACTAGATTAAGATTTACATTAATTTTTAGCACAAAGTATAGTACTCTATGAGTATTTCACATTCGTTACATGTTTGCATGTTATTCAAGGAATTATATTCTGTGAGTATTTTAGATTCACTCACTGCACTCAGTTGTTCAGAGGCCACATGTAGCTAGTGACTGCTGTATGGGCTAATGCTTAATGCTTTGATTAGAGGTGAAAGTATTGGTTAATTTATAAGTCAACGATGTATATTTAAACATTTTTCCAGATTCATAAGAACAAAATATAGTTATTTACTGGAAAGCCTCTTAAAATATAAAGCATAATGTGTAGAGGTTACTGATAAGATAATTTGGGTACCAGAAGTACATGACAAAACCTCTACTATAGACTATTTGAATAAGTGAGCAAATCATCTTTCCAAATTTGTAAATGTAAAGAAAAAAATAAACAAATCTTTGGGAAAGACATCAAAGAAGCTATGATTTGTGCCCTTTGAGGCTCTATGGCATCCATGGAAGGTCAGACTTTCTCTTTGGGTTCTCTACAGAGTAATTTTGCATATAATGTGGTCGGTTGCTACATTCCAACATCCTTCACATTATGTCTCAGATTGTAGTTCTTTTTCCCTGTGGAAGAATTCAATACTGTGTCATGCATAATGTACACTATGTTATTACTAGATTTTTACCAAAAATAGGTTTTTGCAACTTGCATTTTCATTGTGTTCCTAGGCTCTGATGAGTTTTATTATTTTTTTCTTGAGATTTACAAAGAAAAAAACTTTAAAAATACATCAAGAACAAAATGATTTGCCTATATTTTATTTGAGTGTATAAAAGCATAATGTGTGAAAAATGTGTGAAATAACATAGCTTAGGTTTTTGCAACAGTAGTGACTATTTGAAGCAGTCAAAACTTTAAAAATGAACTCTTGAAAAAAGGTTTTGCTTCTCGCCAAAAGATCAATCAATGATTGAAGTCATTCAAGAATTTAATAACCAAAAATCATAAAAGAATGAAAATTATAGCTTTAGAATAACTAATCATTATTTTATTTTTATCTATGCCTCCACTTCATTAGAGACTACGATATGTTTTTAAGTTAGTTATTAGTTAAGACAAAATATGATCTATCATTTGAATTGCAAAACCCCTTTTACTGGGACCCTAAATGCCCCAGTAGGACATCTTAGCACAACTAGATGTTTTCCATCTTTTAATTACTATGACTAATTTTTTTACAGCTCAGTTACAGACCCTTGAAGATAATGAATATGGTGACACATTCCTAATTATAATGGTGCGAATAGCACCACTCTAATTTCAGGCTTACATTGAAAAGGAATTTCCCTGGAATTGAAGCTCCTCTGATTGCCTTCCACATCACGTTTTAAACAAACACTGTGGTGCTTTAGCCATGACTTGGTTGCCTAGGATACACAGTTAATGTAGCCCTAAGATGCTGCTACCAGTTAAGCTTTGAGGCCATCTCTGTGAGTGCTGCACATAGTTGCTTTTAATGAATTGCAGAAATTTAACAGAAGGCATTTTTTAGAGGATGTACTTTGATTAATGAAATAATCCATTTTCTATTTGAGTAGTTGTGTTGAAAAACTTGTTATTTTTTAAGATTTTGGTTAGTATTCTATGGAAAGCCAAAAGTGGTTGCTTTTAAAACAAATGTAAAATTGAATTGGTGACCTAATTCTAAGACATATTCTCAAAAATATTCTGTTTGTTGTGTAGTACTGAAAATGCTAACTAGCTAAATCACAGTGAGTCATTTGCATAAGTTCCTTCATCTGATAGTGCATTTTATTGGTAGTTTTATTGCCTCTGCCTGGTAAAATGTATCACATTATATTTTTATTAAAATGTGGGAAGTTTCATAATTTATTGTAGAAGCATAATATAATACAAAGAAGCAAAAATTAGGAAGAGTATTGGGATTGAACGACAGAAATAGACACAAATTTAAACATCATGTGTATGATTTCTCTATCACATAAACAAGCTGTCTTTTGATTCCTATGAAAGTTCATTGCTAATGTTTCACTAAAAGTGAGTGTTCATTTAGCAGACCCAGGATGGACATACGAATTCCACTGCAAATTTTGGCTGAAACTTTTAAGTTGTCTGGATTAAAAAAAAACCAGTTTTAGTCTTACCTTATTCTGAAAACAAATAAAAAGAAAAGAAAAAGAAAAGAAAAGAAAAAAGAATTGTCCTCTTGGCTGATTTGAATGCAAATGAAGTTGGAACTGTGGAGTGAGGAGGAAGATCCAATTTGAACCAGCAGGTGGTGCTTGAGTTTTAAGTGCGCTTAAAATAGAGCTTTGAAAATCTTGGAAAACCTTCAGAGATGGTTGTTCTTATATATTTTTATTCTATCAAGGCCATTGTGTATTAGGCAAATACACACACACACACACACACACACACACACACACACACACACACACACACATATATATATATATATATATATATATATATATATATATATATATATATATATAATTTAGGACCTCTAAGTTATCACTGAAATTGATCCTTTAATTCCCTTCTCTTCCTCAGAGGCTTCCCTTTTTTCTCTCGCTCTTGTTCCTTGATATCAGGTAGCTTAAGGCAGCTGTACTGTCAGAAAAGAAGGATGAAATATCTCCAAAACAGAGCGCCTGGTTGGTGGGAGTATTCCTGCAGCCAGGAATCCTGCAGGAGCTTCACGTCTGCTGCCTGTGTGTGTGCACCGTTCTTTCACCAGGGAATGATGCAGGGAGGTTCCTATCATCACCTTGAAATCTTGGTGTATGTTTATGGCTCCAGTTTTCAAGTTTGCTCTTCTGTGTCTGGATCTCCTTTTGCCTGAGCATGTAGATCTCTTCCAAGTGGATTTCACTTTTCTTAAGTCTTCAGGCTACATATGGTCCCCAGTGTAACAAGAGCTTGTATTGTTAAAGAGAGATGGCGCCTATATTCTAAATTCTCTAGAGAAAGAGTTGCTCGTTTCAACAAATTCAACGTAAGATAAAATTGCCTTTTGTGCAGTATTAGGAATCAAACTCAGGACCTTCACACTAAGCTTTATGATCAGCCCCTTTTATTATTTATTTGAGGGAGAGCCCTGCTGATTCCCTAAATTGTCCAAGCTGGGATCAAATTTGTGACCCTCCTGCCCCGATTTCCCAGAGAGCTAGGATTATAGGCTGTATCCCCTGACCCAGCGACCTTTTGACAAATTGTGCATTTAAAAAATAGATGCAGTAACTCTATTGAATGAATACAGAAACTAGGTAACAAAGGACACTTTCTGAGCATCTAATTTTTTCCATGTACATTTCAAACACACTTTACTGTTTATATCAAATATTTAAAAAGTTACTGCCTATCTGTCACTCTCAAAAGAAGAGAAGAGCATCTTACATTTCTCCACTTTTGAGGAATTCTTTTTAGCTGTTTTTAAAAATAACATTTGGTTTTGCACTACAGTAGATGTTAATGTCCTAGATTTTAATTTATTTAAGCAGTTGGCTTTCCGATGCTTCAGTTATGATGAGAGCCACTTTATATTCCTCAAGTAATAGGTATACTGTGTTCTCTGTCCATTGTGAATTGTATCAGATAATTAAGCTGTGTGAATAGTTAACTTTATTAGTAATCAGAGTAAATTACCTTTTCCCCTCTTAGAAAAACAAAGGTCCCATTTTTCTTACTTTTCTTCAGTAGGAGTTTTCCCTGTCAGAGTTAACGTCTTCAACAAATTATTGTAATAGTTAAAAAAAAAAAACACTGATTCAAAATGACTAATCCAATTGTCTCAGCAGTGGCAAAGTAAAGGGAAAAGAGGCAACCTATTCAAGCGGTTCCAGGAGTTAAGTTTCCATCTGCATTGTTCACCATGGCCTCAGATCCTCCTCTCCTCTCTAAGATGTCTCTCTTTCTTCTAAATATCATATTTGATATAGCTTTTGTCAATATAAATCATTCTGGGCGAGTAGGGTTCTAACCAGGAAATGAAGTACAGTTATCCATTCAAGTTCATTGTCTTGCACATAGTACAAACGTTCCAGTTTCTAAGTTCTTGTGATTGTATAAACATAAGATACAAAATTTCAACTGTTAATAAAAAATAACACCTCAAATGCAAGCTCTTGATAATCTGGGGTTCAATGAGGGAATATTTTATTTTCATACAAGGAAGCTCATTTTCAGGCCCTTTCTCCCTGGGGTCTTGGTCACTGGTGTTGGGGACGCAAGGTTCTTTTCCTAGTTCATCCTTGGCGACTTGAAATTATTACAGAATTAGAGAAGCATGTGAAATCCTAGTGCAGCAGCTCCATCTTCCCTCCCAGGGTGCTGCAAACCAAACTCACAGGATTAAGAAAAGACCCCCTTTCCAATTTATCACAAGACTGAAATTTCTTACCAGTTCATGAAATATATTTAACTTTTCGTCCTTCTGCAGCACAGAAAGCTGTTGTCAGTTGGCTGATTCTGTGTACACCGGGCCAATTCTTCTGTCTCAGATCTGCGTCGAGCTAAGTTTTGAGAAGAGCACAGTCCCTTTGGGGATGATATTTGCTTTTGCTATTTTTGTTATTCTTTTTTCACCGGAGGATGTATAATAATTTTCTGCTCTGGGGTCCTGAAATAACATTAAAGATTGACAATTCCGTTAGGCTTGTCACTCTCAGGGCCAAAGTTGACTCACACTGCACAGGGGAATGATGATGTCTGCATGATTTTTTAAAAATATCTTTTGCATATAAATATTATTTTTCCAGTTACAGGTGGCATTTTGAAACCTTTTCCTGTGGTATGAGTCATTCCAACATGTTATAAAAATATATAATTTATCTTTGTATCCATAAACTTTACTGTAGGATGATTTTGGTTGTTGGGCTACCTCTCAGAAACTTTCATCTCAGGCAAACACCAAACAGATGGAAGAATGGGAAATTTGGACGATCTCATGTTTGGGATTTAGGCACAGACTGATGAAAGGAGTTGCCCTAGCTAGGAAATAGGAAAACAGACCAGAAGAAAAATGAACTCAGCTTGATTTATTTTTAGGCACGTGGGCTACTGAATGGAACAGAAGAGGTAGGAATGCTTTCTACCTGCCTTTAGTTCTTTGTGCCCTCTCTCTGTCCCCAGCTCTCACACAGAGGAGGGGAAATTGTTCATTGATTTCTATGCTTGAAGAAGATGAGATTCCTACCCACTCACAAACACCCTGTTCCTGTTCTCCTTTCACTAACCCTGCAAATATGATCATTGAGCTTGGAAATTGTTTATGGACTCTTTGTATACATTTTGTGTGCAAAGTTGTGGGAAGAATTAAGCTCAGGAGATGGGAGTTACAGAGAGATATGCAGATTGAATGGAGAGCAAGTGCACATACAGAAAAGGACATAAATTCTCTTTATCAGGCTAAGCAAGTTTTTTTGCTTTTCGTTTCTTTCATTCATTTTATCATGAAAAAAATGTGCATTTTTTGGATTTTTTATTTATTGAAGTGACCATGGGGTGTGTCTCTTTATGATCTTGGCATTGTGTATTATTATGAGAGACAATCATTTTTATAGGTTACTAGGTGAAGATTGCTACTACTCTGTTTAGGAGCACCCTCACATTTACAAAGCAAACAATGATGATATTCATCACGCTGAACGAATATTGTTATGAATTACTATGGAAGACTCCATACTTTTAAAATGCATCCATAGTTTACAGTATGCTTACAATCAACCTTAAAAGAATGACATGCAACTGTAAACTATTTGGTGTCTTAATATACCTGCACATGAGTGCATCCTAAAGACAAACATAAAATATGAAAATCATGCCAATCATAAGCATGAGGTTGTGGCCAAAAGTCTTTTAGTCAGAAAAGTCTTTTAGTCTATGTTTCAAATGATTTCTCCTCTTCCAGTGAAGCTTATAAAGAATGCTGTGGAAATAGATACAATCCTGGGTTTGTTTACATTTATCCACAGAAAAAAAGATATTTGTCAAGAAATGCTGTTTTTAGGTCTTGCACTGTTATCAAAGAGAGTACAAACTCTTCCTTGAAGGAATTCATTCTGCTGAAAGAGGCAAAAACATTGTGATACAGAAAACTATAATAGAAAGTAGCTTAGGATAAGTAATATAAAAGATCTATAACAGAATCATGTGGCAAGTTTATAAGAGGGGATTTTGTTCATGTGAAGTGAAATTATAACAATGACAAAACTACACATTAACAAGGTTGTCCAGGAAGTATGTCCACCCTTTAAAATTTGATAGGATTTCCTCAAACTTTTTCTTGGACAAGAAATTTGGGATGCAGGTAAAAAAAAAAACTCAAATGGAAAAAAATATTATAAAAAACATACATAAGGCATACTTAGAGAACACAATTTGTTCACTGTTGCTGGAAGGTAGGATATTTGAAGAAAAATGGTCAAATATTCAGCTTTAAAAAATCGAGTAAGGAAACGAGTTTCTGTGGGGTAAGGAAAGATCAATGTAGGAAGTTGACCCTTCCGTTGGGTGGGTAAGGGGGGATGCTAAGTGGTTTTTTCTTGGAAGACAGACGACAATATCATTTCTAAAACCTATTTAATGAGAAGCATTTGTATCCGACTATGTTTGACCCCAACCAAAGGCTACCGACTAGAGGTGCAGCCTGTGATAACCAATCTGCTATATCCTTTTTTAGAAAACAAAAGGAA
The DNA here is from genome assembly GCA_004027205.1 of Ctenodactylus gundi. NCBI lineage: Eukaryota > Metazoa > Chordata > Mammalia > Rodentia > Ctenodactylidae > Ctenodactylus > Ctenodactylus gundi. The sequence continues at coordinate 73,145 of PVKB01002160.1, forward strand.
ACATTATTTATCTTGTCAAGGGAAGGGGTTTGCTTACATTAATGCAGGATTTAATAGCAAACTAAGCCAGAGGGAGCTGCTGTCAGGATGAAAAACACCACTGGAGTCCTCCTGGAAAAGGTACTTTTGATGTAAAAGACCTCAGGGGAAGATTCCTAAGGAATTCGTAATTAAATGTCACATTCTGGCAAGGGTGAAAGAAAAAAAGTCTCTGCTTGGAAAGTGGCAAACCATGAATGCCTGGTCAGAATATTCTTCAACCTCTAAACAAACTTACACGCTATCAAATTACAATTGCATAGATCTCAAATCAACTAACTTCAGCAAATAAATTATCATTAATAAAAATGTAGAGCATGCTCTCTAGCTTTGCTTGACTAGATAATGCTTATAGAAAATTCATGGTTTCTGGGGCCTGTTCTTTCATTCTGAATTGAAGGACTGCAGAAAATTTAACAGATTGATGCACTAGTGATTTTTTTAACAGAGTTTAAACTATGTTGGAAATAAACAACTATAACTGATTTCCCACTTTCTCTAGTTTGCACAGAGAGAAAGAGAGAGAACGACCCTAGTTTGCCTTTTGGTTATGTTGTCTAAGAAGAGACTGCTGTGATCAAAGCAGTCGGTTGCTCTAGATGAGTCCAACATGAACCCAGCTCGTTGTGATAAATACATAAAACATGAAAGCAGGTAAATGAACAGGCAGTCCAAACCGCTGGAGGCTGCCATAGAAGTCAAAAACTGTAATTTCCACTAAAGCAGGCAGTCGGAAATATTTCAGTGATTCACTACTATTCTAGGTTTAAACACATTATAGTAGGTTTGCACTGGCATCACTTTTAAGTGACTTTACCAGTTAAAGAATGGACTATATTTTGCACAAGACACATTAGAGGATTGTGTAATACCTGGGATGAATAAAGCTCAGGTGATAAACTCAGGACATGGTAAAGTTCTTTCAAAAAATAGTGACTGGAGGGTAAATAAAATGAATTATAGACCCTAGGAAAGAAATACTTCAAGGATATGCTTCAAGGATATAGTAAAAGAAAAACCAGGTTTAGAAATTGAGAATATGAAAAGCCAAATTTATGATGACAACCAAAGACATCTAAAATGAAAATATACTTGTTTTGTCTATACCACCTGTTCATAGGTGAAGAGACATCTGTATGTTTAATTCACGCATAAAGACATATTCTAAAACTGAAGAAAAAGGATAGAATAACTTATTACCATAAACTAAAAAATCTGTCTATAAATTGAAGAAAGGACTAGTTACCAATACTGACAAAAACTGCATTAAAATAAAAAATATGAAATTAAGAAGTCAAATTATCTTCTGTAACGATTTTAAGCTTATGTGTTGTAAGCCTATGTAACAATTTTGACCTTATAAAATACATACTGTGTTATTGGCATAGAAAAGCAAGCTAGTAGCAATGCATCCTATGAAAATGGCTGAAGACACAAATGTGAATTAGTAAGCATTTTATACACTCATGAAGTCTAATGAAGATAGTTATTAAGAAATATGTATTTTATCTTTTTTTACATTTTGTTGATATGTATACATGCAAAATTTAAGATTTACAATGGAGTTGAGCATTTTGTGCACATACGTATCTTGTCAAGGTGACAAGGACTCTCTCTTTTTGTCCCTCACCCGACCCCGCTGTTTCACTTTGTTTTTCGTTTTAAGTTCCATAAGAGTTGTGATCTGGGTCTCTCATATCAGAGAGACCACTGGATGTTTCACCTTCTGCTTCTGACTCACTTCACTAAGCATGACGTTCTCAAGTTTCTTCCATTTGCCTGCAAAAGCCTCCACGCTGTTGGTATTTTATCTTAATTAGAGTTAGAGTCAATGCAACACAATCCGTCAAATGTTCATGCTAAATGTTCATTAAGAAGTATCAACAATGCTCTGTTGTCCAACACAATGTCTGGCACATGACATGCCAGACAATCACTTGCAATATCTTGAGTAAATACATCATAAAACTTTCTAGCCCAGTGCCTTTATAGAGCAGATGATTACTGTCCTATTCTTCAAACATACTTATTTATCTACTGTGTTTCCCATAGAAGGGACACACAGATACTACATGAGGTTGACAGTGTTTGAGAGAAGCAGAGTCATTAGCATCTGCTCTGTGGATTTCCTATGTGCTTTCTGTTTTATGGAAGTTTAATCATTATCCAGGTAAAATTTTTCAAGCTACAAAGATTGAGAAAACTGATAAATCTTTCCCTGAGCAAGCTACGTGTGTACCTATATGCCACCTTCATCCACTGCACACCCTCCTGACGGCACCTGTCACCCTGCTCCATCTAGGCTTCTGGCAAGTGAGCAGAACTGGTCTCACTTCTGCCTTTATGTCAATGAAGAAACAGAGGTGGCAATTTATTCTTGGATGTTTTCCATCCTTTCTTCAATATATGTTTCATTCTTTCTTCTTTCTGGTAGTTCATTCTCCTTTTTCTCTGAGAATAGCTATATTGCATTTCTTAGGAAACTACGCATGTTCACTTCTTTTCAATGAGGCTGTTAGCAGTTTTATATTGAAGCCAAAGACGCATACAGGCATTACGGACACTGAAAAAGGACAGTGAGGCATATTGCTGGGAGAGCTGAGGTTACATGTTAACATCAGGATTGATCTCATGGTGATAAATGCTAAAAATTCAGTTCATCTTTTTGTCATCATCAATTAAATGTCATCAACAAGTTTTCCATAATACTTCTTTTCTTTAATGAAAAAAAACTAAGAGAGTACTTTTCCTAGTTCCTGTGGTGTGCTATGCAATGTCTTGTTTAGTCTTTACAGTGATCCACATTACATATAAAGAAACAGTATGAAAAGATTACAATATTGTTTTGTAGGTACCTATAACTAGATATATTATGGGTAAATATCTAAACCTCTTTTTTGCAATACATTCTTGGGCATATTAGAAAAATAAGATTTTACTTTATAGGAATAATGACAGAGCAAATTTCACTGTGCGTTTTTACACTCTTGATTTATACTAGCCTCTTTGACTTATCTTGATCTTATTCCTTTTATTCAAAATATTATTTTTTAGTGTATATTTGTGGTTTTAAAAAATAAATGTTATTATCTTGATAATATGAAAATAACACTGTCAACATTTTTCCAGTGATTTTTGAAAACTGTACACATTGAAACCTTTATGCAAACCTATATACAGGCAGAAAATAAAATAAATCCATGTTGTTATTTTACATGAATTATTTCCCTTGTGGTATTGCTTGTATGATGCCTATAAAATTATTTTCCTATGTTAGCATTTAAATATATTCCATCCCAAAATTTACTGTGAAGAATTCTTGGTTATTTCTATATTTTAAGAGCAGCATCTCTGACAAAGCACACCAGTTATAGGCTTTCTCTTGGCATCTCAATATGCCATGGCTGCCCAAATTTCCACAGAAAGGATATTGAGGTATTCTTCTAGATGAATGTTTCTGCTGCTGACCCTTAAAGATTTATGACAAACTCACACATCAGCATTAGACGGCGACAGTTGAGTTCTGAATTTGATATTTAATTTATTTTTATCATTAATATTTTATTGTCTTTTAATATTTAAAATCAGGAAAGTATCTAATGAGTGCTGTCACATATAGAATTCTGAGTAGCTCTTTCTAGAGTACAGTCTACATTATATTCTCCAGGAGAATGATTTCATGGTGACTAAATAGTCATTAGCTCCAGGGACAGATACACCATCTACTCTGTAATATTGTATTACCTTCCTTCAACAGCTGTGTATTTAGTGTTTGTATTACCATGGTGTCAGTGCTTTATAGCATCGAATATATCATAACACTTATTCACACCTTCACTTCCTTCACACAGATGTTCATATGACAAACAGGACCTGAATTTTCTTTTTTTTTTTCTTAAAATTTGCTGTTCTTTTCTGTCAGTTTTGAAATTGGTATTGAAAGCATTCCCTTTCTCATATTTTAAGTAGAACATGCTTATCTCTGCATGATCGGTGAGGATAAAATAACAGAAGCCTGGGTCTGTCGGCCCCTCGTGGGGAGTTACAAAAAGGCTGAGTGAAAGCTACACAGGAAGGGATCAAGGCTCTAGGGCTCACGCTTCCCTGCCTCTTTCCAGCTGACAGAACTGCTCTAACTGCCGGCAGAATCCAATGTTCAGAGACAGACGCTCAGATTTCATTTATCATAAGTTTAATGTTTCATGGAGTAAAACATGTCAGATGAGGGAGTTGTCACTTGTCAGGAGTCTGAGAATTGCACGTCACCTGTTTTTTCTACAATTTGAAAACTAATTAGGAATTCCCTACAATTTTCTGTTACATAAAGAAGCAGCGTGAGACAGTGGGGGAGGATAGAAGGCGCACACATATGGTCCCCAACTGATGGAGGGTTTTGCGTGCACCGGCCCATGTTGTTACACAACTTCACTTTGACTTTGTTTTCTGGAATTGAAAGCAATGAAAATAATGAGGCTCACTTGAAGGGTTGCCATGAGAACTATGTAACACATCAAGACAATGAATGCTGCAAAAAGTGGTCCTTTCTATATCTTCCTTTTTCGTTTCTTCCTTTCAACAGATATGTGTTGAAATTTCAGATGTTAGAAACACACTCGGACTGCAGCAGGTTTGCAGAAGAGCAGGATAGGCAGAACGTGCATAACAACCATTGAGCCCAGTCAGAAAGATCAGGAAAAATACTCTACAAAACAATGGAGCTGATGTCTGAAAACTAAGTAAGAAGTAGCTAGGCAAAGGGGAGCACGAATCGTCATTGTCATCAGTGTCGCTGTTATTGTCACTATCACCACCATCATAAAACATGATTGTGTGAATCATAAGCCTCTTCTCGTTGTTTATCCAAACCAGCAAAGCCAACCCCAGATTTTGTAAATCATTGAATTCTGCTGTGTATCTCTTCTTCAGCCTTCCTCTGCTTCTCTCTATGAATTTGGCTTGTTTTGGAGTTCACTAATGAGCAATGGTTCTGAAGGAGTTGTTACTACTTGTCTTTTGGTTTCTTCTTTGCTCAGTTGGGATGTGTCTGACTGATACAGCTCCATCCAGTATTAACCTACCAATTAAAAAATCTCTCTATCCTTCAGCAACCTCACACAAATCACTCTTTGTCCACATCACTAATTCCAGATGTTCCCAGCATGGTTAACAGCCATGCCTTTCTTGTATTAAATTGAAACCCGGATTTACAGTTGAAAGAATGGCACCGTTTCTAACCTGGACGTACGATGGGTAGAATCTGGTAAAAAATAAGGTATGAGTTTTCATCCTCCACTGTGTAATGTCTATAGAATATTTGATGATTTGCAAAGTCTGCTCATGCCATATTTTTTTTTTTTTTTGTGCTGGGTTGCTTTGCAGGTGACTGATGTCCTTATTACTGCTTGAATGACGAAAAATAAAGGAAATGAGGAGCAAATGACAGCTTCTCCTGTTTACTGCTAGAACATGCTTTTCTCTGTCTTATCTTCTTGTATTCATCCAAATATGTTTCCTGACATTGTTTTATAAACAGAATAGATTCTTGGAAATACTATATGACGTGTGCTTAATTGCATTAGCATTTAGTGACTTTCCAATTTAAATTCATTAATCAGATTATTTTCTACATGAATACACCTAAAACATTTTTATAAGAATTGGTTATTTTTAGGTAGTTATTTATCTTAAGCAGACAGAAGCTCATGACAAATTTAAGCTATTTGTGCTGCATCAGATATATGAATATGAAGGAAAATAATACATACATTTTGAGGACTGAAAGAAATTTTAATGACCATGAAGTTCACACCTTTGTTTTATAAATTATAGTGTGTGACTTGCCCTAGATCCCATTGCATCATGCTAGATGTTTGAATGCAATGTGACGAGACTGTAAGTGGCCCAGTTACCTAGTTCCAGGGAGCAGCTATTCCAGGCAGAAGGGATCAGTTTTTCTGATTCTCCTTCTTTATCAAGAGCTAATTTTGAATATGGATTATTAGTTCAATAGAAATTTCAATGAAGTATAAGTCAGATATGTCCAGTTTACAGGAAAGCTGACTCTTGATAGATTGCAATGTATTAGTGGTTTGCAACCTGGCAGTCGGAATTCTTCACAATCAGCTTGGTGTTCACTTGAAAACTCTCTGAAGCAAGATACTGTTCTGGGGAGTAGGTTGTAAAAAAAAATTACAGACTTTTCTTCCCCAAGATTGATGTCTTGCTTTCCTAATTCTTAACCAAGGAATTTGATGTCAGTTTGAAAGTTCCTCCATTAAAATCTTTTGTTTCTGTCTCACTTTTCTCAAGATAAGTTTAAAATTTTTGACTGGAACGTACATGGTATTTTTAGAGCTGCCCTTTGGTTCCATGCCATCCTGATGCACATCCTAGGACACTCGTCTCTAACTTACTGGGCTCCAGCCGTGCATCTCCTGGCCTCATTTCTACCTCATGTCAGGACTTCTACACGTTGCTTCCTCCATACTGGCTAATGATGATTCATTCTTCATTTTTGAATCTTAACACCCTTTGGGAAAGGTGTCTTATCTACTCTTAATTAAGTCTGATGTGTCATATGCTGTTATAGGACATTCTGGCATGCCCTGTATAGTCACAGATATAACAATTTAAAAAATTTAGTTATTTATGGAATCTTTCACTCAAGATCTGTCTTTATCACCAGGAAGTAAATGGATCTCTATGAAACAGGGATGGCGTTTCTTTTGTTATTGTCCGATGAGTTTCTCCTTGGCATTGCTGAATCCTCCACTTAGCACAAAGAAAAAGCCTTGCACTATTTACACCCTCAACAGTTATTTTGTAGATGTCTAGGTATGTAAATGAATCCCCCCCCCCCCAAAAAAAAAGCACTTGTCCTTGCAATGCTAAGTGACAAGTAAACGTGTATTTTAATCTGAAGGGTACAGGTCCTCAGAATCTCTTCCTAGTCCTTTAAGACATCTCTTTATACTGTCATTCAATCATTGTTACTTGTTCCTTCAGACAGAGTATCATCCAAAACCAAAAAAAAAAAAAAGCCTCTTTGTTCCAAAGCAATTGACAATCTTATTCATTCAGGGAATATCCTTAGAATATGTGCAGACATTGGTGTAGGTTATGAAAGCTATAAAACAAAATCTCATTTCCCCTGAAAACATGCATTTAAGAGTCTAAAAGCATAATGTTTGTTTATATAGTACTGATCAGGAAATAATTGTGTGGGTCTACTTTAGATGTTAGAATTAAGAAACATATTATCTAGGATGCAACTGATAGAACATTTTAAGTGCAGAAGACAGAAAACAACTTATTCCTTAGATTTACCCTTGCTGCTGAACTCTGTGTTTTTATTGGCAGAACATTTTATGTGGATAAAAAGGGACAGACGAAGTTACTGCAGAGGAAGGAGTATTTACGCAGTATTGTAGAACCATCTTTGACTTCTGATGACAGCTACTGGGAAGAAATGCAACAGTGGGTCGAGTCTCCCAGAACTCTCCTAGTGGGCAAGAGTAGAGACCAGTTGGTTCTGTATCTGTGAAAACACTATCGCGTCCCTTCTCACATAAGAAAAAAAATGAGAAAAGGATGAATGTAGAGAATTGGTTTCATGATGAGTAGCTATGTACATATTATCATAGCATCCAGAAATAATGTTGTTTTAAAAATCATCTTCATAAGCTGACTCATGAACTAATAAATGCTGCTTAACCCTGGCCTTGCACTTGGTACTTTTTGTCTGGAATATTTGGCTGTATAGGACAGATGCTTGTGTATGAATATGGAAAATTTTGTGTGAGTACTTTTTAAAAAGTCCATTTCCAGGTAAAGCTTTCAGTTTGGGAAAGATTAATTATTTGGATAAGTTTTGATTGCAATTCTTTTGTGAGGACACAGATTGAGCTAACAGGTAGCTATTTTTGGCACATCTGTTGGGGATGGGGAAGCCAATTGTTAGAGGAACAGGGATCACAAAACATGGGAAGTCATGGTAAGCACAGAGCATGACTGAGCTCATTGTGAATGAGAAAAGCAAGACCTGTTTCAATACATGCGTGTGACTTTTGCTTGCACGTGTGTGGCATCTTTTGTGTGCTTGATGTCATCATATACAGGCAAATACAAATGAATTACTTGAACACAAGATGCTCTGGTACACGGATTAATCTCATTCCATTCTTTGTTGCGGTACAGTCTTTATTCTTGATTCCTAGCTGAATCTGTGGTCATATTTTTTTTCAATCAGATTCTTGGGCACGCTTCCTTTTTTTCTCCACTTCTCTCTATTCATCAACATCTTTTGTTTACTTTCTTTCCCTAGGCAACCAAAAATGCTATAACAAAGAAAGAAAAAATGTCAAGTGGTCTATATTTTTTCTTAAGCCTAATTTTCTCTTGTTATTCAAAGACAAAAGGCTAAGGGTGAACATATGAGGTAGAGAGATCTGTAAGTGAAATAAATATATAACTGTCTTCAAAAATGTTCATTTCACTGCTCTTTTTTTAAACTACACCTCGTTTTTCTAAAATTTAGAAATAAAACAAGATGACATTTAACCTGATAGTTTTACCGCTCTTTTTTTCTTTATTAACAAATTATTCAGGCAAAGGTCTACTGTGCAGGCAGAACCTACTCATCCTGGATTTGTTAGTTTGCATATTTGAAGTTCAGTTTCCTATGTGTGAGATGAAACAATTGTCTCAGCTTAATTATCAAAAAATTTCTCATCTACTTGTAATATTATACATTTTATCTTTGATTACATAACCTTAATAGTTGGCACTTTGCTGGAAGTTTTATCAATGAAGATAATTAATTTAAATAATTAGTCCAAAAATCTATCGATATAATTAAATGAAAAGACTTTCTTTTAAAATAAAAGCTCAGCTTTCCAGTTTGAGACAGTATCAGAATCCCATTTCCTTAACTAGTACGGCACCCTCCCTCAAATCAGATGAAATCAGCATGTACATTGTAAGAAATATCTCCTTTCCAAATGAAGATTATTACGATCCATTAAAAAATACTGCCACTCTTTGGTGAAGACCATCAAATTCCAACTAAAAACAAAATCAATCTCTTCTTCCACTATCCAGTTTTCAGGGAATATCTCCTATAAAAAGCTTATTCTGGCAACAAAATCTTCATAAATCTCACTAAGCTGTCTGAATAGTGAGAATGTTCCTGGCAAGTTTTGAATAGCTCTTCATTTAATCTTTCTTAGGTGACGAGAAACATTCCCCAAACTAAGTAACATTGTATGAAATATCTCCAGTGTCCTACCTCTGTGTTTTCCTTAAACTCTGGTCAGAAATTTGCCCAGATGATAATCCAAAAACAGAGTTGTTTCTGTCATCTCGTATAGCCTTTAGGAATATAGATCCTGTCTTGCCCTGGTTGCGCCCCTACCACAGCCATAGCCCTGAGGTCATTGCCTTTCTTCATATGCAAAGACCTGGCTTCTCTTCCTACATGTTACATTCCTACACCCTAGTTTAGAATTTCTGTCAAAACATATTTCACCTTTTCCAGTCTACGTGGCTTTATTCTGCTCTACATTTAATAATATTTATTAACAGGGTAATTTCTCACACCTAAGGCCACACTCCTGTGCTTCGAATATTTGATTAAATTTATAGTAAGAGCATATGCTGGACTGCAGCACCTCTGCAAATTGAAGGTTACTGAGCTAAGATAGAAAACCCATTTTCTTCGTGTAGTCAGCATATTATATCTTAAATGTAACAAAACATTAAAAAAAGCTTACAGATTGGAGGGGATTTGCCAATTTTCTAAGAAGTACGGCGCAGCACTGTCCAAGTGGTAGTGGATATGCTCTGAAGTGGATTTATGATTAAGATTTCAGAATGTACTTCTGTGTATAAAAGGAATCATTATGCACACTAATTATTGTTGTACACTGCAGAAATCATGGTTAGTAGAGGGTTTTTTGATAAGAAGGCAGATAAATCAACTTCCCTGTAGTTAATTCTTTAGATGGTGTGTAATCCTTTTATGCAAATGCTGATCTTCCTACCGTTTACATTGAGATTTAGCTCCAGCAGAGTTGTGATGTGGGGAAAAAAGTTCAAAGCTAAAAACTTCTTTGTAGTATTCTTGACCCTGTGATTGTCAGAACATTTCAACAGCGCTCTACTGCTGGTAGAAATCTCTATGCTGTTGAAGAGCTAACCGTGGCAGCTGAGGCAAAAAGCATATAGAGAATAACAGTTTTAGAAAAAAAAATAGTTCAGTAAAACAATTGAGGGGCAGGTGTTCAGCCTGTGACAAATGGGACCCTTTGCACTGTTTGCTGTCTCATGCTTAGAAATATGGTTCTAAGATTATCAGAATAGGGGAGATCTATAATAAGGCTGTTTTAACCATAATCGTTTTTTGGGCAGTGGTAGAGTTTTTGCTTTTTGAAATGATCTGATTTTGTAATCCATTTTCAATGACTTAATTAGTCCTCATTTTGAATTTTTGTTTTTCCATAAGGTATCATAACAATAAGATGTGTTTATTGTTTGTTTAATGTTCAGAGTCACACGATAGCCATAATTATTGATTTAATCTAGCATGTATGCTGATTATTGGCAAGAAACTTGATTTTTATCTACCTTTATTGGGTCTGTGATCTTGAAAAAGTAAGAAGATACAATTACAGCTCTCATCTCTTACTAGTGCGATCATGCAACATCCACATATCAAATTTAGTCAACCAGGTCATAAGTCACCTCTATCAATGAGGTTCTTATGTGTCCACAATAGGACAGAGAAGAAAACAGAGATTTCCAGCCAAGACCTGAGCAGTGTAGTGAAGAAAATTAGCGATTTTGACATGTGTAAGAAGGAACTAGGATATCCTTAAAAGAGACAGAAGCAAAATTATACAAATGTGAGTTTATAAAGCTTGTGAAATAGTATGCATCCCCAAAATAAAGACTTGTATTTGTGAATTGACCCTTTTATGTGAGATTGCTAGAAAAGGGCTCTGTGACACAGCTACATTGCCAGGCTTTGATTTGACCTCTTGCAGCAAGTAGATCATATGTAGCAGAAGCTCCTTTGATTCTTGCTCTACATCAGCCATTTAATTCTACAGGCACGTGGTATAATTTGCCATATGCAGAAATCCCTCCCCAGCTATGCTTACAACATTCTCTTGTCCAGGCGCAGCTACTTTTTTCCAGCTTACACTCAATACCCACAAGTTAACGTGTTCCTCAATAGTACTCAGCAATACAGCTATTGATCCACTGGGTATTTTGTTATTTCTGTTCCCATTAGTTTTCTTTGCCCTACACAGCAAAATATCATCCTTTGTTATTATTCTTCTTGCCTCCAGTTAATTTCCTCTCCACTCTTTTTCTCTTCTTACACCTTGATTCTCTTATACCCATTTTGCTAAATAAGGCATGACAAGCCAGACCACCTTGAGTGACCACCTCTTGGGGCATGGTGTCAACTTCAAGTGACTCTCGGACTCTTCCAGGGTCCCCACGAGAGCCGTCCTATTCACTGTCTTTTGCTCTACTTGGCTTTTTTCACCTTCAAGTATTTCGCCGATTGCTTTCTATTTTAATACAAATATCGAATCAATTTGAAGAGAACTTCTGCTGCCTCCTCTTCCTACCCATAGCCTCTCCCTGCAAAAAAGCTCAAATCCTTCACATGTATTCCACAGTTATCTTTTGCCAATTCTCTGATACTGCTCCATCCACTTCTCTTTCTCTATTTGATTATTTATGTCAGCATGTAATCATACTATTGATCTCATCTTCAAACTTATTCCCTTCAGAGCTACATTAACTTCCTTATTTATTTCATCCAGATTTCTACATCTAAATACAAGTTATGCATTTATGATACTGAAACCTACATACCTTCTTCCAGTTTCTTTCCTTTCAGTTTAGGTTTGAATATTTTGCTGTTTGTTCTCATTTTTCAGTTGGAAATTATCTCAAACCTAACCTGTGAAAATTCTTCTTTCCTACTCTTCCTCTCTTAGCAACGCCAAACTTTCAGAGTTCAGGCCAAAAATCTTGAGGTCCTCCTTGATTTTGCCCTTCCTCTCATATATGATATTTAATTTGTGTGCAAGTTGGGCTGATGCGCTATTTCAAATGAAGGACTTCAAAAGTTCTCACTATAAAGAAATGGTAATTGTTTATGGAGATAGATATATATGAATGAACTGAAACAATACACAATATACATCTATAGGAAAACATCTTGTTACCTCATACATTTATAAAGTGTAGGTTTTTATGCACTAGTTAAATTTAATTAATTTGAAAATATTTGAAAATGATAAATAATATCTCTGAAATCTAATTTCTTCTTATTCTGTCTATTTGGGCCAATGCACCATTCTCTTCACTTGAAGCAATGCAACTGGTCTACCTTTCCCTTTCTTCTGTAGGCCTGTTCTCAATTCAGGAGCCAGGAAAATGGAGGTCATATTGGATTGGCAAACAGAAATCATGTTAAATCATCTCTAGGTTCAAGAACCTCTAGTTTCTTTTTCCACTTGGAACAAGAGCCTAAGTCTGTAGAAAGTTTCACAAAATCTAGAACCAATTATTCCTTGAAGTCATCAACTCTCTCTCTGCCCATTTCCCAGGCTTCAGCCACACCCATCTCCTCAAGCAAAGCAATCAGGGCCTCTGCTTCATGTTCTCTCAGCTAAGAATACTCTTCCCCCAGAATCCACAGGATACACTCTCTCAATTTCTTCAAGTGTCCCCTAAAATGTCCTCTTAATCGCAAAGCCTAACTGACTGATACTATAACAAATGGCAATGTCATTTTCCTAGCACTTCCTGTTCTTGTTTGTTATACTTTCTCCACAGGACTTATCATTATATAAAATACCATACAATTCACTTATATTTTGATCTGTTGTTTGTTTGCCCACTAAAAATTTGCTTACTGCAAGATGTTTTTGGCTATTCATGCACGGTTATATCCCTAAGTCTTACAGTGTTAGCACATTATAAGCACTCAGTAAGTATTTGATGAATGGAGACCTACTCCTTTATAAAACTGAATAGTAATTCTATCATAAATCCTACTAAGGCAGGGGAAATGTTAAAATGCATTGCCTATGACATAACATTGTTTTCCTTTCTTTGCTTTCATATCATACATGGCCAAGTAGAGAAAGTATCTTACAACTGGTGTGCCAGAACTCTCCTCCCTCTCTTTTATTTAACCTAGACATCAATTTTATCATTTGCACCTTCTGCCGCTCCTCGCAGTTTTCTTTGACATACCACCTGGAAGGGCCTACAGTAGTTTCTGTGAAAAAACTCAAGTGCAAGTCAAGGGAATGGTTACCAGCTTCAGAGAAGATTATTATGTAAAAAGGCGAGAACATGAATCAAAATTTCCCTAACAGTATTTGCTTTAGACAAGCTCTAACAGTCAGAGAAATGTGCTATTTGTGGCAGTCTAATTATTTTGCTTAACCAATGCATACAACATGTATTCTGATTTAGTAAAAATTAGAACACAATTATACTATAGGTTTCCTCAAGATTTATTAGCATTCTGATATTATATTGGTACAATGTTTCTGTTATCTATCTCTATAATATTGAATGACAAATCGAATATCAGGAAAACAAATTATTGTACCGTTCTTATGATAGAATACAACCTTTTTCATTACTTTACAGAAAGATAGTACTAGAATATAAACCCTTTTTGTGCAAAACACTACTGAGACAACATCATCTGTTGTCTGCATGTCTGCATATTTTAAAAGCAAACAATTTATTCAAAACGACTTCACATTTTATCAGCATTTGAAATGTGGTACATGCTGAATATTTTTTAAACTTTAAGGTAAAAACAATTAAGTGCCTTTAATTCTCCTCAAAATATCATCCTCACTTCAAATACTGATCTATCATTTTTGCCACCACTCTCTGAAGCAGTTCTGAAAGTTCTTTTTCAGGATTTTTTTTTTTTTTTTTTTGCACTGTTCGACTGTCCTGGTATCCTGAATTGATTCAAAACTTATGGAAATTTCTGTCAGATCCTAGCATTACTGCTAGGCGAGGTAGTGCAGACCTGTAAGTGCTCTGGGAGGCTGAAGCAGGAGGATGGTACATTCAACCCTAGCCTGGAACACTAAATGATTTATCAAGACCCTAGGTTAAAAAAAAATAGGATGAAGATACATCTCAATATGAAAGTCTTGGGTTCACTCCTCAGTATCACAAAAAAATAAACAAATAGACATTATGATATGTTTCATCCATCGGACTCAACAGATCGGTCACTGTGTGATTTATGACTGTCACTTCTAACTCTGTCAATGTCAAAATGACCACAAAAGGTAAACATTTAGGCTCAATTCAGACATTGAAAAAAAAAACAAAAAAACAAAACAGTATTCAGAAAGGACTTGGAATACTATTTCAGAAAATAGAAAGAACCACTGGATAGGTGAAACAAATAGTAATCGTTTGAAAGGGATTAATGGTAGTGAATCTTTTACTGGAATTTAAAAAATTTGAACACACAACAAATTTTGTGATCAGCATTTGCGTTCAAGTCAGTAAAGTTATGCAGTTAGCAGATGTTGACATAGAGGCACCTAAAATTCTCAGCTTTGACTCTGTGCCTATGAACATGTGGAGAGAAACTCGTAGTAGCCTCTAGGCAAGATAAAAGGAAGTCTGCTTCATTTCCATCTGCTTTGACTAGAAAATGCTGGAAGCTGATTCAGTTTTGCTCTTTTTTGCTGTAATTTTTCATCTGTTTGTACTAGCACATCAACTGGATATAAGCTAGTGGACGACAACTTTAAAAATTCAGCATGTAATGACAAAGGGTGCAGAGATGCTGCCCTCATGTTAAAGAGCAACATACTTGTTTTGGTTTACTACAGAGCTCATAGCCCACAGAAGTGACCCATTCTTTCTTCTACTGAAACGAGAAAGTCTGTGTCTCCTTAGAAGTTGGCTAGGGTCCCAACTTAGACAGAAGTATCAGTCAGATAAGTTGAATTTAATGATTGTGACAGATGGTAAGGTAAGGTGTCAGGGAGCTGATGTCAATAATTGAGTGTCAATCAAAAGTATAGTAAATTGGGGCGAAAGCTCAGGAGTTTTAGTTAGGAAGGTAGATTGGCATGGTTCTTTTTTTTCTGAGACAGGGTCTTGCTTTAGAGCCCAGACTGTTTCTGAACACACTAAGTAGCCCAGGCTGGCCTTGAACTCACAGCAATCCTCCTGCTTCAGCCTCCCAGGTGCTCAGAGTATAGGCATGTTCCATCATCCCAGGTTTATATGATGCTGCGGAGTCACACCAGGGCCTTACGCTTGCTAGATAAGTGCTTTTCCTACTTAGCTAAACCCAGCTCCTAAATATGATCAATTAGTTTATTTGGGGTAGCTAATTCTATTTTATTTTCAGTTAAATATATCAAAGCATTTCTAAGATAAGTGCCATCTTTCAATATTCAAACAATTTTTTCAAAGAAATACTTTATATAGTCATTATGTAAATATGTTTGTATATCAATTATTTACAATTGGTACGTATACGTATTTCCCTATTTGCTCCTTTCTCTCATTCTCATGGCCCTATTCGTTGTCAAGAAGTCAATCCCTCTGTTTCCTGTCATCTCTCTAACATTTTGTTCTTTAGTCCCTATATTTTGACTTTCTCCTACTGCATGGCTTACCTTCGTTTTTGTGCAGGATTTCCTACAGAAATACTTATACTAAGCTAGTGGCTGTAATGATATGCGAAAAGACCCCAGGCTTTGGCCACTAGTATATGTGTCAAATACCTTTCCTCCCTGTGACTTTTTTTCCTTCTGATTTAAACTTCTCAACTGTTTCAGTCAATATTGACTTTTTACTGGGAACCAATCAATGACATAGAGCCAATCTAGTATTACCAAGCTAAGATTTATCAGTTGGTCTAATATCAAACTGCTCAGGGACAGTCTGCTAGTGAGCCAACAGAGAGAGCTACTTCTCAGCATTCAAGGCAAAGAAATAATTTTAAAAAGCAGTTGAAGGCTACAGGAGGCCGTGAGGACAAACGTCTCATAGTTTGCTGGTAATTTCAGTGCTAATCAGGAGCTTTGAATCTTGATTCTGACTCAATCTGATTAGTTTACTTCTTTCCTGTGAGGTAAGAAATAGCCAAAATGGCTTGGATGGTGTTGAGATTAGAGGAGAGAGGTAGGGAAGTGATTATTCTGAAAAGAATGGAAAAGTACAAGAGAAGGACAGGGTTGCTGCTGGGCTCCTGGAGATGGGCATCTCTGGTAGGGAAGCACGAGGGGTCTAATGTGGCTTTTTTATGCACTATTTTTATTAATATACAAATGTAATACATAGTATTTACAATGAATTTGGGTGTTTCATACACCTATGTGTCATATCGACTTCACAATCCCTTCCCATCTTCTACCCTCCCACCCCCTCCCTGTCCCTTCCCCCGGCTCCAGCTATCACTTCATATGGGTCCAAAGAATGTCTGTGTTCTGGGTTTTCCAAGTCAGAGAAACCATACAGTGTTTATCATATTAGTCTTCCGCACCTAAGTCATTTCACTCAAGTCACCGCTCTACCCCAGCTTCCTATTCCTTGAATGGGTTCACAGTAGTTAAATCTTGACGCCTCTTCTCTGAATCCAACCAATCCCTTTATTGGGATATTTACCAAAAGTTTTTTTTTTCTATATTTTGCCTTCATATCTGTCACTTTATCTATATTTATGTGGTATAGATTTAAGTTCATTTAATGTAGCAATGTGATATAGTTTTAACTTTGTTTTATTGTAACAATTCACTTATTAGGTCACTAATGAAAATTTATCCTAAGGAAACTGATTGATGTAAAGATAACCCTGTGAATGTACAACTATGTACCTTCCAATATTCAGCTAAGGCGTTTGAAATTTATTTTTTTTTCTTCTTTCCCAAATTTACTAGTCTTTTGAACTACATACTTGCAGTTATTTTCTAATGTGAACTGGTGGGTAAGGCCAGGTTTAATAATGTGGCTTTTGTGACAATAAAGTGCTCATTTTATCAGCCACAGGAGAGGAAGTTTCTATGGTACTGGTTTGCTAATCACTGGCACAGTATAAATGTGATGACATAGACCAACAGTGTATCCTTTTAAAATAATGCAAAGGAATGGATAACAAATCATGTGAATGATTAAAATCTAAATTAAAAAAATAAAACATAGTCACACAAAATATGCAAATGAACTGATCTCTTTCTGCATTTACTATGCTTTAGTGGTGGGGCTATATAATGTACTTTCAGTTGATACTAAAAAGAAACTGTTTTATTATGTTTACTACACAATAGGCCTGCCTCAGGCATTCTCTAGTTATGTTATACATTATTAACTGTTATAAACCATTACTCTGAATAGTACCCAAGTGGCCTGAAAGTTAATGTATCTCTTTAAGTGCTCAGCTCACTCCAAGAGAGCAAGTTAGGCTTGCGAGTGACTCTTTATTCATTGACTCTGATCCTGCCAAGAGTAAAATGAAGTTTCGGGTAGGATTAGAGCATGCCAGGATTCGTAAAAGGAAGATGACAGGACAGCATTTTAAGCTTATTAAACAAAAATTTCCAAACGCTAACTTTATGATACTATAGAACCAGTACGTCTACTTGGAGGCCTGTCATTTCTTTGACCTTGATTTTTTAAGTGAAGCATCATCTTTGGGCTGCCTTTTAAGTACACAAAGTAGGTAATGTACATATGCAAGTCCTAAAACTTGCTTTGTAATTTTTATTATATATATTTTTTAAATCAAGAAGGAATAAAAAGCAGTTGGCCAGAAGCTGGGCATACCGGTTGTAAGGCATCCAATCTAATCACTATTTTGGAATTCTTCAAGCAATAGAAATGTGTGGATTTCACACACACACACACACACACACACACACACACACACACACACTCACGCACACATTTTTGACAAGCATATGATTTCACATTTCTCAGAAGAACAACGGACAAGGCTAGGAAATTACTTTCTTCTTTCCTTTCCACAATCTGATAAACTTGTGTCTGAAAACTTGACTCATATACCTCCAAGGACAAATGGGATTCACTGGTGATTATTTAATAAATACTGTTCTGACACGTGGTGTAAAGGAAGCAGCCTATAATTCAGACCCTTCCTAGGTCCCTGCATACTGGCATTCATAACTATCTGTTATTTTGTCTTAATGACTTCATTTCATCTTTCAAACTATTTATTCACATGTTTGCTGTATTTCAAACAATAACAAAGGTAAAAAAGAAAAATGTTATATTTCACGTTCTTTGGGAAAAAATGGATAGCAAAATATAAAATTCGTGATCTGGATTAATTTTTATGTTAAAAATATAATTTTAGTTTGAAAAACACTTATTTTTAATTTACCCTATTTCTTATGTACCGATATTTTTCTGTAATTATGAAGGTAATTTTGATAGTATGAAGTTAGTCATTTCATTTGTACACATTTCCCTTGCTATCAACTTCCTTCTAGACCCTCCTGTTTGTCATTGATACAGGATATGGAGAAAATTTTTTGAAAAATTAAAGAAGGAGCACAAAGAAAAAAAATGCATGCAGAAATGTTAAAGACATTCAGCAGTGGCAAAACTACATCAGAAATATTCAGGAAAAGTGCAATCTCACAACTCATTTGTGGCGATACATGTTAAGCATGAAAATTCTCTGCTTCTTGTGAGTTAAACAGCCATTTATATGCAAATATTTATAAGAAAAAAGATTGTGTTTAATAAGTTAACAAGTATTTGAGATAGTCCATTTAAGAAATTACAAAATGCTATTCCTCTGTTTCTCATAAACCTCCTCCCCATTGGGCAAGATCAATCTTTGAAATGGCTTGTGGAATTTCTATATTATCACAGATGAATTTCAAACAAGTAACAATCAAATAACCTCTACAACATGATAGGCAATGTTTGAAAAGAGGTCATGATGGAGAAGAATGGATATGCACAAAGATCATAACAGAAGAAGGTCCCAAATGGCAGGTTAGAAGGAGAGACAGAGTTCTGATTGAAAAGGATTGAACCGCTGAAAAAGGGGTGGACACAGAAAGTCACTAATTCCCCAGAGCCTATGGTTCTAATGTGTTTCAGAATTTGGATTTCATGCATTCACAAAACAAGAAAAAAATGTTAAACTTAATATCATGTGATTTTTTTTACCAAAATAAATTTAAAAAGGAAAAAAGATTGGATGGCAGCAGGGGAGTGTCTTTTAAATGGGTTTATAACTGAAATGAGGTCACTAAGAAGATGTATGTGATCTCTGATGCTGAAATGTGATTTGCAAAGAGGCCCTGATAGTTACACTCTATTTCACCAAACCTGATTTGTGTTGTTTTTCATACACGGTAGAGACTTGAGGTTAACCTGATACAGTGTTCAGAGGGCTGTACCTAGAAGGATAAATTACTGCCTGCTATGAGTTTCACCTGCTAATTATGACCAAAAGAAAATGGCTACCTTCACTGATTTGAAGGTTTACCAATACGAAGATAATGTTAATTTTTGTGACACCATGGAATCATCAAAAGGACTCTGAGAAATATGTTCTTAACTCCTTTTTCAAGAGTGTTCTCACCATCACAGACACCAATAACAGGTTGGGCTGCCCCAAAAATGTTAGTGTCACCTTATCATTAGTAACAACCGACATAATTTGGAGAGGTATTGAGTAGGAACCTTGTTTGAAAGGACCCATCCAACAAGATCTAGAGCTTTCTTTTTCTAGTCTACTGCATGATTCTTTGAATAGGAACAGAAAACAGGTATACAGTTTTTCAACCTATCAAAAGATACAGTTCTTAATAAACATGTTGGCACACTTTTCTTGATTAAATAATTTTATCACCTTTTTATCACCTTATTTCAGTCAAGCCATCAGACATTGTGTTATTTTTGTACTAGTATGTGAAAGTCATCTGGTATTTCTCCAGGAAAACTTCATATGTCTTAGTCATTAGGAAGAAAATACGTGTTTGCCCATTATTAAGCCTCAAAGATGGTTAAGTGAAGAAATACAACAGCCAACTACAATTGTAGGAGTGTGTGTGTGTGTGTGTGTGTGTGTGTGTGTGTGTGTGTGTGTTTGTGTGCATATATTCAAATAGTTATTCAAGGATAGATTTACTTCTGGGTCACAAGGTTATTCCAGAGCCAAAATAAAAGAAAGCAAAGCTCCATAGCAAAAAGTAACTGACCATCAGCAAGAGCGATTTCTATACTGTGATGTGAACAGGTTGAGAGAAACCCATAGTAGTCTTCAGAGAAATAGTGAAATGATACACAAACAACACAAAATTACTAATAAGGCTATATGGAGCAACAAGAACTTGAATCTTTTCAATCATTTTCTACCTTTGTTGAATTTGGGACTTCTTTGCATATCTCTTTCCTTTCTCTAGAATTTAATATCCAGCTGGTACCTTGGAGAGAATGGCAGTCTTCCTGTAAGCAAAATTACACACTCTCTTCAACTCATCCATCCTGTTGGTCCAGTCTAGCTTTAGACATAATTCAGTTTCTTTCAGTTCCTAGGTTGTTTTTATGACATTGCTACCATATGAGCTTCTAAGAAAGTTATCTCTCACAATTTTAATAATGAAAAAAGATAAATTTCCTTTTCTACTTATTTTATTCTAATACTTAGTTACATGGTTCAAGGTCCTTTTCTATCATCTCTTTCTGCCACTGATCACCCCATTCCTCTCTTCCTTATCTTCTCCAATACTCCTATGTTCTTTGCAGTTAGGACAAAGTGACAATTAGAAAAGCAAAATTAGACTTGGTGCAAGGAAAAACTGCTTTCATTTTCTGAATCACGATCTGTGGATTATTACTTAGGTGAATCCAAATATATACAAAGACAGCTAATGGCATTATTAAGTTTTGCCCTTTATTTTGAATCATACTTTTCCATTCTCTCTTATTTTATTTCTGCCTGTTTCTGTTATAATTAGTTGTAGAAATATTAATTATACTAGTAGCAGTTGTCACAATATATTTCCTGTTTATTGAACTCTAGCTCTGTGTAGGTGTTTGCTTGCCAACTTATATACATTATCTCTACTCTGAAGACATTCCTGTAAAGTCATTGTTTTCTACTTGACAGGAATAAAAACAAGAAAAAGAGGTTGAGTCATACAACTAGAAGAACCAGACTCTTGCATTGAATTATTCTGAGAAACTGGATATTAAACCTAAATATTTATGATTTATGATATTAAGAAAACTGACCTTAGCGAATGGTAAAAGAAATGAAGGAGAATCTATTACTCATATATAAATATTAACCGTTTTCCATGTGTAATATAATAAAGTCGTAAGTCAATGCCAGATTTTCACTAAACATACATGTGGCTATAATCTTGTACAGAGAGTATCACTAAGTAAATGAAGAGTTCATATAAAATTATTTTTCAATATAACTTATTAAAAATATTTAATTCAATTTAATTTTTCCAAAACTATTAAATAAAGTACTTTGAAGATTTTATTAAGAATTGTCTACTGCATCCCTCCTAAATTGTCTCCTTCATTGATTTGCTATTCTCTATATTAGTATAGATAAAATAATTAATTAAAATTTATCTTGAGAGGATATTTTACATTGTCAAGTCTAAGCATCTATACATGTTTAATTGGTAATTCTGAAGTCGAAGTAAATGAATAACCTAGAGAAACAAAATAAAGAGTTGGCATATTCTCCTTCAATAAAGAATATTTATCTTGTAATATCAACTGAACTACAAATGTGAAACTGATACTTAGAGCAATGGTTTAAGTTTAAAGGGACTTCTTACACTTGGTGACCAAATTATATATTGTTTCTTTCAATAAGGAGAATTGAATAAACACCCGATAGATAATGTGTCTAACATATGTTGGTAGAAAATTGAAATCATATACAGCAGAAGTTTAAAGTTGACTTGCAGTTAACATAATCTCATTGATAGAGATATAGGGATATATGTATATATGTTTCTATCTATGTTTCTATCTAATTTTCAAAATTTAAATTAGATAATTTAAGTATGTCATGAACACATATAAGTTTGACAGATTTTTCCCAGGTAAGAAAAAAATATGAATCAATGTCAGATACTTATTTCTAATTAGTGACAGGACTTAGGTATTGTTATAATGAACTGAGAAATTTAAATAAAGTTAGTCTTTATATTGCAAAGGAAGTTGTTAAATTATGAAAAAAATTTGACTTTCTGGTACATGAATTTGTCCAAACAAAGAGAAGCTATTTTTGATATCAAGAAAAGAATAATTGAGTGCATTTTAGAGAATTCAGTATCTAATTCCTACTACATAAGCAACGAGACACTTTTCTAATCAGGAATCAATGGCCTCATCAGCTGTTGCCTGAGATGGCCCAACAGGATCTGGAAGAAAAAGTGTTCAGGTAAATCACGAATTAAATAAGCTAATAATGAATCAATATCACAGTAAATCATTATTTGTGGTTTGCCTCTCAGAATCTTGAGGTTTTCAACTCAAACAGAATTCTTGCAAGAGTATGTAAAAACTTGGAATGATCAAGCACTTTACAATTTATGTGTTCCAGATATTTCCTCAAGGTCACGTTTTCATGTATTTTTTTGAAAACCATGCATGGAAAATAATCTATCAAACTAATCATTATTCTTTTACTTACCAAATGGAGATAATAGCAGATCAGAAGTAACCTAGATGTACCTAGTATACTACTAAACTATTATTGAAAGAAAATAATGCTTCAATCATCCCAAATTTCCATTTTCTTCATATTCATAAGCCACACCTCTCAAATACATCTTTTCGACAATTTCTAGAATATTGTGTTTACAATGAAATTCCTCTGCTCTTCTGGAGATCGTTATTCATTCAGATGAAGGACTAGACAAATTATCATGGTTGACAAGGCCATCCCATACTTTATCTTCCAATATGGCTTCACTTACACCACATACTCAAAGAATTCTAAGAAAATTGGCTTTCAGGTGCATATTTCATCTCCCACCATTCCCCAGAGCACTTATATGCCATGGCTCTGCTTTTCTTATCAGTCATACTCTTCTTGAGAGTCTACCATTCAGCTCCCATGTCTCTTGAACTTTTCAGCCTGTAATTTCACTGACAACTCAAGTGTGTGTCTGGAGTAATGAATGCTATCTACGCCTGATGTTGTCTGCCTTACCTTGTGCTTACCTCTTTGAGAAGTGAGTTAATGCTTCAGGATTCTTCAGTTCATTGAAATCCATCCAGTGCCTGGCAAAAATAATAGAGAACAGATTATGATTAGGACTTTAGCTAGAGATGGAGTCATTGATTGAAAACAGGAGAGTGTAAATTTGAGTTCATCCATTAACACTTGACAAATTTCTCCTCTCAATTCTTTTATATTGTGTGTGTGTGTGTGTGTGTGTGTGTGTGTGTGTGTGTGTGTGTGTTACTTGGGGACAAATCCCAAGGCCTTCACACATAGCTACTACCCATCATCCCACTTTTGTTTTGATTTTGAGATAAGATCTAAAAGTCACTCAGTATCTTAACTTGCTAAATTTGCCAAGTCTGGGCTGGATGGTGAAATATTCTTGCCTCAGCTTCCCAGAGTGCTGAGATAACAGGTCTGTGCCTCCTGGCCCAACTCCAAAAAATATCTTTATTTCTAGTTCAATCAATAAATAAACAGGGAGCATTTACTGGTTCTGACTTACCTTGTGCTACAGTCTATGAATGACCTTAGAGTGTGTTAGTTTCTGCTACCTTCTTCCATCACCTTGTCCACCACACTGGAAATATCTAAAAGGCTACATTTTCCTTATAAGAAAAGAGAAAAATATCCAGTCCCTTTGCGGTTCATGTTTAATGCGTACAGCATCCCTAACTTTCAAAGCTTAAGACAATTAGTATAAATGTCTAAGTTTTTGTTATATTTGAAAATAGAGCAAAATTGGGGAGTTATGATCACTTCTTGGCATCTTGGAAAATGGCATAATCTATTATAAAGAATGCTTGAGTTTATAGGAATTTAAGAGATTAGATCAACATTTTAAAGATGAAAAGCATTTTCTTAATCTTCCATTTAATGGATGAACATGCCAGGAAAATACCTGGTGCTAGGACAAAAATTGCTAAATACACTTCTTCTTAAGCAGTTCACAGTCTAGTTAGAAATAATGGTATATAATACAACAATTACATGTGTAAAACATCTATAAAATTTTACCAGAGATGAGTTGGTTTTCCAGTGTTATATGCAAAGATAATTAATGGTAGTTGATTGAAAAAGTAGGACAAACCTAACTTCTGTCTTTTGTTTTCTCCTAAAATTCATAGCTTTAACAAATTTTCTCTGTCATAAACTCACGTATAGATAGTCTAATACATCATTGCTACACCTTAATATTTTAGCTTTGCACTGGTATCTGTTAAGTTCATATTCACTGAGATGTATATAACATTCTTCTTCAGTGCTGATATCCTATTTTTTTTTTGAAAAAGCGTCCCATGAGGTCACAAAGAGAATGGGCTTTGGAGTGACAGACCCTGTATTCTTGGCTCCACTCTGTGTCAGAAAAACAACTTTGGACAAATAACCTTTCATAAGCCTCAGTGTCATCGTTTTCTCACCTATGAAATGGAAACGATAAAGCTCCTCCCACTAGAGGGTCAGAATGTGATTTGATTAATATACTGTAAGCATGCAATCACATAAAAAATAAAATGCCGGTCATTTTTGTTATTTTGCCATCATAGTCTCATTCCACCTTCATACTGCAGTTTGTGAATCAAGAAGTTAAAAAAAAAAGCACTGTCAATCCCATGGCTTTTCACAGCAGACCCCAGAGTCCATCGAGGCTCGAAAGTAGAAATCCATTGCTGTCCAGTTCTTCAGCTTGCAGTGGTCTCTCACGGGTCATTCGCCTCTCAAAACCCCTATAATTTTTCTAGTTTCATCTGAAACGCACTTCCACAGACAGGCTTTCCAGAGACTTTACAGAGAAATCTAATTTCTCCTTTCTCTTCCATCCATAGTATTTTACATTTATCACTTGCAAATAATGTATGTCTATCATCCTCAGTAAAGTCGTGTCCACATCTGTCTTCTCATTATTTGATGTGACCTGTAAGCATGTGAGGAATGGGGAGTTGCAGTTACTGTGCAGAGTAGGGTCTTTAAGAAGAAAATGTCTGTGAAATTGATTTAAACTGAGCAGAATATGAGTATCTCCTTTAGTTTTTGTGACTCATCTTGATTTTGCAATCTTCTGCCATCATTTAAAGTCAAATCTATGAACCAGAATGCAGATGTGATGATTAGGGCATTTGAGCACATTGAAGAATATTATAATTTGAGAAAAATGTAGAGGAAGCTATTTTCTTGACTGAAAGCAATGAGAAATTCCTTCATCTTTAATTGGTAGGGAAAGTAAATATCCCTTGAATACGTACTCAAGAGAGTGACTAACAACATGAATTGTACGAGGTTTCTGTGTGGCACTATATTTTAGAAATAAGATCTAGTAAACACAGAAAAATTTTCATGTATCTGTGCAATTTTCAAAAATACTTATTAAGCCTTTGTCATGACCCTAGAATTTGAAGGATTTTAACCCTCCTGCCAAGAGCTTAACATTGTTGAATGTTGTATCAACATTAGAATTTTTGGTTAGTATATTTATATCACTTTTTAATTTAAATAAATTTTGAATTACCTCTAACTTATTAGTATATTTTGTTTATAATACAACATATTTTGGGAAAAAATCTGGGTAAACAAATTAAGTATTTTATGTATAAAGTATGCCTGTAGTACATTCACATATATTCCTAAATTAATTCTGAAGTAATGTATTATAACTAAGTTGTGAACTTTATCTTAAACTTAACCAGAAAACCCAGAGTAAAAATATTTTTTAAAATTCTGTAAATTTTGATTAAAGTCCTCTGATCATTACTATTGGGCAGAAGATGAACAAAAACAAAACCCGTGGTACATTTTTATCAGTCACATCAGCATGTGTTTTTAATTACTGAAAGGGAGGAGTGGAAAGATTTCATAGGTCATCGGTTCATTTCCACTTTCCTTTCTGTGGCTGCCAATCAAAGTTCTAGCTAATTCACATTAAATAATGTAGACTAGAGGACTTTCTTGAAGAAACAGTTTTATTTTAATGAAGTAAAATTCAATTTTGTTCACATTTTCTCTTATTGAATAATGAAATTTTAGCAGACATTAGATTGAAATGAAATATGGAAAATTTATGAGATAAAGTCGCAGTCATTGTATCCAGATTTACACAAAATTTTCTTATATCTTTAAAATTGCGTCGTTTCTTGTAAATCAATATATTGTGAAACATATAATTTCTTTTTTACTCTACAAAATTACAAGTAAGAATAATATATATATATTTTGAGACAACATCTCGCTCTGTAGTTCAGGCTAGTCCTGAACTCAGGACTCAGGATGGAGCTCAGGCTGGCCTTGGACTTGGACTCAGGGCAGTCCTCCTACCTTGGCCTCTGAGTGCGAGTGCTGGGATTGCATGCATGTCCACTACATTCAGTTTATGTGATCCTGAGGAATCAAAGTACTCAGCACTTGATGGAGTGCTTGCTGGCCAAGTGCTTTAACCGCTGAGTCATTCCCCCAGCCCCTAAGTGCTCAAATCTCAAAGTCAGACTCACTCAGGACTCTTAGCCATTGTCATTCCACTCTCAGAAACAAGTGTCGTGGTCCTTCCACCAGCCATCATCTCCCACGCAGTTCCTTTTCCTCCACAGTCCTTGCAATATCATGAGTACTTGCAAATACCTTAATATACATTATTTGCCTGTCATTTTTTTCTTTTTTGTCTTCGTTCATGATTCAGTAATTAACAGGGTAATTTCTGATGCATCTTATATCTAAATAGACAAATGTACCATAAAGTTTTGGCTATTATTTTGAACTGATTCTTTTACTCACTGTGCTTTCTAATTGACCGATACTGTTGTATTTAAAAGCTTTTGCTATTTGTGTGTCAAACCTGTGCAAATCTTTCTTACAGTTGAACATTTTTAGTAAGTCACCTTTGTAAAGGTTTACATATTTTCTATGGATATTGAAAATATTTTCTCTCCTTTTTCTGTATATTCATCTTCACTTCTTCTTTCTCCCTGGGGTAGGGGCGTGCAGGTCAAATTCCATCATTTTGGATAGAATCAGTGAATAAAATTGGGCTTTACATTGGAACCAGAAAAGAACATTTGTTTGCTTTTTCCTCCTGTCTGTGATTCAACTCAGTTGGTGGACTGTTCACTGCCCCTTGGATGGAGCCATTGACACATCAAACTTAGATGAAAACAAGAAATAAAGCAATTTACAGAAATTATTTTAAGCATGAAATCCTTACATCTGATCAAAAGTTAAACGTCTTTCCTCTTTCAACTTGTGTCCACAGCAATTAGACGCCACTCTATGGAATGTGATGCGGTGACCACTTCTTTTCTCATTTCTGTTCTGCAGCGACTCCACTCCTAAGCGAGTCCCTTCTTTTGTGCCTTTGCGAGCTCCCTACCTCCTCCAAATGTCCTCTCCTTCAGCCACGAGGCGGTGGGTCTCTTCTCTTCTGCAACCAAGGACAGCATTTTCACCTTATTTTGGACAGTGTTCTTTCTTTGAGAGAGACCCACTTGAGTAAACTGGTTTTTTTCCAAACAATCCTAGGATAACACATGCATAATGAATTCTATATCCTTCTCATGAAAATACTCACTTTTTCTGTAAATGACAGTGTAGTTGTTGCCTCAATGCAATACTTTGCCTGCCTTTACTCAACCCTTCCCTACTGCGCCAAGGGACAAAGGGAAAGTCACCTCTTCGGAGCTCCTCACACTGCTGTGAAAGGGCGGTAAAGCAACCCTTCTCTGTGAGTTGGGGAGGAACCGTACTTGTGCATATTCAACATTCTCTTCAAACAAATTCCCCTCAAATCACACAAAAAAAATCTTGATTTTAGCTGGTTAATATTGGGCTATATAACTCTGGTCATCGGTCGTCTCTTTTGCAAAGTTCACATATGTGATTTTCCTTCTTGTCTTGTAATTGTTTTGTTCTTTGCTTTTTCCGTAATGTAAAATGTGCAGATCTTTATCCCATTTCCAAGCACTTGCTTTATTCTTAATTTGAATTAATTTATCTGCAACATTATTGAATATGACACGCATTATAAATTTCAGGTTGATAATGTCAATATTTAATAAAAATTTGAATAAATAATAAAATTAAGTACTTATTTGTGCCAGGTACTCTTTTTACTGCTAGAGACATAATATTAAAAAAGAAATTCCAGCTGTGTATGTTAGTGCAGACTTTTAGCCCTAGCATTCTGGGAGGCTGAGACAGGAGGATCACATGTTTGAACCCAACTTGAGAAACTTACTTAGTGAGACCCTGTCTTAAGATATAAAAGCTAGAGGCGGAGCTGCAGTTCGGTAGAAAGGCCCCGGTCTCCATTTCCAGTAGCAAAAATGAAATAAGTTAATTAAAAGAAAGATCGTCTGTCTTACATTGTAGTTCAGGGAAAAGGACTTACAAATTTGAAAAAAAAAACATAGATAACTGGATGAAAAATATGAACAATGATTTTACAAATTGATAGTTGAAATGAGATAAACAAAACATGATAAAATAAAGATAGCTAGCCTACAACAGTAGACAAGTGGGGCTGACAAGTCTTTCTATCAGAGTGGCAGTTAGACTAGATTTTAACATGAAGCTAGTCATGTAAGAAATGGGAAAAGGAATGTTCCAGTCCAGTGAAAGTAGCTTGTGCAAAGTCATAAAATTGGAATATGTTTACATGTCTAAGAAAGAGGCAGCAATCAGTGTAGTTGGAGAACAGTGAGGAAAGAAGAGGGGGGTAGATTCAAAAAGTAGACATGTCGGCCACGATAAGGAATCTGAATTTTTATTTTACTGGAAGAAATTGGGGAGGAAGGTCAGGTAGGATAGTGATTTAATCTCTGTAAAAAGTTGTCACAAGCAAGCACTCATGTGTAGTCACCCTAGGTAAAGCTTCTTCAGAGAGCCATGGAAAAACTGCTAATGGCTCAGGTGGACTTCTTAGTAGTGAAGTTGGGTAGATGCTCTTGTACAGTGTAAGTGAGGAAAAATGTTTTCTTGTGGGGTAAAGAGTGTCAGTAGACAGACTTCTGCCTGTGGCCGCTCACTCACCTGCCTCCAGGTTTCTGACACCTGTAAATTCTTTTTTTTAAACAAACCCCTATTTTCAAAGTCCTTCATCAACACAGTAATTTCCGCTGTTGGCCTGGACAAGAGGAGGGCGGCGCATATTGTGAAGGATTCCAGTCTTTCCTACAGTTATATTTTAAGCTGGTCTACTGTGGAGCTGGTCTCCTTAATGTATACTTTTGAGACAGGCAATTTTCTGGTACTGCTTTGGAATTAAATCCTTTTAGAGAAAATTTATTTTTCCCTCAACATTTTTTGATAATATATCTCTGCAGACAATCTTATCTTACTTGCTAGCTTTGTCTAAAATCCCATTATGTTTCTGAGTTGGACAGGTTTCACTATTTCTTTTTTTTCTGGAAATTTGTAGATATTTGAGAATTTAAGAACATACCCTTTTTTTCTTTTCTTTTCCTTCCTTCCTTCCTTCCTTTCTTTCTTTCTTTCTTTCTTTCTTTTTTTCTTCCTCTTTTTTTGAGGCAATGTCTCTCTGTATCCCAGGTGGATCCTGAACTCATTATATTTCCCCATGTAGCCCACGGTGGCCTTGAACTCTCAGCGAACTTCCTGCCCCAAACATCCAAGTACTGGGAATACAGGGGTGCACCACCAAATCCAGCTTTGGAGATTGTATCTTTTGCTTTATCAACTGCTTTGATGTAGAATTTCTGTAAGACAACACACGTGCATGCACACACACAAATTCTATAGGTTTGGTTATATTAGTAGAGACTTATGTAGAATGCTTTTGCTTATTCCTACTTTTAAATACATTTAAATCTTTACTTATATTCTCTTTGTATTATCTGATAGATACATTGTAGTTTCCTTATTTGATACTTTACCATTGATTCTTCCTCAAATATAAAATTATTGTTGAAATATGTTATTATTGAATCCAATTAATCACCCTAACTTAAATTAATAAGACAGTTTTCTTTTTCATGATTTTCCCATATCTTTTAATTAAAATGTAAATTGGTATAATTAAATACACCTGTATTTTCTGAGTAATGTAGAAATACTATGCTTATAATGTTTACGGTGAATCTGTAGCCATTAAAACTAACATGGCAAAGACTAAACGGTTACAAAGATCATTATTGCATTAGGATATTTGGGATATACAAATAAGATTATTTTGTGGCTTCATAGTATTCTTACTATTAAGAATTTAATAATGCAGAGGTTCTATTTTTCCTGTGCATAATTAAATGTCTTGAGGGGCAGGTGTTTGCTTTCCCTTAAGATGCGGTTTTTGGAGTCAAAGAAACCTAGATTCAAATAATAGGTCTGTCAATCTGAGATCTTAGGTTAAGTATTAAGCGATCTGCTTAAATCTTTCCCTCATAATGATTGTGCCATCATAACTATTATATAGACTTGACCAAATTTGTTTACATGTATAAAGCTCTTTTTTACAATGCCAGTAAGTAGATATTAGTAGCCATTGTGCTTATTATTTTTGTATTGGATTTCCATTGTGGCATACCATGATTAACTGTGTAATTTCAGCCAGAAACTTAATCTCTTTAGAACACAGGATTTTAAGTTACTTAAATGTGATACTAGGCATAGATATATTATTAAAGTAATAAAGTATTGTATAAATATATAGTGTAGAAAGAAAAAAAGGACTAGAGTGATGCCTTTTAATAACAGGTCAAATGGTACTACAGCACCGTTACTCAGTTACAGAATAAAGTAAGGGATAAAGAAACAGAGGTAGCAATCATACGATTGGACTTCCGAGCAATGAGTGAAGGAGAAAATTATAGTGGCTACTTAGTACCCAGATATGAAAAGGTGGACCCATTTTTTTAATCTCAGTTTCTCAGCTGGAATTTCTTACTCTGCATTGAATTCACTTCCACTGGTGTGTAATTGTTAATTACTGCAATGTTCTGAAAATATTTGGATGTCAAAAACGTTAGCCTAGAAATTGTAATATTTATCATCTGCATCAACTGTGTAAAAGAACCTCTAGGCTAAACATCAATAAGATAAAAATAATGAAATTTAACTAATATGAATAGAGTTCAGTGTAATATAGTAAAGGAATCATGGCTTATTTGAAATTATCATTGCAGGTATCTTCCTCTCTTATTATTATTTAACAATTAGTTGTTAAAAAGACATTCATTTTTCTTAATGGGAATAAATGTAGTCAATTGACATTGGTGATAAGTCCCAAACTGCAACAATGGTGATAGAACTTGGAGCTCTAATTACTTCTGGGAGGTGTGTGGGTCAGTCTATTTAGTAGATTACCCTTTTGTAATTGACATGAGTCTCACATTTTTGGTATCTTACAGGAAGTAGAAGGGAACAGAGTTAACTGACGAAAATATATTTCCTCAAGCTTGTATGAATGACTTGACTATTTTTTTTTATTTTCCTCTATATACTAAATAACATGAACATTCTTAAACTAATTCCCCAAAATGATAATATATTCTACTGCACTATGTAGAGATACTTTACTGATTGTCTGGAATAATTGAAGAATAACAATTGTAGGTAAGCTGGAGAGATGCGATTGAACAGCAATACAGTAGTTGTTCATTGACTGAAAGCCACAAAAATCAAGCCTGTGATCCTGACCTCAGCTCTTACCGTAATCTTATCATGCGAGCAAGAAATCAGTACAGAGCATAGAGGAAGGTACTGTGGATTCAGAGTTTTTAAAATAAAGTTCAGTCAAAATAAAAAACATATACTTGGAAAACCCATAATGGATTCAAAGTATAGGCTCTTAATAACTACATAAATCTAGATTCCTCACTCTTTAGCTTGAGTAGGCTTCCCTGTTCTTCCAGAAATTTCAGTGTTCTCATCTATAAAATGGATCAATAACACCAGCTGGCTGACATTCACTGAAGTAGAAGTAATGAAATCATTTCTGTAGCAGTATTTTCCCCATACCTAGAATATAACACATAATAAGCGTTGCCTTCCTGGTACAGTACTTGGACTGTCCAGAATGCTGGTCATGAAGATTTTGTAAGCAACTATGAATTCATGTCAGGACCGATCACTAGAATGACTGGTTTAGAAGAGCTTTCATTATTTCCTTCTGTTCAAATTCTGCACTAATCTCAACAGTTCTACAACTTTACAATGTATCTATTTCATATATGAAAGTATCTTGCAGCTTCATGACTCCTAATCAGAATAATCTTTGCATTCAGCTCTCAATGTTCCAATGATTCAATATGACTAATCTGTTTTAGTATATTTCTTAAGGCCAGGATTTTGTGATTTTAATCAAATTTAAGTTTTAATTGAAATGCAAAAGTTCATCCTGATTGAGCAACAGGCTATTTCTGATATAAGCTAGAGTCATAGTGTATTGGAGAATAACACACAGTTTTTTAGTGTCTTCTTTAAAATCACTTTTTTATTGTCTTGTTATATATTTCTTATTACAAATTAGTGTTCCTATGGGCTCTTTGTATGCCTATGGTTTTATAGAACTTACTTAGTTTGAAATTAAAGTATAAGCAGACTGAAAGAAAAATTATTATCCATCAATTAATGCATTCATAAAGACAACATGGTATATATAACATGTAAACAATGGGATATCATTGAACCATAAAAATGAAATCCTGTCATTTTTGGGACAAGGATGGAAATCGCTTTTTAGGTGAGTGAAATAAGTCATGCACTGAGAAACAAATTGTATGTGATTTTATGCATACATAGAACATAGAAAAAGTTGGCCCTACAGAAGTTAAGAGTAGACAGTTAACTGAAGATTGGGGACAATAGAGTAGAGGCATAGGGGAAGATATATCAATCTGTAGTAAGTTACAGTAGAATGGAGAGATAATTTGGGGCTTTCTGTTGTATGGTAGGATAACTATAAGTAATGAAAATGATATGAATACTTTTTGAAGATGGAAAGACAGAATTTTGAAGGTTGCTGCCACAAAGAAACGGTAAATACTTGAGATAGATGTATTTAGCTTATTTAATATTGCACAGTTCTGATGAGTATTGAAGCATCGTATAGTGACCCATAAATATAAAAAAATTAATTTGTAAAATTAGAAAATAAATAAATTTTAAAACTCAGAATCACTACTACTATTGAAACATAAAACAATGAAGACCAGAACCTTGGAAAATGTGCAACAGGTTTTATTAGACAATGATTATAAAAAACAGAAGTGAATTTTTTGTGTGTGCCAGTGTTTCCATCTTGTCACAGATGGCTGTTTCTGGCAGAAGACGAGGACAGAGGAAAGCCAATAAACTTGCCATCTTTTCCCTAAGAAAGAATATATGAATAACATAGCATATTGCTCATAAAATTAATTTTTACCATTATTCCGTATAAATAGCTGCTTTCTTTTGTTCATTTGTCTTCACTTTGCTACAAAAGACAATATCTAACTTTCATACTTTTAATTATAAAAATCTAGTTATTGAGTAGATTTTGTCTCTTCAGTGATTTACCTTTTTATATATAGTTTATTTCTCCAAAAATAGTTGGAAAAATCAGTTTTAACTAGCATGTGATGTTTTATTTATCAAGTTACTTAAATTAGTTCATGTTCCTCAAATATAAGAATAAAAGTAGAATGAATTATTATGCACAATAAACAAAAGTATGGGTAATTAATTGAGATGATCAAAGATTGTGGTATATTTACACTTTACCTAATAATTTATAGTGGTAAGATTTTTTCATGGAGTAAAGCAGAAAAAATTATACAATATAATTTACATTTATAATATATCCTGGTAGAATAAATAATTAAATGAATAGGATAGTATCACATTGAATGTTTTATTCATTAAAATAGAAGATTTAAATAATAGAATATTTCTCAAATAAGATTGAATTATTCTCATTGTATTTAATATTAAAGTCTGTGGAAATAATTGCATAGAGTGTAGAAACAGTAGGTTTCTGATAAGCGGGACAACATTGAGATTGGATTTTACGGTTGATTACCCAAAATTCAAAATTGGCCCAGATTTCATTTTAACACCTGAATACTTCTACAAAGCAATATCTAGTTTTTCTTAGTAAACTATTTTATACTAAGCACAATGTTTTTGTTTTTCTTTTATTTTATCCATATGCTAGATGTCTTATATCCCTCAGGATCAACATTCTGTGTATCAATTATTATTGTTTCAGATGGTAACTATAGCTACGTAGCTATATAGGGAGAAAAATTCTCATTACGTGTTTAGAAGACACGGAGTTTAGAGGGAGATTTTTTTTTTTTGATTCAAGTCATTTCTCTTCACAGTTGATATATTCTTCTTTATTCATGTAAGAAAAATATAATGAAAAAAAGAAAACTTTGTTGAGTTCTATAGTATGTCCAAAACAACCATGGGCAGTGACTTCACGTACGATGATGAAGTTGCTTCCATCGGGTTCTCAAACAACTATTGAGAACCAGTTAAGCATTAAGCCAAGTGAAAACAGCGTGTCAGGGTTCATTAATGTGGTTTGAATGAACTGACATGGAACACGTAAAGTCAGGCTACTCCAAAAACATGAAGAAGTAAAACTTGCAGTAGTTCAAGTAAGTAGATTTTGGAAAGAGTTGTCAACTACTAATCTGGCTGTACAAATCCCCTATACTGGGTAATAGACCTAAGCAGTGAGGAGTAGAAGCGAAATGCAAAATAATGAAAAATGTTTGCCGGTTATCCCAAGTCAGTGACAAGTTTTGCAAGACTTACAATGCTCATAAATCAACTTTTGTTACAATTCTGTCGGTTCTTTTCCCTCTTTTTTTTTGCCAAAAAGTATAATCAACTTACCTACAAAATCTGTGAATCAGGAAATTAAAATACATTAATAGAAATTTTAAATTACATGCATAAAACACTACACGATTCCTAGACAACTCTCATGGAATATGTGATTTGCTGTTTGAAAAGTTCATATTTAAACTTAAGTTAAACACTTTGTCCTTTGTTCACACTTCAGTGCTTTTCACTTACCTCATAATAATATGAGTTAAAAGTTGTATTAATCTACAATGACCACTCCTATGTCTAGATTCACATATTTAACAATGACTTCTACATGTTTTTTCTGTATGATACATGAGCATGAATTTATTGTTTTGTGTATGCTTAGTGAGCTCATAAATGTAAGAAAATTTCTGCATTAGATCCAAAATCTTAATATCAAATCAGACTCAAGAGTTGAGATCTAAAGTAATTGCTATGACAGGTATACAACCCTGGAAGACTTTGAAGTCCCAAAGAATGCTTCAGGAAACACAAATGCTTCAACTAATTTGCCCGTTAGTACATGCAGGGCCGCATGCTCTGGTAATCACGAGCATAACATGCATTTTGCTAATCTAACCACAGGGTTATTCTGGATACTCATTTTATTGATGAAGGAAAGCTCCAAAACACTTATCACAGTAGTGCATGATAATATAATTAATTAGAGATGTGATTGTTCTACAAATCAATGGCAATTTCAGCACAAATAAAGTCAAAATGTCATGGAGCATCAATTGATTTAAAAGAAGTAGATGTCTAAAGGCTAAGTATGTGTTTGATTTATGGCATGTTTAGAGCAAATTAAAAATTCTGACTATATATTTTAAGTGATAAAAAGAATACACATTCAAGTTTTCTTTTTAAGAATATGAGTGATGGAGGAAAATCCCAATCCATTTCCCCATAGCACATACTAACCTCACATCCTAGTTCTATTATAATAATTTCATCGGATACCTTCCCCAAAATATCTCTATTTTACATGGTGTGAGCAATCCTTCTACTACTTACATATCTTGATTATTTCACAATGCTCTAAAATTTGCTTTTTACACCTCATCATATTTTAGATAATTTTCAGTATCAGAACTGAAGCTACCTAAGCCGTTTTAATTCATACAAAAAGTCACATTAGTTTCCTGATGTAGTTTAACCTCAAGTGCTATTTGTTGGTATTTTTACTTTTTATATTCATTTTTACTTAACTTACCAAATACCATGTTAGCAAAACCAGTTGTTGTGTTTTAAATCTGATAAGTTCAGTTCCTAGTCTTCATAAAAAGCATGAGAAGATGTGGGTAATAGAGTTATCGCCAGGCATAAATGACATTGGGTAGGAGGAGTTGACTCTCCTTGTCTCAGTGATTGACCGTATTTGTAAGATGGATGCATTTATATATGTATAACAGGCATCTTAGCCTTTAACTTAGACTAGTGGGAGTAAGCCAATAAAGCACTCTATGTCAAGGTATTTTGAAAGGAGATGAAATCTCTTGAAAACATAAGTTATATTTAGCACATTGATTCTTTGTAAAGGGATAAACTAGCAGCTCAAACCTGGACAATATTGTATGCTTCAGTCCATGAAAAAAGAAACTTAAGGTTATTTTATTTTATTTTATTAAGCTTTACTAGATCTGAGATTTAGAGAAAGCTAAGATCCCAACGGGCATCGGAGAGCAGGTGATTGGGTTTCTCCTTTATCCTTTCCCAGCTTTTATTGCAACTTGCCCTGTGGGTCCCACCAAAGCAATCGTAGTGTCTGGAAGCTTCAGAAATTCTTAGTTTTCTTTATCTAATGTATAGGGTGGATAAGGGGGAATAAGGCAAATCGGACACAGAATCTAATTTTGTTGCTGTGGGACACTTCAGGGTAGATACGGTATTGAAAGAGCTGAGCAGAAAAAAGTACACAGAGCACCTAAAGCACCCTTTCTGACTGATTCAACTCAAATGTTAAACATATTTTAAGTAATAAAAAGAATACACATTCGTGGGGTTTTTTTATTTTTTTCCACAGGGTCTGAGAGCATAGCTCAGCGGTAATGTATTTGTCTTACAAACACAGATCTTGGTTTCAACCATTGGTACTGCCAATAAAACAGAAACAAAATATACCATAGATAAGCAAATTAATTGGAACGAAGCAAAGGGAGGGAGTGATTGTAGTAAAAGGACACAAAACTGTCAATGAGATACTTGATTTTACTATAAAACCATAAGAATGAGTACAGCAAAAAGCTAAGTATGTATGTGAAACTGATAACATGGTAGTTTTTGAGCACTGCGTATTTTCAAGAAGCTCACTCAAAACCGTTCCTATCATATGTGCATTCATATCTTGTGGAGTTTTGCTTCTGACAGTGAACAGTAAAGGAACTGTAGGCATTTTGTCTACTCACCCCATGCTTCCATCAGCTCCGCTGAAGAAAGAAGAGGGAGCCAGTATGCCTGTGCGGCCTTTGTTGAGGGCCCAAATCTTGCCTCCCCCCTTTCCTTTTGATTGCTGTTGCCATCCTTGAATTAAAATTAGCACCAGGATTTCTTAACCGGTAGCCTTACATCTTTTTGGTACACTTCTTCTATCTCCCTTCAGCTGAAGTATTCACCATGGATTAAATTTCCTTTCTTCTTAACAGATGAAAAATTTTTTTTTGCATATTGAAACAGAAAGATCTTCTACAAAACACACCACTGAATACAAAAAGAAGTAAATATACAATATCATCTTTTATATATCAAGTAAAAAGAATAAAATTACATAGAATTTATTATGCTCATTTATTTATAAATACATATTTTTTTGTTTGTGTAGACAACAGGAAAGGACGCACACAAGTTAAGAAGTAGTTATTTACTGAAGTGAGAAAAAGGCCAGGAGCTGGACAACTAAGGATGCATGAGGTTTTTGACAGAGCTTGATTTTTTATTCTTTGAATTTTCACTGTGTGAATGAATTATTTATTCAAAAATATCAGTCCATTAGCAAACATTTAAAAATCCAGTGTAGGCAATAAATGCTGCAGACTGTGTAGCTGGGGGCCATGGTGTCTGTATTATATTTGCTCTTGATGCCTCAATTTGGAACATATCACTGAACTCTGAATTTCCCCAACCTCTGTGTCCTCATTTGCTCCAAATGAGAAAGTTGTAATAGAACTATCTCGTGTTTTAGATAGAATTTTGAGCATTTCTTTGTTTGTTTGCTTGTGCTGAATGGGGTTTCACTGTGATGACTAGGCTGGTCTCTTATGTGGGTTATAGCTGCATCCCCCAGCCTCAGCATAGTCTAAGATTATTGGGATTAATACTATTAGCCACTGGAAGAATGAAAATATTTGTCCTAATATATTTTTAATAAAAAAATGATATATTTTTGAAGTTCATTTAACTATATTATTTCAATTGTATTTTTGAAAGGTACAAGTGTTATGTTTAATAATCTCTCCATAAACACACTTGACTGCAGGGGCTGAGAGTGTAGTTCAGTGGTAGTATATTTGTCTTACAAACACAGATCTTGGTTTTGTTAGCATTGCCAACAAAACGAAACAAAACAACAAAAGAAAACAAAGCAATTGGATACATTCAAGGGCTTCTAGAAGGAGTTTAGCTTTTCAACAAGATTTTGATCTAGAAATCATAGAAAAATAATGTATAGAGTAGTGACTATGTGCTAAGTACGGTACTAGAACCTTCACACCTGTCATTTTATAGCAATTTTATATTGTTACTTTTATTCCATTTTCCCCCAAACATGAAAGAATAATCTAAGCATAAAACTTGAGTGTCAGCAGATATGGAAGATGAGTATTTGAACCTTTCTATGAAAGATGCCCGCTATGTCTCTGTTTGAAAGTACCAAAAGGCCTAAGGTGATTGCCTTGACTAGTTTTACTTGAAAACTCAATCTAAAAGATGGTATATTGGGCTGGAAGAATGGCTCAGCGGTTAAAGCGCTTGCTGGGCAAGCACTAAAACAAGCAGTTAAGTACCCGAGTTCAGTTCCCCAGCACCACCTAAGCTGAGCATGGCGCTGCATGCCTGTAATCTCAGGAAGATTGCCTTGAGTTCAAAGCCAACCTGGGCTCCATAGTGAGTGCCGACCAGCCTAACCTACAGAGCCAGACCCTGTCCAAAAATAAATAAATAAAAGATGCTATATATTAATACTTGGGAGCTTCTTTGGTCTGCCTCCCCTTTCCCACAATGGCCAGGGAAATGGGTGAGCATGACCCACCCCCCCACTATGATGTACACAGGAGAAAGAAGCTCACAATTAGAATGATACACTCAAAAACACAGATAGATGAACAAAAGGCACCAAAAACTTTCAGAAAACTAAAAGAGTAACTGATAAATGGAGACAGACAAATATTTACACCAAGTGTGGGGACCAGAGTGATACCCAAAAAAGAGGGAGCCTACAAACAAGCAGCAGCTTCAATTGGGCAGAGAATCTTCATACAGTCAGATCCTTCCTCAAACCAAAGGGAGTGGTACACACTTTTGCAAACGTCATATGCATGTACAGTGAGGCAGAATGAAGCCTCTGCTTAAGTGGATAAAAAGCACAAATTCACAAATGAAGACATATGTACTCAGAGTAGATATGCAGACACAAAGATGGGCACACACAGAAAGAGACATCCGTGTCTGTAGTCTGAGGGTAGAAAATGTATGACGTTATTTTTTGGATAAAATAATAATGACAAACTCCATTTTTCTTGGCTCTGGCAGGAGTGGAGACTTCCTGTTTTCCGGGCTACAGATCACATGACCACATTGGACCATCATGATTCGTTCTTAGTGTAGTTTTTTACTTCTGTTTTAGTTTCTTATGTTCTAGAGAACAAAATTCTCTCACTATGACTTTACCCACTTACATATTTTGGCATAATTTTTACTTATTTCTTACATCAAACTCCTTTATTTTACTAAAAGTGTGTTCTGTAATTTTTCAGGTTGAGTTCATTGATTTATTTAACTAGAATTTTCCTGATTGTAGTCCTAGATTTTTTAAGTCACATATATTACTTAAGATACTAAGGTGAATATTCTTCACCATAGACAAACTTCAAAGAATTTGGAATATTGTGAATATAGAATTAACTTTAAACTCATACAATATGAATTATTTTCATGTAAACATTATTTTGGACTAGATTGCTAAATATGAAAATAAAGTAATACAGTTATTTAATGTTTTAATATCATAGGCATATATGTACATGTTTATTTGGCTTTGTAAATTTGATGCATATATAAATATATATTTATTAAATTATTCTGACAGCTTTATTTGAAAGGAGATCACACTATTTTACTTAAGCACCTTTTCCTTCTCCTCCTCCCTCGGTTCTGAAGATCAAATCCAGGGCCTTCACACTCAGCTATATCCCCCCAGCCTATTTTTGATTTTTGATTTTTAGACAGAGTTTCACTAAATCACTAAGTTGCGCAGGTGGGGCTTGAACTTGCAATCTTCCTTTCTTAGCCTCCCATAGGGCTGGGATTAGAGGCCTCTGCCACTGGGCCCTCCTTCTGGGCACTCTCACCAAAGAGAAAGTAGTATTTGAATTGAGCACACAGTTAAAAATATTTCCAACTAATATGTAGTAGTTAAACATATACAACTTCATATAGTCATAGGTGACTTTTTATTTTACTTTACAGTGAAAGTTAAAATAGGAAAGGGTCAAGCTCCAAAAAATCATGAAGAGATTTTTATCACACGTTTCCTTTAAAGTGTAGACCATAGACCCCATTCATCTTTATGTTGCTGAGTCTTCAGCTATACCCTGACCGATTCCCAGGGCAAGGTAGGAGCTTAGGAATCACCAGTTGTTAGGAAGTTCTCTTGATACTTTGTTGTGCATTTATGTCTGAGAATCACTTTCCAGGGAACTAAAGGTTATTGATTTTCTGTGGAGATTAATTCTGAAAAATCTTTTCGAATACAGAAAGAGAAATGAAAGGACTTTTTTCACCTGTGATTTCTGTACACTGAAATTGCCATGAATATTTCTATTTATTTAGATGTTTGGCTGTGTGTGTGTGTGTGTGTGTGTGTGTTATTAAATGAATCCAGGGCCTCTTGCCAGCAGCGCAACCTTTACTACTCTCCCATTCCCATCTTTCCTCAATTTATTTATTTACTTACTTTTTTTAACACTGAGCAA
Organism: Ctenodactylus gundi; assembly: GCA_004027205.1. NCBI lineage: Eukaryota > Metazoa > Chordata > Mammalia > Rodentia > Ctenodactylidae > Ctenodactylus > Ctenodactylus gundi. Next base: position 114,434 of record PVKB01002160.1, read on the forward strand.
ATTTTATTTTTCTAAGATTCTGTTCTCATGAGATGTCTCACTCCCCTTCTACTTGTTAAAGAATATCTAGAATTAACTGTGTAGTGAAGCAAATTTTCTGCTTCAACAAACTAATGAGAAGAATCGTTAATTTTCAGTGAAAAGTTATTCATAGCTAAACCACAAAAGGGAAATGAGCCCATGTATGTTATGTGTGCATGCACACGTATACATTCACTTGGAAACACGCATAGATGAGTATTCTATAAATCAAATGTTAATTCTGTGTGTAGTATCGTATTAATACATTCTAGTCTCATATGCAACAAAATATTAGATATTGTTTCTTAATGTGCTTCAGAAAAATATGTTTCACTAGATAAATATAGCGATATAGCTATGTTCAAAAGACAGGTATATAGGAAAGATTTCTTAGAAAAATTACAGCAGATTGATTATTCTCGTCTGAGGTGTTTCTTTACTCAAATCATTCACCATAAAGTGCTCAGCTTAATATTTTTGTTAGCGTATTTAAAATTATCAAATATGCATTTGTGTGCAAACTTTTACCATAGAACTCCAGCCTAAAGTCAGTCTTGCCTTTTATTTTCATAGATTTAAATTTTAATACAACTATTTCTAGCTTTCTATATTAAAATTTTCTCTAATATTTAAGAAAATACTGTTTATTTAAATGTAAAATATGCCACATAATCAAATGTGATTTCCATATACAAAAACTATATTTTCCTTATAGAAATACAGGAGGATAAATGAATAAGTGATTTATATTGGTAAGGATATTTTTCTTCAAATTGAACCTTGGTTGCTAGTAGATAAATATTAGTATTCAATATGTTATCTTTGGCAAATATTATTATCCTGGGCTCTTACAAAAAGTAAGTTGGTTTGAGGCCTTTTCAGAGCTTAAAGGGAAGAATGAAAATGCAAGGACGGAGGAAAATCAATGCAGCACGGGGCCTCTTATCCCTCATTGATTGTTGTAATCCAGCAACCATTAAATACTTGAAAGATAAGCCTCTTTTCAGATGGCATGTTTATATTTTGAAGATCAAATACCTTAATTTTGCTCATGGGTTTCCCAAAGACCATCCATACAGCAGGGGGAAGGTGAGTTCTCCGTGCCAGTGTTTCCTGTCGCGGATTTTTTAAGCTGCGTGAACCATTGGTGTATTGTGAGGAGGGTCATTCGCAAGCAGCGGCTTCTTGCAGTGCTCGTGAGCACGAACACCTTTAAGCAAAGCATTGCTGTGTAAAATAAAAACGGGGTGAGAACATCAACATAATAAGTAATTAAATTAGAAGAATATTATAATATTCAAATAAAGTATAATTTAATCCAAATACCATCCTTAACTCTCAACAGTTTATTTCTTTGCATTTTAACTGAGCAAATCATAACAGACAGATGTTTACGCCAAACACACTGACTCTCTTCCTCAGAAAAATTATTATAATAAAAACACAATTTTTTTTCCAAGTGCACCCAAGTGTTGCTAGGACAATTCAAATGTCCTTACTGTTTTCCATGCTATATAGTCAGATCGGATGCTTGTTTAATTAGTTTTTGTCCTCATTTGTGAGTGATATATTTTAAATATATAATGAATAATATCACAAGTAAAAATAACCAATGGACTTATTGGCACTTGAGAATGGTTTAGTTGAAGGCCGTTGTCCCAAGTATGAGGAGTAGGGAAGCTTCACCTCCTGTGGGATCAGCGGTGGCACTGAACCCGGAGAGAAAGGAGCTGGCAGGAGTCAGAGCTACGCTCCTTGTGCAAACAGACTAGTCCTTCCAAGGCATGGCCAGGGACGTCCCCACAGGCTGCAGTGAAGGATTAGGTAAACTCATTTGGAACTCTTCCCTTTTAAAAAGGACACTGCAAAATGTGTTGTTTTTTGCAATTGTTCTAAAAGTAACTAATCCATTTCCTTTCATTTTCATTTGCCATTTTAATCATTTCCAATGTTTTATCCTTAATATACACCAAATTCTGATCTAAAATATATGTATGTTACTACCTTTAATCTAATAAACAACTTTGTTAAAATGTTAAACATTATTTCTATCCTTAATTTGCTAATGGATAAATTAAAGATCTAGTTTAAACAACTTGCTGGAAATCTAACCGTCCATATATACAATCATGATGCGGAGACAAGATTCTGATTTTAGAACCTGGTCCCCTTGTTTATTTGCTTGTTTTTTTGTTTGTTTTTGTTTTTGTTTTCATTTGTTTGCTTGAGGCAAAGCCTCACTATAAAGTTTAGGCTGGCCTTGAACTTGCTGTGGAGCTCAGTTTGTTTCTGAATTCATTTTTCTCCTAATTCAGCCACCAAAATGCTGGAATTACAAGTATATGCTACCGCCCCAGCTTACAAATTTTTGTTCTTAGTAGGTGAATAAATAAACAAAAATATTTTAATTCTAAAATAATAAAAAACCATATTTTAGAATGATAAAACAACTGAGTGCACATTCCAGCAGAAATCAGACACATTTTGTGAACTTTCTACTCCCTAAGTTCTTCTCAACCTTTCTCAGTGTATTTGAGATTTGGAATACTTGCAAAACATCAATGAAATAATCCTTATCAAGTATTTAGAAATAGCATCATATTTTTGCAACAAGTTGATTAACTTCTAGTAACTTCAACATAAGGTAGGATTCCACATGCCACATAACAATAGCTCATACTTTATGTTGCCCTTTGCAATCTTCAAAGAACCCTTGTAAATAATTTTTACATTGGCTACTTTGGTTTTTACAATTACCTAGGTAGGTCTCTTTACAAATATTCCTATTTTACATAAAAAGAATTGAAGGCATGGTGGCATTTAGATGACAGTGCTTGCAGGTAGCAGAGGTATGATGTGAAAACAGACAATAGAGTCTTAGAACTTATACTGGTTATTAATTAGAAGTATATGAAAAACCACCTATATTAGACATTGTAAAAAGTGCCTAATTGATTACTTGTTCAGGTATACTTTTTTACTTCTTACTCTCATTCTTGAAAAACTGAGTCATGAGTCACTAGCAGGAAAACTGTGTGTAAAGTATGTTTTGATTAACTTTTGTAAGATCTTTGGAAATCATACGGTTATGTCTTATAGGATGCTTGATGTTCAGAGTTTGTGAAGCTTAAGTTTCATATCTTTTCTTGTGAAATACTTTGTGCAAAATACATTTGTCTCAATGCTTAAAAAGTGAATGTGAAACACTGTAATAACCTTTAGCCAATACATTTTAATAATAAATTATTTGGAGAAATATTAAAATAGTAGGTGGTAATTAAATGTTTCTATGGTGTAGAAAATGTAGTGAGGGATCTGATATATCAATTTAGAGGAAGAAAACTTTTCTATTCATATAATGAATTTTAGACTGCACTAAGGCAATCCACTTTTGGTGGTAAGTTTCATTACAACGTTGTATGAAACTCTGTAGAGACCAACCACATTACTAAGTATTTTACATACAGAATCTTGATTTTATGCTAGTTTAATTTTATTATATGGTTATGATATTACTTTATAATTTTTAAAATCCAGTGATAAAGTAGGATGAAAAAGATCACCAAGGCCACATAGTTAAGTAGGTGCTTGTGTGAGGACAATGTAATCTTAAATTCCTTTTCCTGTAGCCCATACTATTCTAGCAGATCTCTGTGTAAATGTGGTTGTATGTGTGTTTATTAAGACTTTTAATTGCAGATATGTATAGAAAAGTGATACACAGTAAAATAAAATTTTTAACTGAACATTTAAATGCCAAATTCTTTACGAATAACTCTCCATGACTATAGCAACATTTTTTAGGGTGTTAGACTGGGCACTAAATGTACAAGGGATTCAAATTCACATCTAAGTTCATACACCAGCAAGTGAAAGAGTCCCATATACAAATCCACATGGAGCTAACTCCAAACTCATTGCAACACAGGCAAAATAATCAAGTATTATTAATATATATTTAAAATACATTTTATAGTGTTACTATCAAATGCATTTCTATGTTTAGAAATGTCTATGAGAATCATTCAAAAGTAATATTAAACATATAAGTTTTCTAGTCAGCAGATGGCAGACTGGCTGGGTGCTGGGAGCGCCATGCTGTGCCAAATATTGACCTTTTAATTCCTTAATGATGCTGCAGCGAGAGCATCGCAAGAAAGAGGCCAAGCCAGAGCATCCTGGTGTTGGGTGGACCAGAGGTAGTTTGAGGCAGTACCGACTTGTCCAGAACATTTTACTATTCATTTGGTCCATATGGCTCTGTCCTAGCACTAGATACTATTTCCTTTCTTTTAAATCGCATTAAATATTTATTCCATCTTTTTTATTTTTAATTATCCCATTTCTAATTATTTTATACACCATTCAGTATCAGAATATGGACTACTGAAGAATTATTTCTTTTTAACTTATATGAATTTTTCAGTTTGAACTCTTAGAACTGTTTTTTAATACACTGGGTTTTTGAAATGCTTTTTTAAATGATTCAATAATTTTATTTAAATTTTAACTTTAATCACGTCTGAGTAAAAAAGTGTGCAGGAGATTTCTAATGGTTTTATATCTCCAATACAATTATAATGAAGTTATTAGCTGACAGTTTCTTTAGGTCCATGTTATTTGACATATCCCCACACTCAACTCCCCCACCCCTTTCTTCTTGTCATTTATTGTTATGTGACCTATTGTAGAGAAGTTTAGACCGTGTGATAGGACATTGACATCTAGTTCCATCTCCATTTCAGCTGGCCGTGAGCTCACTGCTTTGGGAAACTTCATTAAACTGTATTCATTCTTTTCGTTACCTGTGAAGTGAGATGACCCAATTATCTGTTTGGTAGGGTCCTTTCTTGGTCAAGATTCCCATCCATTGAATTGCTGGGGTCAGAAGAGTTTCTATAACACAAAATATCTTGCATACACTTATTGTATCAAGCAAGAGAAATACAGAAAAAGAGAAAGGGAACCCAGAATATGCTCCTAACCGGCCCCAAACTGTGTGGTAGGAGAAGGTCAACAGAGGTTCAACATCAGAATACATAGAACACAGAGAAAAAGCACTTCAATCTGGCCGGGGTGTTCTGTAAGAAGAGGCGTACTGAGGCGTGGGAGATCTCAGAAATTGTCTCAGGGGACACCCTCTCACTAGGAGAACAGATCCTCTAGGGATACAAACATCAAATACAAGCATCAGAGAACTTGTTCTTTTTGCTTGTTTCTAGTGAAAATTTTAATAAATACGATTTTCATAGTTCCTAGTTAAATGTATTGATAAAATTTATAAAAACAATAGTGAAGAATTATAGTCATTTTTTTTCCACACTCAGGGCTTGCTTAGCAGGCTAGAACTATCTCTCCCACTTACACCATTAAGACAGAATTTTGGGCCAAAATATACATACTCCCTCTCATTTTAGTGTGAAAAAAATGGTCATATATAATTTTAAAGGAGATTCCCTGTGTCCATGTGCAGTAGCACTTCACCTGTCTCCCAGATGAGTTAATTGTAATTAAAATCCATGTGAAATTAAATACATAAAGATAGAATGAGAGGCCACTTTTTCTGCAACAATGACAGGGATCCCAAAATAAAAAATATATATATATTTTTGAAAGAAGTGGGAAACAACCAAGAAAGCTGTATGAGTCCATCTGGGACTTTTAGCCTAAGATAATAAGCAGAAGATAGTTTAAAATTTAAATGTAACAGTGAAACAATAAAAGTCCAATTTAAAGAACATTAATCTGCATTGCCCTTAAAATATTTTAAATTACTTGTTTCCAATTGGAATATAAAATATCTAATTTTTGCTCTTGCATTTCTAAAAAGCAAAAATAGTGTTAAACCATATTTAGTATTCATCTGTCTTGTTATAGCTATTTTAAAACTGACAGTAAAAGATTTACCATTTCTTAGTAAGATTTTGTGTTTAAGTTCCTCTTTGAAGTGCTTGGCAATTTCGGCATTAGAATTTGAGCATACGTACATTATAGTGCATGTCAATGATTAACTCTTTTTTCTCTCCAGGTTTGTTATTATGAACAACTTCCACATTTCATGACATACGAAATGGAGTAGAGCTTTAATGATGGTCAGAGCAATCAAAAGGTTGTTAGGATTACATTCTGATGTTTTGAACTGATGGTCACAGAGGAAGCTGAAGTGGAGAGTTCTCAGAGAATGGCGGGAATACGGTTCTCTTGGAAATCTGATGTAATCTTTCTGCAAGGATCGCATCTATATTTAGAGTTGAAGAAGAGAGAAAGAGGTCACACCTCTGAAAGTAAAACCTGTTTCAAGAAATAGAGCTGGGTTTGCAGGTGGAGATGGCGGGCATCCCTCTTCCCCTGAGAACCTGGGGAGAGAACTGAAAAAAGAAAAAAAAAAAAAACTGGGTGTAGAAGAGTTGATCTTCATCTGAATGTAAAAATGCTAAATATTAATTCTTCCTATCATTTATTCTCAGGCAAAGCGCAATTTAACTTTAAATACCTGCTTAACCGAAATTTAGAATATTTATACAATATTATAAGTGCTAGACTTTTAGATTTGGGGATGTTTATTTTATTTGCATACAAATAGAATACACTCTTACGGTCTCCTTTTCTATCATCTGATTTCATTCTCACACAGCTATTCTTGTCCGATGAGAACCTAATGGAGGCGTCTGTATGAAATATTCTCTACTATATTTCTCAGAATTACTTTGCTTCTTCCTGATTTTTCTGTTTAAGATTCAGATAGGCCACAGTTTATCAGCGTGCTCTTAAAACCTGCAAATGGCTTCTCATTGTATTGAGGATTAAGGAAAATAAAAGCCTTGGGCTGGGGTCAGTGCAAGGTCAAACTGATGTGTGTCTAGCCCTTCAGCCTCACTCCCCGACACTCTACTACCCGGGCATCAGGCACACTGACCTCCAGGCTTCCTGTCTCCTTAAAACCACGGTACATTCTATGTTTTCTGACCAAAAAAATTCACCCACACTGCTTCATCTTCAACTTCTTTGCCTGCTTTAGCCCTGGGGCCACATTCTACTTAAACACTGAAGATCTTCCAGGCTCAGCCATAACACTTTGCATAACATTCTGTAGCACCAAAATATTTCTTTTTTGATACTTGTCATGATTTGTAAGTATAGGTTTGTGTGGTTTATTGCTTAATGCTTCAATTTCCAAAAAGATTTAATTTTCATGAGGGCAGCCATCTTGTTTTTTACCCTGTATCCTGAGCACCTAGCATTATCTGCGCAAGTTGAACAAATAGATATCCGGTTATTAAAACCATGCCAGGGAGGTCACTATTAAAGCCATTCCGGTCCCTTCCTCAGTGAGGTAGCTGCAGATATCTGGTGGCACCTGCTTCTCAACGTATGTCTGTTCTAGAGACAGTTCTGGATATTATAGAAAGTTAGGACAATATTTGTTATGTCTTCACAAAGTGCTACAGGATTGTGCAGCACAGATCACTGTCAGATAAGAAGAGAATATGATGCTAACATTCATAAGGCAATAGAAATACTGCATCTTCACTTAAAAATCAAACTAACACAGTGTTTCAAAATATGCAAATTTGGTGATGCTCAGATTAGGGGTTAATCTATTCTATTTGCTTTTATCTACCTATTTTCACCCAGATTTTATCACTTCTATTCTAGACAGGCTGGTTTTTGACTTCAAAGTGTTGCAACCAAGGTAATTTTATAAAAGAAAAAAGCGATTTTCTTATAAATTTAAATGAGCTCTTATTATATTACACCTGATAAAATTTCTTTTTCCCTTTCTCACCTCTGAATAATACATTTTCTTTTTTCTCCATGTTTTTTGTAAGCTGTCTCTGCAAAATTGTGTGAATAACACATTTTGTGCTCATGTAGGTGTTTTCTCTCAACACAAAGATAAGCTTAGAACATGCCTGCTATTCCCAGGCCCTTGGAAGCTGGTTCCTTTCAAAGTATTTATACATGGAAACCGTTGACTACATAGGCAGCTTACTTAAACAGAACTCAGATTTCACTCAGTGTGACTGAGTCCCACCACTAAAGTTTGCACACATAAGGATTCTTTTGAAAACTGCCAATTACTCTAAACTTTACTTCCAGAATCTCATGATAGGGGTTTACTTTTTTTATTTTAGTAAAATCAGAATTTATGTCATTACTCAAATGTTTCCTATTTCTTCAACTGAAAAAAAAAGTTCAGAAAGATAATCATTTAACTATGGTTTCTTTGTATCTGGTCATATAATTTATTATTTAAGACATGTAAAAACTTTTTGTCAAATATAGAAATACTAAATTAGTATTGTGCCCAATTAGTCACTTTTATTTATGTCTTGAAAAGTGGTGAGTGTTCTTTCTAGTTATATGAAAACCAACTAAATCTCAATGGGTAAAACTCCAATAGATTTGCAAAGACACCAACTATAGTAATAATAACTAATTTCTTAAAGTAATTGTATTTGAATGTTTGGCATCTTGGACAAAATTCTAATAACACTCAGTTGCTATTTCAACTACAGTGAATTCTGTCAGTGTTGCCCATCTAGAGTACACATGGTTTCCTCATGCTCTTGTGAATTAAGTTTGACCCGAGGGAAGCATATCTATGAAAATACAGCGTGCTTCCACTTGCTCCAGAAAATCAATGACCTTATCTTTAAATTCCTATTTCCCTAAGGAAAAAAAATGGCCTAAGGAATTCTTCTTTGTCAGTTTACCTCAATGACAGTTGGGTAAGGAAGGTGGGGTCATTAGCCAGGGTTTCTTATCTGTCATGGCGGGACCTACTGGAGCCTGGAGCCTTAAGTAATCCTAAAAATATCAGAGGCTCAGTGTCCTTGTAGGGATACATTCTCACACCACGTTTCTAAGTCAGGAGCTAATAATACCCTCAACCTACTTGTCTTTTGCAGGTACATGTGATGCAAAGTATGGATAATTTCTGCTGAATTGAATCCATAATGAGGGACTTTATAATCAGTTCTAATGTATTTAAGACCTAAAGTATATTAACCCTTCATCAAAAAGAATGATTAAAAAGCAGCATTAATATGGGTGCATAGTAATTATTTCAGAGCTTATAATTATTCTCCAGTTAACCAGACAAAAATACTGATATTTTGATTCATCTTTCAAAAAATAAAAGGCACTGTGACCAGATTTTGAAAAGTAAGCACGTATCACATATCTTTTGTCAAGGCCAATAGTTTGAATCAAGCTTATGTTAATCACATATTTTGGAATTAAATGAGTTTGAAGTTCATGGTTAGGAGTTCCCTTTACTTTGCTTAGTTCGGCTGTTTCACTGCTGAATCTATTTATTGCTCATAGGAGATATAAGATACAGTAATTACTGTCACTCCCTTTCAAAATGACAAAAGGTCTGCTTTCCTATTAACTCTAATGAGAGTTATGCGTGTTCCTCAGGGAGAAGAGACCCAATCAGGTTTCAAGGTAAAATAAATCACTTCTATGCTCAGGTTTTAGTGATTTCCATCACTTTATATTTGATTCGTTAAGATGCACATTTTAACCTGCTGGTATTGAAGATGCAGCATAAGCTGTGCTTGGAATGTTCGTGACTGTTGCTCCTGTTCAAATGATAAGCGCTCCACCCTTGGGGGAGTCATGTTGCTTCACCTAAAAGAATACACAGTCCTTGAGTTGTGATGGTTTAATTTTCAAAGGAAATTGAAGACAACTCCTTTCTTATTTAAAATACGTTAAGCTCAGTAATTATATCAAGTAGAACTCTTTAGAATAAAAAGAAGATGAACGGGACTGGGTGTGCTAAGGTGGATGGAAGACCAGGGCTACGGTCATGTGGATGAAGGAAACTGGAGGTCAGGAAGGGATCTGCTGCTGGGAGTTATCAGCAAGTGCTCCCTCAGTTGATGCTTTCTCAGAGAAACCACTGTGGGGTTTGCCAATGTGTAACCCTATAGCCTCTTAGATATTGATTCTCAGTATGTCTAGGCATAGGAGAGCAGAAATGTACATTTTATTTCTTGTATTTATTTATGTGTATATTTATCTCCCAAGAAAGAGTCTTATTATACAGGAAAGTCTGATTCCTGTAACCCAGGCTAACCTCAAACTCATCTTAATCCTCCTGCCTTAGACTCCCAAATGCTGGTATTACTGGCATGCTCCACCACACCTAGCTTATGTGGTTCTGGGGAATTGGTTTTGGGGCCTTGTTCTTGCTATGCAAGCACTCTAATTGCTGTACAGTTCCTCCAGCCCCTTATGTTTTTCATTTTTTCTTCTTATAATCTCTTGCACCCAAAACTACTACCAATTCTCTTTTTCCCAAAATTCAGATACATAAAAATTTCCTGAAGTTAAGAAAGGCCAGTTATACTGAAATCATTAAAATACTGATGGAATCCATAATGTGGTAACAATTTAAGAATGTGGTTTTATTATCACTAAAGGAAATACTCCAGTTGAAGAAATTCAACTTAACTCATCTCCTAGACTAATGACGACCCCATTTCTCAATAGTGAATCAATATCTATGTCTGCTTCTTTTTTTCTAATTTTTAGATTTATTTATTTATTTATTTATTTATTTATTTATTCATTTATTTATTTGAGATGGAGTCTCAGTCTGCAGCCCAGGCAAGTCCTGAATTCACTATGTAGCTCAGGCTAGCCCTGGACTCAAGGCAATCCTACTGCCCCAGCCTCTCAAGTGCTGAAACTACAGGAGTGTGGCACCAGTCCACTCCTGGCTCAGGTGATGCTGGGGAATCAAACTCAGGGCCTTGTGATTGGTAGGCAAGTGTTTTAAGCACTGTGCCATTCCTCCAGCCTCTATGTCCGTTTCTAACTATTCAGATTTTCTACAGTATGCACGCAGGGAATTGGAATCCCACATCACTAGAGGCACACAGCTTCTGAGGAAAACCTAATAGCTAATAGAGCAAAAACCTTGTCAATCAACCATTCTATCCTTAGAAAAGCTATCTGTGTGCACTGTATAGACCACTTCCATGACTTGTCTACTTCTGCCCACTCCAATACAAATAGCTATTGGAAATTATGATCAATATACAAAAAAGGAAAATCATGTTTAATAAAAATTCTGTAGTACTGTGTCTCATGTATGCCCCAGAGCCCACATTTTTGTGGGCAACGGAAGTAATAAATCCACTGAGTCAGTGGCTGTAGAACCTAAGTGATTTCCAGCACAAATGCAAATAGCCTTGGATACCTTAAGAGATGAAAGAATTCACTTCCATATAAAAAGTCAGAGAAATATCATGTAGATCTCTGGACAAAGAAGGGTGTGTTTAATTTTGGTAAGTTTTTTATAGCTACAAATTTTAGTGTATTGATAATTCAGCACCAAAAATGTGGAGCCCACATTATTATTATAGTTTCTCCAATTGCCAGGAATCAAGCAAATAAGTGATTTTACTAAAATTGGGAAAGAGACAGTGGTTTGGGCAGCAGTAAGTATCACTGCACTAAATCTCTATCGCTAACTGGTAAATAAACCAAAATCTCTACAATGTCCTGGAAAATATTTTAGGAGCCTTCAGGTGATCACAGAAAAACATAAGACTTAAAAAATGCTTCTCTAAATTAAAAATATTAAACATGTTTTAAAGTTTGAAATTTTTCAAGTTAGTATTTTGATTCCACAAGTTTTAAATTTAAATGAGAAGTGTTTATATTTTTGGAAATGTAAGAACATTCTCACATGAACTTCAGATAATCCTATACTTTCTTTTTACTTCTGCACAGTCATATTAACAACCTGCAAATATTTGTGAACTTGCAGCTGAATGCCAATTAACATAAACAATTACTTTCCTGTAGGCTTTCCCAAAGGGATGTTTGCTTGCAGGTGTGGTTATAGAACTCTATCAATATGTTATGTACAATTTTGTCAGTATTTGCAATGATTCTTGAAATCATGACCTTAAAATTACATGATAAATTTCTGTTTTTCCAATCTTTAAGTATTTGCCAGTTATTGCTATTTTTAAACCTGTCTCTATGAACTGATAAAACGTAGTTCTGTTGCATCTCACTTTTTCTTATGTTTCTAGACAGTGTTTTTACTTCCTTGAAGGTTGATATAGCAGGGTTAGTTTTGAATTACAGATATAAGGCACAGTGGTCGCTAAAAAGACCTGGAAGTCTTCAAATGGTTTAACAGTGTTTGCTATAAGGCGTGCTTGGAATGAGTGCTTGCTTCTTACCTATTTATGTTGTTGAAATCAACGTGATATTTCAGCTTTTTTTTTCTTTTTCTGTGATTCTTATTTAATGCATGACAGGTCTCTTGTTTACTGCTATGTGATTGGCTGTCTTTTAATTTGAGTGTCCCGTGTTCATAGCATCTGCATTTTGCATGAGGATTATGAAATGTCATACAAATTAAATGGTTGGGGAAATAAAAAATGAATGTGGAGCTACACTTGCTTTTTTGTGTGCTGAGTATGTTAATTATGTGACACTTAAAATTACTTTCATGTGGCCTTTGACTTCCCCTTTGGTGTGTTCCTTTATTCTAACAAATTGGCATTGTTAAATATAATAAAACACGTATTAAGCATTTGCAGTGTTTTAATGCAATTATTCTTCTAAAACATGATCCTATTATAAATAACTACACTGGGCATGAAAGTGCATGTGGGCATAATTTCATTATACTACTAAATTGCTTATGAAATATCAGCCCTGATGGTGTAACTATCTTAATAGCAAAACTATTGATGATACCTTTCTCTGCCAAGGGTTACGATTATCTGTTGATACATCCTGCAAGTGGCAGATTCTTTAATCCATAGCTATTATTTAAATAAACACTGGGGAAATATTTGTGCAATGACAAGTGATTTTAAAGAGTCACATTTTAAAAAAATTTATAAATTAAAACGTGTAAAACCCTTATGTTAATATTCTTCTAGAAAAGAAACAAAGAATAACCTCAAAATGTTCATATTTCTATTTTTCCTAATACTATTATCTTTTCCCAAATTAAAGAATGAATTTGAGCTACTTTCCTTATTGCTGTCACCAATTTAAAACAGAGAAGACACAGAATAAATTAAGGTCTTTCAGCTAGTAAGACTGTTTACCTTTGTACAATTTTTAAAATCATTTTCTTTGCCTATGACTGAAATTTCAAACAAAATGTATTTTTATGTTGTGTATTCTTAAACACTAAATCTTGTATGAGATATTTTGGGGAAGGTATTTTTTTTTCTTAAGCAAAATTTGTAATATACTGTGATGTAATCTCCTTCCCACTTTTTGGAGCTATCTTTGAGAATTTAGTACTTATCTGTATTTTTTTCCCCCTCAGTCTTGTTTATTCTTGAATTGTCTTTTTTTTTTCCCTCCATTTCTCCATTCTCAATCCTAGGTCCCCTTACAAAGAAACAGACAGATGATTTAGGTGATAATGACGGTGCTGAAGATGAAGGTATTTTTTCCCACCAAATCTATTTGCATGACAAGGGCTTCAATCACTTTTCCACCCCTTTCTATTTTTTTTTTTTTTACTTCTTGTCTTTTTTTGAAGAGTTGTTTTTTTATTCCCATTTTTGATGTGTTTTGTCTTCTTGCTTGTTGTTATATATAAATATACATTTTTTAATTTTTTAAAGAAATGAATGTTAACTTTTATATCTTGATACCAACCATTAAAATGTTTTAAAGAGAGGGGCATTTTTTTTTTTTTGTTTGTTTTCTTGAACTGACTTTTGATATGTTTCATCCCACGTTTTGACAAATTTGTCCACATTCTTTAACTAACGATCTCTCCCTCCTGGTCTATCTGTGCCCTTTGTGCATGTTTTCTAATCTATGTAAATATTTTAACCAATATCAAAACGTGTTTCATTTTTACATTTGATATTTATTTTAAAAAGAAGCCCATATGCAATAAAATGAAAGACAAGCTAAAAGCTGAGAAAGTGTTTCTTGAGTAATGTGTTTTATCATTCAAAATATTTTTCTATTGATTGGCTTAAGTAACCCCAAGTAAAATTTTATAGGTTAAAAAAAAAAAACTCATCACAACTCTTTAAGTAAGTAATTAAATGCTTAATATACTCATAAGTATATGCAACTACTTATGGCCTCTGGACTCATAATATATTTGGCAAAAGTTAGATAAGTTTGTAAATAATGGATTTGCATTAATTTCAAACAATGACATTTCTAGATTGGTAGATATAATAACAATATTTTCAAAGTATCACCAATGATAAGCAGTAAAATATTTTCTCACTTCATTTATATTAAACTGCTTTCTTGAGCCACACAATTCTGATTTACTTTGCAAATAGTAAGGCTCACCAGACGGATTTGAACATTCTTTTGTACCTTAATTTAACTGTCCTGAGTGACCGGCTGATTCCTGCAGCTCATTTATGTTCCTTTCAGCCTTTATATTTTCAGGGTTTTTTGTTGTTGTTGTTGTTCTAGATATTTTTTTCTTTAACATACCTTAGTTATAACTTTTACAGAAGTAACTATCGGAATCTCAGATGTAAAAGTGATTCCCTAAAACCTAGAGTTCAATCTCCCAAAACTATTGGCAAAATGGTAAAAAAAAACTTTACGAAATTAGGTAATCCCAAACAGGTCAGCAAAAGTACCACGTTTTTAAGTCATAAAGAATCCATGAGCAAATGTTTTTTTGCTAGACAATTTGCACTTTTTCATTTTTACTTTTCATTATTGCGTATGTAATATACCCCTTTAAACTAGAAAATAATAGACATGAAACACTGAAAGCTTGAAATTATATTTGGCATTGATATTTTATGATTAAGAATTAATTTGATCCAATGAAATATATATTTAAAGTAAAATTAATATACCATGAAACCAGCAATGGATTAAGCATTCATTAGTATTTGAAATAAATAATTATAGAGGCCCAAGAGTTATTATTTTGAATGCAAAATAAATAAAAGTAAATTTATAATATCAAAATTCAAATTTAGGTTCATTTTTTGAACATCCTTGGAAATCTGATACATACAAAAATTCAAGGCATTTATTGACTGTGTAGGACAGGTTACTCTTCCCAGAGCCCTAAAGAATGTTAGTTTTAATTTCAGGGTTTGGAATTTTTTGAACTCTCTAAATCCCATATTCCAAGCACATTTTGTCTAAATAATATTTTAAAATTTTCCAAATGTAGTTAGTAGACATCATTTTTCCATATAAAGTAATCTGCTGATTTAATAGAGTTCTTTTTTTGTTTTGTTTTGTTTTGGTACACTAACATGAACTAAAACATTTACATATTGCAAACAGGTACCTCTGAGTAACAGCAGTGCGCTAAGCCCTATAAAAGTGAATCTGTTTTATGGAGTTGTTTTGAAGCACTTTAACATTTTAATTGCTCATTAAAAATATTCTATGTTCCTGCTTAAGTTGGCAGATAGAATTCAGATTAAGTACCAAGCCACTCAGTCAGGAGAGATATGAAATCAATAAATATTTTTAAATACTTAAAAGCATAGAATGTCAAAGCAGCCAATTTCTCTTCATTCTATTTCTTAGTGCTATATCGAATAATTGCTCTGTAGAGAAGAAAGATGAATTCAAATAGCCTCCAGAAGAAATAGTGTGGAAAAATCTGAATTTCTCATATTGATTTCTTTTAGACTTTTCATATGAATATGAGGTGAATAAAAACTGAGTCTAATTTCTACATTTAATTTGTTCCAAGTGTTAAATGATGTCACTATATTTAAAGCAAAGATTAAAATATAATAAACTAATCTCTTTATTTTCCTCAAAAGTCAGTTTATCTGACCATGAATGTGACCATTTCTATGATTTTTCGCTACCTCTGTATCTACATCCGATTCCCAGGTCCCTGGCAAGGCACTGCATTAGGAAGCAAGCTGGGCTATTGGCCAGACTTTGCTTCTTCACTTCATGGAAGGCTTCTCCATGCACAGCTGCTACCCCTGATTTTGTATGTTCCTGTCCTTGCTGACTTGTCATGTGTGGGCAAAACACAATCGATCGTTCTCTTGTGTCTCACAATAATCAAATATACACTTTATTTTTAAAAAGCTAGTTCTATAGTTTTAAAAAGTGAGAAAAGTGGCTCAAAACTATGACCCCTATAACCATTGTAGCAATTGATTTTTAAAAATTAGAATTAATTTATTTTTTAAATGAAAAGAAATTTTAATCTCTTCTATTATTTTAATATTAGCACTTTAGTATTCGCATGTAATTTTGTCATGTTCATAGGGCTTTGTAAAACTTGTTTCCCAGAAGTTTTGGTTATTTTTTAAATTAAAATTTCAACATTTCTATATTATTTTTATAGTTCTGAATGGCAACTACAGTCCGTAAAAAAATGAATGGGAAGCACAAAATTATTTTTAAATGCTCTTTTATACTTCAGAGATTTAATTGATGTAATGTTTCACAAGTTTAAAACTGTTAGATCTCTCAAATTCTAAAATATAGGCAATTAACCACTTCATGAATCCTTTAAGAAGAAAGACACCAGTAAATATATTTAAAGAGTTATGTGACTAATAACTGTTCCCTGGAATCATTAAAGGAAATCATGAGGCCAAATCCTGGTTGTCAGGTACAAATAAATCCCCACTGAATGTTCTTGGCCCACTGACAATTGTTACATTGGTGTTAAACTTCGCTTTAGTAAATAGGTAAAATTGTTTCTAAAGCTTAAAATCAAGATGACTACTCTAATTCCAGATTTGTTAGTTTTTTAACTTTAAAAAATCACATACTTCCTAAAAATAATTAGATGAAAAAAAATCATCAGTATAATACTTCTCTCTTATTTTATTACTTTCATAGAAGCTGGTGCTTTGCAAGGCTTAAACACGTTGCAAATAACAGAAAATACAGTTATCTTTGATAAGCATTTCCAGTTTCACTGGAACTAATTAGTGTCTTAGATCTCTTTGTATGGTATAACAATTTTAGGAAAGCAGTAGAAGCTGTTAGGGAAAAACAGAAATCTTATAGGAAATTTGTTGTTCACATGTTCCAGTTTATTCACAGGCAGTTAAATACAAGACAAAGCTTAGAAGGATGTCTTAGTCTCAAAAATTCAATATAAATTATTAAAATGTAGTTAACACATTCCTAATGAATATGAATAAATCCCTAAAATTTCATTTGTAAAATGATGGTCAGAGTAGATATTATTCCATAGTATGCTCTCTGATATGACAGTTTCATTTATTTAAAAAGTCTGCTGCTGTTTTAGATACAAAGTAAATAGTGATTACTTAGACTTTTTAGTTATTAATATCAAAAACTATGACTAGATTATGCAAACAAATATAGTCAAAGATGAACCACTGCTAAAACACTCTCAAAGACTTGTTTATTGTTTATATTGAAGATCTCTAGAAATTTGCAAGTTTTCCAAACTTTTTTAGCAATATTAAATGTTAGCATACCCAAAAATTTTGCCTGTTAGAGTAACTAATAGTTACTTTGTGTTTATGTATGTGTGTGGCACTGGTAATCACTCCCAGGACTTTCACACTTCATTTTTGTTTTTTGAGAGAGTATATCACAAAATTACTATGTTGCCCAGGCTGGGTTCAAACCAGTAACCTACCTCCCTGAGTCTCCCAGACTCCTGGGTTTACAAATTTGTGCCATTGAGTTTAGCCGTAATTAACACTTCTTAAAACCTTAACCTCAAACTTTCTTCAAGTCAAAATAATTATTTTTCACACAGCATCATAATTTTTATGTAACCTCCTAAGCAAAGAATTACTCAGTATGTTAAGTTCCAGGAAAGCCTGAAATCTGAAAACTTTGAGAAGACAAGTAGGAAATGAATACGAATCCAAACTATCATTCTTGGAAGTATAATTTGCAAAGAAAAGTAAATTACACTCAAGCAAGCTTCTAGAAACATTTGTCCTATTTCAGTGTTTCCTGACAATGACCGCTTCTTTCTGTTCCTGGGTATGAAATGTGGCAGGTTTTCTCAATGTGTGTCTGTACTGTTTTCCAGGTGAACAGGATGGTTTTACCAAGATTTCATTACTGTTCACAGTTGGTGCTTTGTAATTCTATGTAATTTTAATTAAAGAAGAATTCTGAAACAGCCTCCCTCCGTGCTACCTCCAAGCATAAAATTAGCAGAGTACAATGTCTGCTGTGAACAGCCAGTTAATAATTTCAGTTAAATAATTTATTACTGCTTCTTCAGTGCCAGCCATACTGGAAAAATAAGAACCTGTGTGTACTGAGCAGGCACTCAAGCTGTAGAGTCTAACAATTGCTAAAGAATTACTTTCTCTAAGTCTAACATCTTCACAAATTCCCCAATCTTTACATAGGAATGAATGCATTTCCTCTCCCAGGTATTCTAGGAGAAAATCACTTTAGCTTTCCTTGTTAAATGTAGCTCAGCCTGGCAAGTGATGGCTATGTCAAAGCATCCTACCCTTAATACTTAAAAACAACACATTGGGCTCAACAACACCCTTGGGGGAAGAAAGTGTGGCAATAAACTTACATGCTAGTGTATTAAGTCAATGATATAAAATGAATTTAAAATAATGTTTAAAAAGTCTACCAGTTCTGCCAGTGCCATTTCCCCAATTTGAAATTCTGATCAAAATATTCTGCTGCAATTCTGATACTAAAATAATTCTCACTTCCATTTAAGGTAATCTTTTCTAGAAATAAGAAGTATGGAGTAATCTGTAAGTGGTCACCAGATATTTCAGTGAATTGCTCTCTTGTTACTCCATTCTATACAGATGCCTGCATTGGAAGTTGTAGGAGCCTTCTGTTTGATAAATAATAATAATAATAATAAATAAAAACTAAGAAATAGAATCATATTCTAAATGACATTCAATGTTGTATTAAAAAGATAATCGCTTCTTTCAATTTAATTGTGGGCATACTATGTAGTAGTAGTGTTTTATCTATGTACAAATTCATTGTCATGTATTAATATGTACACATGCACATATTTCAAGCTACAAGACTATTATAATCAATACATAGGATAAATTTTTTCTATAAAAATTAGTGCATTTTTATTGTTGATTAAAATTGGCCTATTTTGATTATACCTCAGTGATTGGCTTGGAGATTCTAAAAAACATAATTTAAGTGAGACATCCCTAAATGCAGCAACTGTGGCACTAAGATGCACATGACTTCTCTGTTTAAACATTCTTTGACGGTACGTAAGCAGTGAAATACAACACTTCACCATAAACAATGCAATGTGATAGGTATGTTCACAGATGAGACTTTAAATGATTTAGGGTGATCATGTAGCATTTAATATAAATCTCTCAGGTAATAAGCAATGAAAAGCATGTTGTTTACTTACAAGAATAATGATACCTTGGTCCTATGGTTATGGTTCATAAAGAGCATGCCAGATCTGTAACATTTTCAAAAGGTAATCAAAAGAATTGTTATCATTTTATTAGTCTTTTGGTTTAACAATTAGTCCAGGATTCAGTCAAACTGCACCAAATCTCACACTTTCAATTTGTCCAAGTTCTGTGATTTCATTTATAATTTAAAAAGCAAAATTTTAGGTGGTGGATGTCTATCCCTCTTTTCTTCAACGATTCTTACTGCAAATTGCTTAAGAAACACTTTAGCTCAAACAGCAATGTAAAGAGCTATGTTATAACCATGCCCTCCTGTCTTGGAAATGGAAAGACATTCATGTTTGATTAAGCAGGCTTTTTGAGGATAAGAACAATTGTCAATCATTTATTTCTTCAGATATTCGGGACAGTGGAGGCCCCAAACCCGTGATGGTCTACATCCACGGTGGCTCCTACATGGAGGGGACTGGAAACTTATATGACGGCAGCGTCTTGGCAAGCTATGGCAACGTGATTGTCATCACAGTCAACTATCGACTTGGGGTACTTGGTAAGAAGCCATTTTTTTCCTACTACTCCCTGATGGTTTGTTTTGATTTGTCTCATTTGCTATGCTTTGTTTCACATCTGTTTTATGATTTTGACATCTTCTAACTAAAAGTCTTGGTAGTTCCACTGAGTTCTAAAAGATTATGTGATCAAAGACTCTGGAAGATGTGATGTACTCAATCAAACACTAATGAAATAATTCACATTTTTAGGGAGATGTCATTTCTGCTTTGGTTTTATGGGATGGCAGAGGTGATAATGGTAAAAATCTTTCTAAAAAAGGGAAAGTTCTTGAGGATTTTTTTTTCCTTTTGTTTTCTTACATTGCTACAACATGATCTGGAGTTTGTCATATGCTTAGAAGGAAGTGTACTATCTCTTCTAGAATATGTGTATGGACTGGCTCGGGGATTGGTGGTTACCATTCATTTTGTAGCTGTTGTTTTCATTTTTTCATATCACAATATTTACTTCCTCTGAATGCATCTCGATTGGATTTTTTTACTTGGAAAATGTATATTGATGTCATAAAGTAAAAGAATTCAATTTATTAATTAATACTGTTTCCATAAAAATATATAAAAAATACCATGGAGAGATCCTTGATTTTTTTAAAAGAAGAGATAAGTACCATTTGCAAAATACCTTTTTGTGTAGACTGAAGTAGACCTGTTGTTTTGTGTAATAAGCAATTTATGAACATTAACTTGTTACTCTACCAGTATGAGTTCATTACTGTGTTGTCACAATTTTGGGACAAAACATTTAGTATGTAATTTAATACATTTTTATCTGTGATATTTTAGTTAATAAAATTTGTTAGAGAAGAACAAATACCCATAAAAGATTTTATTCTTTACTCTGTTATCAAAATTTTATTCCAATTTCTACAGAGTCAAAGAAATATCACTTATTTTGTTTAGACAAAAAGAGATTTCATTTTTTATTCTTTCTTCTGAATTATTTTTTAAAAATAATTTTTATTATATTTTTTAAAAAATAAATTTATTGTTCTATATATTAGCTATGTTGGGAAGCAAACTTTTTCTTCTTTAATATTATTTCTCTTCTTATTGATGTACAATTATGTTCTGTATGTATGTATATCACAAAGCACCAAAAAGATCAATTTTTATAAATCCAGTTGTATGTCTTTGGAAGAGATATTTTACCAAGGTGAAAGTAAAATTTTGATCTTCCTCTACTTTGCCATTTTGAAAATTGGAGTATGGTAGATATGAAGAAATACATGTTTACTGTATCTATGTGGCATAAAATACTTCTTTAGTGATGTTCAGATACAAATTAGTCACCCCACATGTGGAAGCATGTGCTCTTGTTGGTGTCCTTATGGTTTCAGCGGGCGAAAGTGTCTTTTCACCAAAGAAAACTGCATATTTGAAACTATGTAAGAATGTGTTCATATTTAAGTATTTTAGTCTTGTTTGTTTTTATGGATTATCTAGACATGTACGGCTTCAATATCCTCAATGTCTTTAAATTGAACTCTTCTTTATAGGTCAGGTATTTTTATTGGATATTATATTTTCATAATTTTCTATATTTCTCAAGATTAGAATTCTGAGCAGTTACCAGTTTGAAGACTGAAATTTTAAAATCACATGCCAATTTTACTGAGTGTGTTTAAAGGGCTTAAAATATTCAATTAATCACTTGTAAAATTTATTTTGTTTTTTGAAAAACTTTTAGAAATAGTGACTTACTAAGTTGTCAAGTGTCCCAGCTTGACCCTACGTCATGATCCTCCTGCCTCAGCGTCATAGGGCACTAGGCTTACTGGAGCACCAGAACTGGATCTATTTTTTCTCTCTTCCTTCTCTTTCTCTTCCTCTCTCCTGTCTCTCTTTCTCTCTATCCTTCTGTTTCTTTTTTTTTCTGATGTATTTAGATCCAAAGAGAAATTGGTAATGATCCGATTTGAATTTGCTGACCATTTATTCATATTTTTAGATGCCACACTGAAGGGCTGTACTTTAGGACAAAGATATTGCCAGGCTAAAAAATAAAAAATGTCACCAATTTCTTGATTATGTATAATGGTAAACAATGTGGTTGTTGATAAAGGATGATTTTCTCAGTACTAAATACTGAGTTCCTGAGTTTTAGGTTTAATTTTTAATTGAGGCCTTCATTCTTCTTAAGTGCCCACCATAATCGCTTCTTCTCAAAATGACAAATTGTAAAACAGTGTTAGTGAACCATTTTCAAACATATCTTAGAACATTAAGATGGATTCCGGTCACTTTCCTCCAGAATTGTGTGAGGCCTTGTACAAATGTATTTAGATGAATTAATTAATAAAGAAGATATTATAAGATTACTTTTTGCAGGAGTGGTACACTAAACCAGAACAACAGCTCATGTTACGAGACTACAACAATGACTCCTGTAGAGTTCGGAAGTTGTAAATAATTTATTTGATGGTAAACCAAAGTGTTTGGTTGTGGAATCTGGAAGTATTACTCTATATTTTAAACTTGGGTGAACAACATAAATTAAATAGAAAATAAATTTTGATTCCACCTCAGAGGAAATTCTGAGCTGTGTTTTGATTTGGGTGATTTGTGGTGAAGAAAATGAATTTGGTGGTGCAATACCATTGAGCTAAGCTGACTGGGGAGTAAGTTAGTATGTCTGGAAGAGGCGATAGTATTGCTTTGAATTCAACATCATAGGTGGGAAATCGTACAAGTTTTGTCTTTGATGATAAGTAAAAGTGAAACAATGTTTCAGTTACAACATTCATACCATTACATACTGGCCAATGTTCTAGTTTAAAACAGTTCATATTTTTTTAAAAAAACTGTGTGCCTTACAATTCAGAAATAACATAGAAGATTTTACCTTGTCTGAGAGCACCCCTCTGAAAATCTAGTCAGTCATAAGTTTCTAAAGACATTTTTGTGGTTTCCCTCAGGGTAGTAATGTCATTGATTGTCTGTATTGCTGTGTTGTGTATGACTTCTTCCCTTAGAAATATTGTTGGTATTGATAATAGAAACTACTAATAAGGCCTCTACTTTTGTGGGACTGTGTAATGTCGTCTTTCCTAGTTTCACCTTATAGCTTCCAACTGTGACCCTGTCTCAATTTTGTCCTTAGCCATTATTGATAAAAATTCTTTTCACATTTGATTTTTTAAACATCTGTTGTTTCATACATCTTTACATACTACAAAAGTAATGAAATAGTTGCTAGTTTAGTGTTTGATTACTGAGAATGATAGTATTATAGTCTTGGTAATTTGGGGAAAATATTTTGATTATATACTATATTTGTTTATGATATTTGGGATTAAACTTAAGACCTTCACAGTAAGCTGCACCCCAGCCTATTCTGATTTTGAGACAGGGTCTTCCTTCATCACTAAGCTGCCCAGGCTGCACTTGAACTTGCGATCCTCTGTCATGGGTTCCCAGAGTGACACAGTCCACCAAGCCCATTATTATGTATTCTTAAAGAGGTAAACTGTCAATAGTGAATATTCCAATTCAAATAGATGTACAAGCGTTATTATGGACAAGAACTGAAAGAAAATATAGAACAAATTGTTTAAGTCTAATTGAGATGTTGTACAAGGAACAATTTTGGAAAACATGAACCATCGAAGGATAATGTATTTTTAAATTTCAAAAGTAAATTGAAAAAGTAATTTAGTATTAAAATATGTTTTGGTCAGATGTGTAATTTTAAAGTAAGTGTATAAATTACTTTCCTCACAAAAGGAAAATTTTTAAACCATTTAGGCAAACATAATATAATTTTTTTAATATGAAGGAAATGCTTCTTGTTGCTTCGGTCTTGTTATGAATATTTTGGAGACAATTACACAATTATAGTTTTAGCTCTCATATGATTTATTGTAGAGTATATTCATTTTTCAGAAGTACTGATATTTATTTGACAAGTTTTTGGAAAAAAACCTGATCAAATATCTTACTTAGTAATATAAATTTTATATTGCCATTTATGCAAATAGGTATTAAATCAATCCTATTTACCGGTATTTAAAAATTTACAAAAAGTTAAATGATTTAAAGCAAACATAAATTTACTGAATATCAATTTTAATGAAATCCTAAATTTAATTTAATCTACTAGATTTGGTTAAAAAATTTGTTAATTCTTACAATTAGATTGTCTTTGCAGTAATAGTGCTTTAAGTATTACTAGACAAATAGCAAAAATAACTATATCTTTAGTGCAGTCAGCCATAAAACAGACAAAAACTTGGCATATATATTCCTGTGAAGGATTAAAACTCAGACAACATAGTACTTATATTTAAAGAGCTATGTATTCACTAAATTCATGGTAACTTTATACATAAAAAAATCAGAGAAACAAAAGAGCAAAAGAAGTACAAAGATCAGATTGAGGATGCAGTGATTGCTATTGATATATGAATCCTGGAAGTTTAAGCATAAGATCATTTTCTAAAGTCTATTTAATCTTCATATTTTAAAAAATCATATTTATTTCTCAAACAGTACAATGCTTTGTCTTGTAATTCTTTCCTTTTTTGCTTTTTTTCCCCTGTCTGCCTAAAATCTTTAAAGGCAAAATGACAAACAAAAACTTCAAATGTAACCTTGTGTTTAAAAGTAATATGTATTATCATTCAAATGATTAGGACGGTTATGTCCTACTACGTGACCAAGTATGATCAATCTGTCCTTGGAACTGAGAATACAATCGTGGAATTTCGAGCCCTTGAGCGAGACCATAAGAAGTGATTTGTTGTTAAGTTTAGCTGAATGAAAGAAGGAATTTTATTCTTTTTTTCATCCTTCTACATTGAAAACCTTTAAGTAACATGTGACAAAAGTATGTGTAGAACCAAGCTGAAGAGTTGTATCTGACGCACACGTGTTGACTGGTTTCTTCCCAGGCCGGTTCTTTCATAGTGTCCTCTCAGGCTTTCTTGCACCTCTTGCTGTCTGCCTCTTTTCTCATCTTCATTGGCTGTTTTCTTCTCTCTCTGTCTCTAACTATTGAAGCTCCGTTAGCAGCACATTGGGATCTCTTTCCTCCCCTCTGTTTACAATGTTTCCCTAGGGAACATAATGCATGACTCTAAACAGGACATCTGTGGAAGTGATTGTCCACGTCTGTAACTGCAGAAACTGCTCCTTCTGGACTGACCATTCTTCAGAACTCCAGACATTTATGTTCTCTTCTTGCCTAGCAGCCTGTACTTGTGAGCACCCAATGAATACTGCAGACTTAACACAGTTAAATGAATTTCTAAGGCTTCCTTGAATTATTGTCTTTCCTGTCTAGATTATAGTGATAATTGCAACAACAGCCATATCGATTGGAGATTTACATTCCAAAAGCTATTTTAAGGAGTTTTCATAGATAACAACATTAAGTCCTTAATCAAGCAGCACCCAATGGCGACCCCAGGATTCGAACTTTTCTACGCTTCTTCTCAGAACAACAGTGTGTATTAATGACACTAACTTCACTATCTATCAATGTAGAACTATGAATTTTCCTTACTTCCCCTCTCTCCTTTCTATTCAACATCTGGTTGGTAAATTTTCTTCCTGAAATATTCAAACACCGTCCTTGGTCCTCGGTTCTCCCCAATCCTCTGTTACCCCAACTAAGCCATGTCTCCTTCTACTACTTATGTTGTTTCTCTATTTCACTTGTGCTCCCTACCTACAGTTCACTGTCTGAACTGAAAAATCAAATTGTATCTTAAAAAACAAAAAACATAAATGATACCAGCTCTTTTCTCCACCTAACACTTTGCAATGGCTTCCTGTGTGCACTTAGGGAAAAAAAAATCAAACTCACCGCCTGCCTCGTCAGGCAAAATCCTGCAAGAACAAATCCTCGTTTCTGACATTCTTCCCTCCCCTGCACCCGTATTTACTTCCTCATGCACACCGAACTCATTTCATATTAAAGGATTGTGTGTTTGCTGTCTTCTCTACCCCAGATCGTCACCGGGGCACTTCCCTGAATCTTTTCAGAGACTGTTCATGTCCATCCAATCTAGTAAAAGGCAGAATTGCACAAGACACCTTCCCTTGAAAATTCTCTGAGCTATATTTATCATTTCTAGTTATTTCATGTTTATATCAGGATTGTTTATTTTATTGCTGCCTGGCACGTTGTATTGGTTTGGGAAATATTTATTGAATGAATCAAAACTGGTTCTGCAGAGTCAATAGGTGTTGATATGACACCTCAGAGTGAAGGGGAAGGCTGCAAAGGGAATCTGGGTGAAAGCCACAGGAAGAAAGACACCTGCCTTGTTAACAGACTTGAGAAAACCCAGTAGGAGAGCCTTGAGAGGGGAGAGAAAGGCCTGTGAGCAAAGGCAGAACACCAGAGTGGCAGGCTGCACAACATCCTCTCAGAGTTGAAACATTTAGGCCAAGAATTAATTATAGGATATTACACAAAGAGCTACATGATTAAGTTTTACTTAAAATATTAGTAAGCTAGACTTCAAAGTTGAGATTCTCCTATGGATAAAAATGCCTAACTTGGATCAAATGGGATTTCTATCCTCACCTTTCTAAGGAACTTCCAGACTTCTTTCCATAATGGTTGAATCAGATTGCAGTCCCACCATCAGTACAGAAGTGTTCCTTTTTTTTTTCCATAGCTTCTCCAAAAATTTTTTTGAATTGTCTATGTAGATTATTCTCACCAGGGTGAGATGAAACTTCAATTTTTTAAAAAATTTACATTTATCTGATGGCCAGTGATGATGTATCCCTATGTCTTCTAGGGTTTTACCTATTTTGTCTTTCAGTAGGTTCAGTGTTTCTGTTTTGATATCTAGTTATTTGACTCATTTTGATCTGATTTTAGAATGTGGTTACAGTTATGTACCTAATTTCATTCTCCTGCTTGCAGTAATGCTCAGTGAAATGAAACAAACATGAAAGACAGATTACACATGGGTCTCCTCTTAAGAAATTCACCAAAAAAGGCCCCAACATGAGAGGCAGGTTAGAAAGAGGGACAATGAACTGTTAGGAAAGCAATGAATCTCTAAGAGTTGTATTTGGGGTTGGGGAAGTCATAGGGCAAGGATAAGAAGGAAGAGAAAGCAAGCCAAAATTGGTATAGATGGGCATTGGTTTTCCAAACCACATGTTTCTATTGTGTTATAGATTTTGTAATAATTGTA
Organism: Ctenodactylus gundi; assembly: GCA_004027205.1. NCBI lineage: Eukaryota > Metazoa > Chordata > Mammalia > Rodentia > Ctenodactylidae > Ctenodactylus > Ctenodactylus gundi. Next base: position 141,542 of record PVKB01002160.1, read on the forward strand.
TATAAAAATAAATAATTTCCCTATATAAAATACTTTTTAAAAATGCCTAACCTATTCTTCATTGATATGAGTTGGCAAATAGTCAATAATTGTGGCAGATATTTTGTTGACCAAGTCTTGAAGGAATATCTGAGTCTTAGCTCATTCGGGAAGGTATGGGAATATGTTTTCCATACAGAGCTACAGAGATTTTGCCAATATCCCCCTCCTGTTTGATAAGGGAATTAATCAAGGTAGCATTGTGGGAAGTTCTTTTAAATATTCTTTTGAAGGAACACAAATTAATGACATCTGTCATTATTTCAGAGACTCGCTAATGTAAGTGATCATAATTTAATAATCTCTATTCTGATGCCTCAGGTCATTATGAGGTTTGTTTTTCAGTATTTTGTCCTTACTTAAGATCTCATTTGTCTGAAAAATTATTTTCTATTAATTATTATAAATAGTCATTGTTCAAATTCAGAGAGATTATGTGGAGCATGTGGTTTATGATTTTTTGAAATATTAGTATCAATGATTCAAAATAAAATCATGCAACATAGAGTGAAAATATCTCTCATGTCTAACCAAAGCATTCATCTTGAACCTGAATTGGATGCCTGTTTTCAGGTACTCAAGATACTGTAGGTAACCATTCTACAAATGGTCTTCATCTTCAGAATGGAAGTTATCCGATAGTTCATTCATAAATTCCAAAACCATTCATTAAGTACCCATGGTAAGTTCCCAGTAGTTGAAGTGTACGATGTCAAAAAAACCCACACTTCACATTTTCTCTATTCAATTCACAGTTAATGAGAATTAATTATGCTAGGCAAAACATGAACGCAGAATTTGATAATTAGTATTTCCAAAAGAACAGGATGCTACAACGAAAGTGTAGACTGACTGTTTCAAGAGAGCACCTACCTTATATTTTCCTTATTTCTTCCTCTGTTCCACATCTCTGTGGTCCCCGCAGATTCAGGGATCCATTTTAGGTTTTGCCTGCTATTCTATGCCTGCAGAAATGTGTCATTTCTGTTCTTAATAAACTGTACCTTCTGTTCAAGTTAAAAGGAGGAAAGGTTTATTTTGGCTCAGAATCTTGGAAGTACAGTCCACAATCAGTTGACATTGTCACTTTTGTCCTGTGACAAGGTAAAGCAATATGGCAGTGTGCATGCAGTAGAACCAAACTGCTTATCTCATGGTAGCCAGGAAATAAAGAAAGAAAAAGAAGGAGAGGCAAGAGACCTGACATCCCCTTTAAGAGTACATATCTGGTGGCTTAACTTCTTTCACCTCTCAATACCACCAACACCGGCTGGCAAGTAATCTTTTGGGATATGGCCTTTGAAGAACATTTAAGAACCTAACACTAGAACCCATTGGCTTCTGAGGTGTTCCTTCCACTCAAGACAGACAAGACTCCTTATTGCCTACCAGGATCATTTCACACTCGTTGCACAATTCCTCCTTGGACTGTTTGACCCTAGCTGCAGTTAGGGGTTGGGATGATGACTACTCTGGCTTCTTTAAGCTGGAGATGGGCTTTTTAGTGTTGGCAGTCAGGTCTTGACTAGAAAGAGGGGTGATATGAAAGTCCTCCAGTAGAAATCAGTAGGCTGGCTTTGTTGGGTTTCAGTGCAGACAGGCATCTGTAGCATGTTGGCTTGTAGTCAACAAATGTGGCTTTTAAAATTTTACTTAGAGAAGTAATAAGTTGTCTTGGAAACTGTACAAAATACTCAAGTAAATTCTTAAAAGATTGTGATAATATTATCAAAATTAGGAGCAATTTTTCTGACAGAGAGATATAGTAATTTTGTTATTTAATTATGGTATAACAGTTCACATTTTTGATTTATATGAAAGTAAACTTAAAGTAAGATGTATTATTCCTTTTTAAATAAAAAAGGATTGTTTCACTGGATACCACGTTCTTATGCAATATACAATTTTATCTTCTTTTGAGACATTTGTTTTCTAGTATATACTTTTGTTTTAAAAGTAGTCTGCAATGTGACAGTTTATAGTCTTTGATTCATAGGGCGGTTTATTTCTTGGAGAAATTTGTTTCCAGTCACCACAGATTTGGTGTATAATTATTTTCTCTGATTCTAGACTAATCTGCATTAAATTAGAATCAAATCTGAATACATTCTTAATTTTGTTTGTTTTTAAATAATTTATGTCAGTTATTTCCAAATTTTATCCCTTCTTTGGCTGGATAGTGTTTGTGATAGTTTTCTAAGAGGTCATACTATACCATTTTGGTTAGAAGGAAGTATGAATCAAGTCTAGGGACAATAGAAGACTTGTACAGGTAAACAGTACAGTCTCGACATTTCCAAAGCTGATAAATTTGTACTCTGACCTGAAACTCTTCTAGATTTCATTGATGTCTTATTATTAGAAGGAATATGAAATGTGGTAAGTTTTCAGAGAAATCAAAGGTATTCTAGGCTTTATTTCAAAAGGAATTTCTCATCTGAGACCTCATCTGTAAGGCACAATTAACAATGAGAAGAATGCTATGGTCAAAATAGAAACAGCCAATCCCCCCTAGCTTAGAGATGTTCATGATCTACACTGTGATGCTCTCTGTTTGCCTGCAACCATCTCCCCCCTCCACCCCCCCAACCCCCACCATGGCTGTGTTAGCACTTTCCCTGGCTATCTCTAGAGTCAGGCTTCAGATGGGATGGCCAGTAGCAGTGTTAGCCATGAGAGTCCTCAATAGAGACCAATTCCAAGGCACTGTGTTACTTTCTTTACAGCTGGGACTCCCGGCAAAGGCCTGGAATACGGGTACTCTGGAAGGCAGAGGCCAGAAATCACAAGTTTTAACCTAACCTGAACCATTTCATGAATGACTTAGTGAGACCCTGTCTCAAAATCAAAAAGTAAAAATGAGCTGCTATGTAGCTCAGTGTGCAGGCATGTGTTTTATCTTTATTACTGAAAAAAATGTGATCCCTAACTATTTGTATATTTTGTAGGTAAATTTTTAACTGAATATTTGTTTTGTATGAAAAAACTATTGATTACTTCACTTTTCTGACCCATATATGTAGGAGGACTAAGTCAGTACAGAGGATACCAAGAGATTCTAGATGTCTAGTCTAGTTCATTGGCTTTCCATAAAAGAAACTGGCATTTAGTTGTTCTTTTCTTTTTGTTAAACACAGATGACCAAGAACATCAATTTTTTTTCTGCTATTTTCTAACAAATCTAATAGCGAATGATATATTAGGATATTGCTATAGTTATACTGTAACTGCTCTATTAGCTTCTTTCTTCTGTTCTTTCTTTCTTTCTTTATTGTCAATACTCGAAATTGAGATCAAAGCCTTCACACTGAACTACACTCACAGCCCCATTTTTATTTTTATTTATTTTTGGGATTTTGGGTAAAAAGTCTCAGATGCCCAAGCTGTACTCAACCTTGGGATTTTCCAGCCTCAGCCACATAGAGATCTGGAATTATAGGGTTATGTGGCTGTGTGCAGCAAGTTTCTTGGGCTTTTTGTCTGTCCTTTGCTTTTCTTTTCTTTATATACTGGTAAAAAATAAAACTGGATAATTATAATTTATGGCTCATACTTGTCACTTTCATATAACTCAAGCAGAATACAGTAAACATCAGTAGAAATTCTTAGTATCATTAAGATTAGTCAACTCCAATTAAAATTATTATCATAATTTAAAGCATACATATATATCGTAAAAGCGTTGTGCTGGCCTAGTCTTCGACCTTCCCTAAGATATGCATCTACTCTCTTAGATGTTCTTCTTGTAAATCTCACCATTCACCACTTCTACAATCGAATCAATATTTTAAATAAGAATGAACGACATACATACATATCATTTTAAATTATATGGTACTTATTTAATGAAAAATTTAAAAAGGTAAAATTAATTTTCAGCATCTATTCTTTTCAATTCAATATACCCAAGTGTAATTTCTAAATGGAGTCAATATGAATTTAACAATGGATTTTTTTCATTTGTATATGTACTTTGAACTATGGTGTGCACTTAAAACTTAATATCCCTATTTAATAAATGATAGCTTCTCAACAGCTAAAGTGAAATATAATCCTCTCAAACAATATAGTGGCTTAATATTGTATGGTGCTACTTCATTTTTAAAAAAAAAATTAAAATTCACTATAATTATATAAAAATTAAAACTGAGGTTTCTCAGTAATATGAGCCATATTTGAAGTGCTCAATTCTCACCCCTCCCTAATAGCCACTATATTGAACACATAGTTCTAAACTGTTGCAACCACATTGAGAGAAATATCCGGTAAAAGAACTATTAGCCTGTTATTTCAAGGAAGTATACGTAATATATATATGTACCTATATACATGTATACCTTCTGACTTATAATATACATTATGAAATACATAGAAGACAAACTTAAAGACACTATTTTTTAAAAAATGTTTTTACATTACTAACTTTTAAGACAAATTCTTTTTAAAAATTTTATATATTAAAAGGTCACTTTTCATTATATAACCTGAAGACTTAGAATTAGTTGAATGTTTGGTTTTTAAGGGCTGTTGCACTGAGAAAGACAATTCACAGACATACAAAAACACAGAATAAAAGGGACATCTTAACAAGATATTTTACCTATATTATCTGCTCCAAATATGATAAGGCTGAGTAAAGCACATGACAATCAAACTTGAAATGCAATTAAATGACATATTCTCTTGATTTACTCTTATTAAGAAATGTGAAAAACTCTTCACATTCTCATTATACAAACACATTTAAGAAGCGGTTTGTTGTTAATCATAGCATATTTAAATCTACATAATGGTCTTCTTAATAATGCCAAAGGCTTTTCGACATGGTATTAGACTGTTACATTTTGTACTTCTTGACACAATTTGGCTATAAACTCACTTGTTAGCAACAAAATAAAAGACAGTCACCTTTATCATTTTAATATGACTCAACGATATCTGTAAAATCTTCAATCTCAAAATTCCTGTGAAGCTAGTTGCCCTGGGAACTCTAGTTTTATTAAAATAGGTAGCCTAGATTCTAAATCCACTTAGCTAGGCCTATGTCACCTGTGATATGCCTTAAAGCAAACAAACAAAAAGAAGCGAATAAGGTCTTCGCAGGCTGGTAGGCAGCATCCTCCCTACTCTCAGGGGACCTCACACACTACAGATGACATGTGCATGTTGATGCGTGTGCTTAAATGGCGTATTTGATTTGCATACCTAGGCAAGGCTTCTGAGTTACAGTCTTTTTTTTTGTTGTTGTTGTTTTTTGGAAGTTAAATTCCTTTTTTATTTTATAAAAAATAATTATAAGTACAGGTTTTGCCAATTTCCTACCACACTATACAAGTTTGTGCTGTGTCATTATGGGGTAAGTGCTGAAATACCCCTGGATATTAATGATTTAAGTTAAAGTATTCCACATCCTCATGAGTATGATTTGGTCATGGACATTTTATACTGATATTAAAGTCTGGGGATATTCCTGTTATTATCAAATGGTAGCAGTTTTAATATTTCTAATTTTATGTATGCTTTTTCAATTCTCTTAGTACAATAAAACCTATCCAGTAATTGAACAACCTTAAATTGGGCTTGAATAGTGACTTTAACTTACTCAACTATGTCTAAGAGGAAAACACAGAAAAGTATGTTACCTAAAGAACAAACACAAGAGTAATAAAATTAAGACCTTGTCTTAAAAATAATAATTTTTTTCACTGAATAATAACTAAAATTATCCTTTTCTACATTTCAACCTATGGTATTTAAATAGGTTGGAAAATTTTTTTTTCAAAAAATGTATTTAAGAGAGCTTTTAAAATGTTAGTAACATGAATAAGTTTCATTGATTTTAAAAAATAAAGTGCCACTTATTTTATAATGACAATAATGAGAATATGAAGACTTTTTCACATTTCTTAATAAGAATAAATCAAAAGAATATGTCATTTAATTGTATTTCAACTTTGATTGTCATTGTCATGTGCTTTACTCAGCCTTGTCATATTTGGAGCAGATAATATTAGTAAACAATCATGTTAAGATGTCCCCTTTTATTCTAATTCTCCTAATAGGTGTGGCTTTTTATCAGTGAAAAATAATTGATGTTTATCTTCTGTTCTCCAAAGCTCAGGAAGTTGCCAGCCAAATTAGCTGAACACTCTTCTCTGTTGAACGTGATCTTTGTTTACATGTGCTTGATGTGCTCTTTTCCACTAATGAGAAGCAGATCAAACAGAACTAGATGTAAGAAATGTAAAATTGGAATCACTACACTCCCATTTGCATGTCAGATCTTAAAATGCTTGGAGTTCCCCAGGTGAAAGATTAGACATATTATGCTATCTTTGATAGCTAAGAGAGTCTTATCCTAAATTATATATATATATATATATATATATATATATATATATATATATATATATATATATATATATATATATATATATATATATATATTAAAGTAAGTCTTGTGGTAGAACACAGCAACATTCATTTTCATAGCTCAGCTGAAAACAGGAGAGATCAATGGAAATGTTATTTATCTCCTAGTTTTCTTAATACTTTCACCCATGTGCTGCATCTAAGCCAAAACTGACAAATTAATGTAATTTCCATTGTGAGTACTGATGTTGCTAACTGTTAGATGTGGTTTCCTATCCTACTTCATCTGTTCTTGTAGGTGAAGTGTGGTCCCCAGTAGGACAAAGGTGAGGGATGGCCAGACCTTTAAGAGTAGATGAAAGGTGCTTAGGCCTTGCCGGGGCTGCCTTTGGAGGAAATTAGCTCTGTTCTTATGGGATTCTAAGTCAGTTTTCATGGGATTATGTTTTTCTGAAAGCCTGAATCTGACCTCAGAATTGTTCTCTGGCTTTCTACCCGGCTTATGTGCTCGTGTAGTTGTTAGGGCCTCCATAGAGCTGAGCTGATACTAGCTCCCTTCAACCTCTAGAATCATGGGTCAAGTAAATCTCTTTTCTTTGTAAAGTCAGTTGGCCTCTGCTATGTTCTCATAGTAATAAAAAATAAGGTAACAATGAATATAGGTTTTTTAACAATAAAATCACTGCCTCTGTGTGTGTGTGTGTGTGTGTGTGTGTGTGTGTGTGTGTGTGTGTGTGATTTTGTAACTGGAAGTTTGTAATATTTGACTACTATTTCACAGTCAATATGACTCATTTTTCTCAAATTCCTCCATTCAGATATTTGTTTATTTTTCTGTCCTTTTGTATTCTAATAGTTAGAAGTTACCTCATCTTATTTAATATTTGACCTTGAGGATACTGATGTTCAAAAATTGCCAGGTGCTTTGGCTCATACCTGTTTTCCTAGCACTCTGGGAGGCAAAGGTAAAAGGCACACAAGTTTAAGCCAAACTGGACAACTTAATACCTTACTGAAACCTTATCTAAAAAAAAAAAAAAAATCAAGAGATTCTGGGAATATAACTCAATGAAGGTTCTGAATTCAACACTCGGTACTTCAAAAAAAATAACAACTTTTGATATTTCCTTCTTGTATGCACTCAACATCTAACTGTTACAAGATGCTCCACTAAGTAGCTTGGGTATTTTCCAGATCAGTTTTAGGTTATAACATTACTAGGGGTAGGTTGTGTAATTTTAAATCTAACTTCATGTTCAGCCAATTGATGAATATATTTCATGCATTTACATTTTGTTGCATGGGCTTATCTCAGTATGTTAAAAAATGTATCTCCTTAATGTAGAAAGTTATCCACACAGGTCTGCCTTTATTCATTGAGATTTATAATTCTGTAATTTCGTAGGTCAGTTAATAAGATTCTTATTCACCTCCCAGACTTTCATAACTTATGACATTCAAGTGTTTGTTTCAATATGATCTTAGCCACGGGAAGTCATGTAGCCAGTGAAGCAGAGAGAGGAAAGAAGATTGCCATAGTTGAATCTGTATCATCAAAATGACAAAATGAGTCCATAATAAATAATAGTTTAGTGCTGTGATATGCCTACAGCATCAATTGCAGTGCACAACCGAGAAGTTATTTATGAAATGGGCCTCTCAAAAATATGACTCTCATTTCTGTGTCCTTTCCAACAAGATGGATTAATATTGCACATTTATTTAAATTTCAGAGTTGCTTTATTATATTTTAAAATATTTTAACACCATATAGGTAAGAAATAGTGAAGAAATCCAGTTCATATAATAAATGTAACTCAACTTTTTTGAAAAAAACTCCCTATTGTAGCATTTAGATCTTAATTGTTTAAAAATAATGCTGGTAACTTCCAGAATTAAAAACAATTTATGCTATTTATGTATTATGTACTTTCTATGCAGAAATAATGCTAATTATGAATTTTTATTTGCATGTGTTGGATATAAATGTTGGTCAGTCCAGCAAAGACTCGAGTTAGCATGTGAATATCTTGGTCAGATTTAGTTTCTGTTTCTAACAGCAAATTATTATTTACTGTAAACTCCTCAAGGGTATTGAAATTCAGAAATGTCAAGGAGACAGATTAACATCAGTGAGTGACATGCTTAGCCTCTAGCATTATCCAATAAGAATAAGAAAAATAATGCAGATTTAAATTTGTAATTTTCATCAGGGTTTGACTCATTGTAATTTTTTAATGTATCCCAGGAAAAAATCACATTAGTATTTAATTATATTTATATAGGCATATCAATAATATTTGCTATCTGTGACATTGAAGAAGTGAAGAGAAAATGACCTTTAAAGAAATAATAAATTCATTTCAAAGTACAGACTTGTGTCAGGACTGTTTTGCAGGACCTAATCAGTCAGCTTAGAACCCTAAGCCGTGAGCATCTGAAGAGGCAGGCTGCCCAGCACTGGAGCACTGTGCTGGTGGCTCAGATACATCTGGTGGCATGGCCACTGAGCAGTGCCATTATCTGACATAGGAGAATAGTCTTGATTAGATTTCAAACATTCAGTTGGGTGAGGTGACATGTCTGTAATGTCAGTACTTCGGAGGCTGAGGCAGTAGGACTGCCGTGAGTTAGTTCCAGTCCAGCCTAGGCAACGTAGGAAACTCAGGACCAGCCTGGAGTGCAGAACAAGGTGCTGTCTCAAAAAAACAAAAACAGGACAAAATAAAACAAAAAAATCCTAACAGATATTGCAGTATATTTACTGTGTGCAAAGTGATAAAGTTCTTATTTAAATTATTATGTGGAAAGTAGAAGCATTTTTCATTTCTTCATGACAGTTAAGAAAGACATACTTAAGTTTCTTTCGAAACTTTTATATGCTATTCATTATAATGTGGCAGGGCCAGCAGATACATAATCTGGACAGAAACATCTAGATTCTCTTTTTCTTTGTTACTTTGGCTTATTTCCCTTAGAAGTTGAAAAGTCATATTTTCTTCTGTCAATATTTTTCATACAGTTGAACCTATGTTCTTCAAAGAAAGTGACTCTTCTTGAGTTTCTAATCACTGAAGTTCTCACTTTTTTCCAAAACTTAATGTTCTATGAGTACTTGAAAACTTACCTTACATGGACTAGTCCACTTACATTATTGGCATATTAATATTTTGCTACATCATTCCTTCTGAATTTCTCACACAAATACAGAATTATCATCCTTTATTTCTCACCAGTCTTTAGTTATGCAGTCTTCAGTTTTTACCTCTGGAAAAAGAATCTCTCAATTTGATATTCATGTTTGCTAAAAAAGGTTATACAATCAGTAAAGCAAAAATTCTTGAAAACAATGAGAATAATTTTTAAAGAAGACTATTCAAGAAAGTAAAGTCCTCCTCTATTCATCAAAGATGGTATTTTCTTAGTTGTTTAGTTTATTTATCTATTATTTATTTTGTAGCACTTGGGATAAGCTATGGGCTTCCACCTTGAGCTATACACCAAATCCATTTTTATTTCTTATTTTGAGACATGATGTCATTAAGTTACTAAGTTGCCCAAGCTAAGCTTGACCTTCTTTTCTTAGCCTCCCAGAGTGCTGGGATTATAGGTCCATATGATCAGGCCTGGCTAATTGTTAATTTTTGTTTGTTTAGGAAAATATTGAAAGTCACATTTATTTTATTTTAAACAAAAGTTTTTTCTATTGAGTAACATAGCTTTTTACCCAATGACTGTGCATGCTGAAAGTACTCATAGTTTACCCTTTACCTTTTAAGTTTTAGAACATATTTTCTCCAGCATAATTCAAAAAAAATACTACATTCAACCTTTTCCTTTACAACATCACAATTCTATATTATATTGTGCTTTGAAGGACCAATATTGTTGATTCTTTTCAAATTCATCAAGATTATTTATAAAATAATCTCAGTCTTTCATAGCTCATCTTTAACAAAACTTTTAAATACTGTATGATAAAAGGAAATAAGGTTTAATTTGGTGTATGAAAATAAGAAAGAAGCTATTTCTCCCAGTGTTGTGTTTTTTTTTAAATGGTAAACTCAACATCATTTATTGATTGACCCATATATTTTTCACTAATCTAAAATGGGAATATTTGTATTCAAAACATATTATTTTGACATACACTACACTATGAGGATTCTCTTCTATCTTGTAGGTTAGTCATATCTATGTTCATAGTCCAAATTTTACCTAGCGTAGCTTTACAGTGCTTTTTGATATAGAACATGGTTAGTTCTACCTCTTACCACTCTTTAATTTTTGGAACTTTTCTGGCCTTTTCAATGTATTATTTTATTGCTGGCATTGTGCAATCAGCTCATCACTTTTAGTGGAATTTCAGTCTGTATTTACTTAAGGAAGAATGTCCTTTAATAATGTTAAATTATGCTCTAGAAAACAGATGTAGTTTTCTACATACTCAGGTAAAGATTGTTTAGTGAATTTTCACATCCAAATCATCTGAAATTCTTCTATGTAGTAATGATGATAATGATTAAAGAGCAGTATTTGCACCAAAATTGTGCTATCAGCTTTACCTTTACATCACTCAGTTCTTACACCAGGTAAGTGAAGAAACTGAGAAAATCTAAAGAACAGCACATGTGCATAGATTATAGGAGGTGTCTCTGGGGATCTAACTCTGGGCCAGCTGAAGTTAAGACTCAGATTCCTTTGTACTCTGCTAAGTTCCATTTCTCTATTTAATTACTTCTATATATGAACATCTGTGAAATTGAGCTGAAGACATAGCTTAAAAAAAACATTGTATGGGCTTCTTCTAAGAGGCATATCTTCTCTCCATCATACTTGAAACAAACTCAAATGAAATCCGTTGCTCTGTTGATGGTGAATGTAAGTGGCCTGCCTAATTCTGGTGGTGGATGTTTGCAAAAGTTATAACAATAATTTATATCAACAGTTTAAAGTAGAATATATTCTATAATACTATGTATACTTTTTCTCTTCTCTGCTTGACTTTTTGCATAATCATAATTTTACTTTTAATCGACAGTGATTTTTAGAGTTGAAAAAAGATAAGTATTTTACCAGAAATATATTAGTTTGCTTTAAACATTGTTTCAAAAATATTTTCTGAACTTTCATATATTGCTATTATTGTGCCATATATATATTAAATGCTAATAATACAAAAAAGGTCAGAAAAGATATTTTTACCTTGAAATTAAAAGTGAATAATATTTCATTTGTTAAAATTATCTTTGTATAATAATTTAAATTGCAATATAATTTGAGGTTTAATACTATCTTTGAGAACATAATGTATTATCAAATAACCTCAGCTTTATAGATTTCCCTTTTAATAATAAGTCATACATTGAATTATGTATTATACATTATGTATATTACATTTAATACCATAAACATGTTCAATACTTCACTCACATTTATTGCTTTCTTTCTCTTACACACACACACACACACACACACACACTCACTGACCTCTTGTAATAGTATTCATCTCCAAGAAGATTAAAAATAATTTGTGGATACATTACATATATATAATCAAAATTTAAATATTAAATTAAAATGATAAAACCATAATTTTCTGTATTTTTATAGACAAAAAATATGAGGCAGAGATCTCTTGAATCTTGAAAATAAGAAACTTGGAAAAGTTAAACAAAATTCAGCAAACTTATGGAAATTCTAAACTGAACATAGGCACATATGAATTGTTTCCACAATTCCTATTTCTGTTGCTTATCACAAAAATCTTAAAACTGCTTAAGAAAGGTGTTAATAATTTCATTTTGTTGTGAATGTTTGAGACTCAACAGTGTTAACAATGTTTTCTCACTGATAGTCACTGCTTACCCCAACTAGGACTTGCAATTAGCTCTCTTCTCCCAGATGAAAATATAATTTTAAATTACTAAGATCAATCTACTCATAAATCTTTAGCATTTTGATTATTGGGGTAGGAAAGACAATGGAATATTTTTATATAACCCTAACTTTATGATCTAATATATCACGTCTCCACCATTATGACAATTTTCTAATGACCCAAGTCATAACATCAAAAACCTAAATTAAAGTTTTCTAGTGTCATTCACGTGAAGAATCTATTGCTATTTTTGTTACTGGGGTCTTATTTTCCTTTTCATTGTTACGACACAAAACTAGACAGTCATTACTTAAGGAAGAAAGGTTTTTAGCTTACAATATCAGAAAGTCTGGGTTCCTTCACAGTCAGTTGGCAATGGTGGTTCGGTTTGACAGAGGGCCTTTCTGGAGCAAACCTGTTCACCCCGTGGAGTAGAGGAAGTAGAGAGAAGGAAGAGAGAAACTAGCGAGGTTAGAAGGGGAGTATAAACTTCCAGGTCATCCTCTGATGACCTGCCCCTTCTGCTCAGGTCCTATCTCTTTACAGCACAGAAAGGCAATGGATTAGGGGTCCTCAATCTTTTTGACACTGGGGACAAATTTAGTTGAAGAGCACTCTTTTCAGGGAGGTGATCTTTGTTATTGGAGAGTAAGAGTGAAGCTCCCCTGCTGTCAGACCAGCAGGGCAGTAGAACTTGGTAGAAGCATGCTGACTGAAGGCGGAGCTTTGCCTGCTGCTCACCTGAAGCTCACAGACCATCTGGCCTTCCAAAGCCACTGACATGCACTGGTCCTCAGCCTGGGCCTTGAGGACCCCTGGAGTGATTCACATGATTGTGTCCCATTGCAAACACCTAAGACATTTGGAGAATATTTCAGGTCCAAACTGTTACAATCAGTAAAACTACAGTAATGATAATCACAGTATAATAAAAACATTGATTGACCTTACTCTAAATACAAGTCAGAGGATTTTATAATTTTATCTTTCTAAAAACACGAAAATTTCCAGTAGTATATTTATATTCATCTATAGAATAAAATAAACTGGGAAAAAGAAATTATAGCCTAATGGAATTTTCTTTAACTCTTTCCAGGCAACTATAAATTCAAGTGACTTTGTTATATTCACATTTTAAAGTGGTAGAGAAAGGTTTTCCTAGACTTTTGAAACTCAATTTCTTATTAGGAAGAAAAGTTTCAAGCCCTCATCACTGTGCACATATCATAATTTCTCTGCCTTTGGACAGTGCCGTACAATCCCATCGGTGGTATGTATTCTTAGAAAGCTACAGCACTTCACATGACATCGAGCTAAAGGATCATTTCTGGTTTGGATTTTTTAGACACCATCAACAAAATGAGAATGCTCACAGGTGAAAGGGATCCTGAATATATAATTACTTGCTGAATTGATCTGAAGGCCCAATATTGATCCACTGGGTAACATGATATTCATTTTTGAGAAACAATATAATATGTGTTATAAAATCATCTAAAGTATATTTTTAAATAAATGTTAATTTGTCTTTTGGAACTTTTGAATCTCTTTGGCACATTTAGACAGTGAGCTGAATAATTTTCAAATTACATGTTGAAGAAACAATTTTCTTCTTCCTTCCCTAAACTAAACATAAAAATAACAGAAAGGAAATAAAGAGGATATCATTTTCATTTCTTCCTCATCCCTTTGCTGTTTACATCACAGTTACTTTATTTTGTGAAGACAAAGGATGTTTTTACAATTCTTAATCCACATAAAGTAAAATCATACTTCAGACTAATATTTCCATTACCTTAAAAATATGCATTATTTGAATACCTTCATCCTAATGATTACAAAATAAAACAAAATCTGCTTTACAAAAATAAATATACACAAGTCAGCTTACGAGATGATCTGAATTCTACGAGAGTATCTATTATATAAAAGTTTTAAAGACCGAATTATTTTCATAATAATATTCATTAATATCAATTAAGTTCAGAAAAAGGCATGATTAGTACTCAGAGCAGACTGTGGTTATCTGAATTATAGCATGGAAATGCACACCTTGTAACATACTAAACATTCAGATTAGATTCCACTGCATATGTTCTTCATCTCTACCAGTATACTGAAGTGCTGATTAATTCATTCTACTGCAAAATATTTTCCAGCATGTTTTCATATTATATTTGTATTATTTTTAAACAAGGTGTATAATATGAATTTGCATTTTTTAGCAGTTGAGTTTGGGAAGGGATGGAGATTTTATGCAATTCTAGCTAGTAAGTATATCTAATCTGAAATTTTTATGCAGTTTTAAAAGTAATTCATTATATCAACTAATAATCTTGAGATCTTACACATAATCTAATTAAAACAAAAAGATTAACTACCTAACTTTGATTTTACAGAATAAGCAGCAATGTTTTGCCAAATAGTAAATGATAGCATGTGATGGAATTCAAAACAAAATTGTTGAATTCTAAATAGGTATTTTGTATAGTGTCTAATTAATCTAGAGAGTTTGCTTGCTGTAGATGACATATTTAAGCTAGTCACTTGTTATTGGGTTCAGGGAAAATGAAAAAAACCTGAGATTTTGCCATAAAAAAGCAAAATTTTATCTTTTCCTCATTTGGCATCAGATTTTACTAAGTCAGTAACCTCATATGTTAATAATCCCAAAATTTTGGAGAATTTACATTTATTACAGTGGTGTTTTAACCAGCAGCTTCCCTGGAATATTTTGTCTTGGAAGTTAACATCTAGCCTCTACAGAGGTCTGTTTAACTGCTATTTTTATTTGTTTAATTAGATGTTTATGAAGTATATATTTGCTTAGCCATTTTAATACATCATTGAAAATATAAATTATTTCTGCAGTGCAGCAAATGGTGTTCACTACCCTTCACCTTGAATTAATTCTTCTAGAAAACATGCATAATAGAAACTGAGAATTTTCTGTCTGATTTGATTCTGGATTTCCAGCCCTGTGGTTCCTGCCTGTCATGCACGAGCTTTCAAGAAATATTTGATAAATGAGTAAATGAATCACTGCATTTTCACATGGAACTTGTAAAAAAAGAAAAGAGGGTAATGATCTTGGTAGAATTTCAATATATTTTCAAGAACATCTGAACTGCTTAGAGAGAGAAAAAATTGGGACTTATGATTGCTGAGGCAACGAATTTTATACTTGCAGAGTGAAATTGTCTCTATGTTTGGAATCCTGAGTGTGTGAATAAAAATACGCTGAGCAAGCCATCTAGATCTGATTGATGCTTCACATGAAAAGTCCTACTGATATTGATTTATATTTTTTTCTGTTTATACTCATCTAGTTAAAGATGTTATAATACAGCAATCATTAGTTGTTCAGAAAGTCATTTCTCTGTCATAATTTTATATCACCAAAAATAGTTTTTTTTTTTAAGAGAGAAAGCAGACCCTGACACTGCTCTTTAACTTTTTTTGTTGTCAGGTGAATTTACCTTTGTTCAAATAAATAGAAAAAAAAAATCCTTCACTCTTTTTTTGGTGGAAAACAATAGTTATAATAGCCATTGCCTTTCTTGTCATTTTCCATTTTTTTTTCAATTTCAAGGTTAATATAAAGAGCATTGATAATGCTTACATACATAGTAAATTATCATATTCTTTTATGGTGAATTTATCCGGTGATCAATGAGGCCAAGTCCAACCATGATGAGACCCAAAAATCTCTTCCAAAATGTTCTAATCACTGGGATTCACTTTAATATTAAAAGGCTATGTGGATCATTCCTAACACACTTAATCTGGAACAACTGAGGTCTAGAAATCTTTCTAATTTCCTTTAGGAGATATGCCATGTTTAATGTGGCCAATGGCATTATTGCCACTTCTCCCACAAACACGCCACAAAAAAACATGAAAGTGATTTGAAATATTCAGACATCTCGATAGTGATAAAGGTGGATTGAAATGAGACAGCCCAAGTCAGAGTGTCCAGGGTAACCACTATGCAGCTCAACAAATTAAAGCCTTGAAGTATCTGAGAAACTTTTAGGAAGATCTATATATGACCCACAGTAACATTATTACTTTTCATTTGACAATGTCTTTGTTTCTTTTTTTTAATTTATGGATTCAAGACTTTGTCCAATAGATGAATATGTATTCTCCTTTAAAAGAAAAAAATAGTTTATATCCGAGGACAATATAGACACTAGAAATATAAAACTATATTTAGTTTTACAGACTCCCATGAAATTATCACAGTTGTGTGGTATTTGATTCATGATGTATAAATATAGTTAGTTATAGATATAAGAATATTGTCTTTGGTTTGTCTTCATATTCAGGGAACACATAAAGCAGGAAAAGTTTATTCAGGGAGACAGAGGATATGTTCAGCCATTTGAGTGTTTGTTGGGTTAAAGTTGCAGAAAGATAATAATCTGTACGCGCAATCTCAAACCAAGGTATGAACCTGTGGAGGACAACCTTGGCTGAAGGTGGCATTTGCGTGGCCTCCACACAGGGCGCAGCAGAAGCTTCAGGAACAAATGAAATGGTTAAGAAAGTAAGATTAAAGAATAAAAAGTGTCGGTCGCAGAAACTTTTGAAAATGTGTAGAAGTAGGGGAATCGTACCAAAGAAGATGGTCCAACACAAGGAAGAGACCACGGAGTTGTGAGGAGAAACAGACCAGAAGAGCCAAAGGTTGAAAAAGGACCAAGAGGTGGATGGTTAGTGTACAGGTAGGCGATGATAAAATGCTGGTGATCTTGACTGTCGTAGGAGTTATGTTAGAGCATGTTTTTTTTCCAATAGAAGGATAGGGATACACTCACATAAAATACAAGAAATACAAGTTTAATAGGGAAGTTATAACCTGTCTTCAGAGTTTTTTCTTTCAGCAAATTTGGTAGCAGAATAAGGTGGGTGTTTTGTTTGTTTTTGTTCGTTTTGTTGTTGAAACACAGAGAAATAACTTTCCACTTGTTTTAATTATCAGATTATATGTGAATGTCCTACCCATGTTTTAATTAAGAAAATGAAAGCAAGACAATGGGTAGTTTGATAAGAAAAGGTGTAAGAGAGAAGTTGCTGAAACACCAGGAAGAAGCGACTGTGAGCAAGCCTGGGATTGCAATCCAAACCTTGTTCTTGGTCTTCTATGCAGTGCGAGACCGTTTCCCAACGCTTCCACCTTTCTTTACTCTACGATGTCTTGAATCAAGTTAGTTAGGAAAAATGCATAACATTTAGATTTGATCATGGTACATGTTTATTTCATAGTATAATCATAATTTTAGGCATCGATCTGTATGCTTTATCAATTTTCTCATATGCATGACAACTTTTATTGAGCTTCTACTATGATTTACAGGGTATATCAGACAGTATCTTGGTCTTCATTTTGTTAGTTCCTTATTCTCATCATTCCTAAAAATGTTGTTGAACAAATACTAAGATATTTGTAGGATTGTAAGGCTAAATATACTGGAACAGACATATTTTTGAAGTAGTCTCATTGTCTGTAAAATTAGTTGGCCTCAGTCATTAAACCCTGCAGGCTTATCATTATGTAATTAAGATGCCTTCTACCAGCGATGTGCAACTTGTTTGTGCAATACAGCAAGTGCCATCTATTAACTACTGTAGAAGACAGAGGTAATAATCCCTCTCAAAAAAGAAGAAAATAAAAATACACATATACAATATCATAAAAGTAATGGGGGAAATCTTATTATATGGCAATAATCTCTTCAATATTTTAAATATTTCTTTTTAAATAGAATTCTGGGATTTAGTGATATAGATGGATAACAGATAGATGATAGATGATGGATAGATAGACAGACAAATGAATTCTCCCAAAAGCAGCTTAACAGGAAAGACAGAAAGTTGGCATTGATAAGACCATGAAGAATTATGTAGGTGAGCTCTTTTAACTTATAGGGGAATAATTTATTTATTAGTAGAAGAAATGAGATTAAAATCTAGTTTTCTTCAATGTTGTAATTTTTCCTAGTATTTATTTAGGTTAAAAAAGCATTTATTGATAATTAACACTTTATCCAACACCCATCTATTAGTATCTATCCGCCTCTCCCAGGTAGAAAGGTAATTTTCCTGGTGAGCAGGAGACATGTGTTTTTTAATTTGTTCCAAAACAAATATAGTTTTTAGAACATACATTTAAAATACTATTATAAATGAGAGAATGAGTCATCATCCTGAAATCCTGCCTGGAAATCTTCACCTGTTGTTACAAGCAAAGCCTCGTTGCACAGGAAAGCCTCTTCCTACTGTCTATAATGTTCTCAGGTAGACATATCACGATTTACTCCCATCATGAGCCAGTGCTCAGTATTTCTGCATTAGGTGAGCTGGCTCTGGTACTTTAGAAATGTTTGTGAGAGACATATCCCCCAGTGTTGTAGAATGCACATTAAGAGCAGGCACAGGGATTTCTTAGAGTGACAAGGGTCAGGGAAGATGAACCCTGATTAAGATCCCACCGAAACAAGTTCCAAGTTTCTTCAATCTCAGGATTCTGACCTGGGGAGATGAGGAATCTGATTTTGTTGAGTGCTGTCTGCCCTCTGTCACCCTGATTCCACCAATGTCTGGAAGTGAATCATGCATCATCTCACTGGGAGAGACTGTTGAAGATGTTTTACTTTACTGAGACGAAAACTGAGACATGAGAAGATTAAATCCTTGTCTCTTGGGTAAAGTGAATTCAGTGAGCTTGTAGTCCTTGCACCAACGTGCCACCTGGGTCTGTGTCATAGTCCGTATCACTGAACTCACACTAATGTATTTATTCTGTCTTTTTTGTATTAATAAGTTAAATGGAAGTTTGTCCTTGAATAGCCCATAAGCAGTAAATAAACCTGTTTCTAGGCATAAACAATTCCAGGAAACACGTTAATAAATATATTTCCTAAGTATCAATAGTTGAAGGCTCTAAAGGCTTCCGAGTTAATATTTTGTCCTACTGTTCTATGAATATTTAAGAGAGCAAAATGTTAAATTGTCCATGATGCTTAATAATATTTCAAAGCCATTGCCTCCAAAAGTGTATTAAAGGTGCTTCTTTTACTGATTAAATGCTTAAGAAACCACTATTTGAAACGATGAAATTCCCAAAGACAGCTAGATATGTTCTTACTTTAAAAAAATAGTTCAATAAAAAGGTTATTTAAAAGATATCTTGGGATTGCATTCTAAGATGACAACTGATGAATAGCTTTGTTTTGCTCTCGCGCACTCTCTCTCTTTTCTCAGAAAGACTACATTACTTAGATCTCTCAATGCATTTTTCCCACTTCTGAAAGATGATAGGACTTTGAAAAATATTACTCATCAGATGCAAATTAAATACAAAGAGAAAAGCAAGCATTTTGATCAAGTCTTCAATTCCTCAAGCAAATGTTTACAAAAAAATGACTGCTACATGTTGTGTTCAGTATTTTAACTTTAAAGATATGGTTTATTCCAATGAATTTATTCATGTGTTTGTTTATTTTGGGTCAAGTTCTTGCTCCTCAGTCAAGGCTTGTCCTTAACTCACTATGTAACCTGAGCAGGCCTCAAATTTGCAGCAATAGCAGTCCTCATCTGAGATTACAGGCTTGTGCCATCACATCTGGCTTGACAAGGTTTTAAAAGGCTAGCTTATTGTATTATTTCTATAGGTTACTTTCATTATCAAAAGATAAAAATATACTGTGAGATATGTTATATTATAAATGTTAACTACTTTGACATTTTACAGCATACAACTTTGTAAAGTAGGGATTTGGCTTTTGGGTACATTTATAAAAATAAAATTGCTTTTAATCATATACACTATCTCCCTATAGTATAGTTGCCATTTT
The DNA here is from genome assembly GCA_004027205.1 of Ctenodactylus gundi. Classification (NCBI taxonomy): domain Eukaryota; kingdom Metazoa; phylum Chordata; class Mammalia; order Rodentia; family Ctenodactylidae; genus Ctenodactylus; species Ctenodactylus gundi. The sequence goes on from PVKB01002160.1 coordinate 161,696, forward strand.
TATTCTACCAATAAGAAACCAGTAGAAAATATTTGTTGCTATTTGTTTGTTTGATTCAACAAATACTAAGAACTTAGAACAAGTGAACATAGATCAAATAAATGAATTAAAATCATTCAATAAACTAGAGAATTCTGTTCTCCGGCATTGCACAGTAAATGGAGTTAATACGTAGCATGAATTTAAGTTGCCCCTCTTTTGAACACTTACTTCCTGTGGCTCTTTTGCTAATGGAAGTGCCTGGTTTCTGGAGCTCTCACCTGAGTTCAGATCACAGATTCTCCAATTATTAGCCGTGTAACTTGGAGCATGTCACTTAGCCTCTATTTCCTTTTCTGTTAAATAAGGATAATTACACGATCTAATGTAGTATGATAATTTAATTAACTGATAAGGGTAAAGATCCTAAAAGAGTGCTTGGCACACAGTAAGCATGAAATCAATATTAGCTATTAATGCTTCCAATCGGTAGTCTATGTCTATGAGAGATTACACAGTCTTTGACAGAGAGTAGCCCTTATGAAGTAGAATCGCGTACCCAAATTGTGCCACGGAGAGGACACAGCCACGGTTCTCGGACAGTTCAGATCACATTCCTCATGTTACTGGTTTCCCCACTGGTCTTCAAATTAAATTTAACATTCAGAGATAGGCATGGTATTACTTGCATAAAGTATTGCTAATAGAAACCATAATATTTTCTTTTGTACCAGAAATTTCATTGTTTGGAATTCCAGAATGTCTTATTATCTCTTTTTTTTTTGGTGTGAAAATAAAATAGAAGTGAAAATATAAAGCTCTATTACCCTTAATTATAAAGAAAGGGCACATTTGAAGTAAATAATAGACCTTTTAGAGTTTTGGTTTGCATTTATTGAAGCACGAACAGTCAGGTTCTAATTTGGAATCATTTGGTGACTTAATATTTTTATATTTAATCGTGATATGAACTGATTTACTTCATATTGGCTTTTAAAGAGTTGTGACTTATTTTATTTTCTATTATAAATTTAAACAGTATTTATCAACATTAGAATTAACTACAATTACCTGAAATTGATTTTTTTAAAGCAAAAGCCATAAGAAAGCCATAGCTATTTTCCTAGGTGTAAGACGTGCTGTGGTGGGAGTCCTGCATAACATGATGGGCCAATTAAAGATTTCATAACTTTCTACAATGCACTGGAGATGTAGACAATAGCTAGAGATATTATGTACAGCTGCCCATACATTTTTCCAGACTAGAGATGAATTTTTAAACCAGTAACTACCGTCTAATGAGGAAAAGCTTCTCTTGCAATGGAGTAGTCTTGTCTCTCTTCCTTCAGGTAGATAAATGTATTGTTTTCTTTCAATTATTTTTCTATTCTATATTTGATACTAGATAGATTTCAAAAAAAAATAGCCTATGTTGGAGAGTCACTTTTCTGACTTTATTGAACTTCAAGATGTCAAGGAATAAAAAGTTTAACAAATTCAATCCTGGAATGGCTCCCTGTGGAATAAGACTTTTATACGTACCAACGAGTCATCTGAAAATACCCCAATTCAAATTAGTCAAAGGGACAAACTGATAGAGTCTGGTTACTCCATCTGAATGTAGGGGAACCTTTAGAGAGTAGAGATGATTTCGTATTACTAGGAGGTTTTTTCTTTTCTTTTCTTTTTTTTTGCAGCGTTACTGGGTGTCACTTGTCACTAGAACTTTAAAGAAAAGCCTTCTCCTCTTTCTTTCATCCTTTCTCCCTTCCTTCTTTCCATCTTTCCTTCCTACTTTCCTTCCTTCCTTCCTTCCTTCCTTTCTTCTCTCCTTTTTGCAGTGTTGGGAAATGAATTTAGGGCTTCGTGCATATTAAGTAAGTGCTGTAACAAAGAGCAGCATTCCCAGCCCATTCTACTGCACCACACAAACTTCCGTGATATGAAAAATGTTAAATATTATTTGAGAATTAATAATTCAGCATCATATAGGTAGAATTTCTGTGCTGTCTTAACAAACTCATGTTAACTCCTTGTCTCTAGTTGAGAGCCATATAGGTCACTGATGAAAACAGGGGCGGAAGAATTGTGCTATGGTGAATATGGCACCAAGTTGAAATTATTTCTGTTCTAATTACCTGTAGTCTCTACTGTGAATTTACGAAACTCATTTGAAGTATCTTAAGTCTTTCCTTCATGTATGAAATCCAGACAAATAAAACGACTTCATGTTCTTCTACTATGATGCGATTCTTTGAAACTGTGGCTAGGAAAAATGTAACCATGAAATAGATAAATACTTAATTTTAAATGCAAAACTTATTCACTGATAAAGCTAATTGGAGTTAATCTCTAAAGTTACTGAGAACCGTGTTCACTACAATCAGATATTTATCTGAGAAAATGTTTTCTCTGTATCATTGTTAGTTGCTTTAGTATCATGTTACATTGTCAGATTCTTATAAATTCTTGTTGTTGAAAACACAAATAATAAGGAAAAAATATAGTGAAGGCTTTTTAAATTCCTGAAGAAATCTCACCACTCGTAGGAGCCATTACCAAGAGCTTGGAGGATATTCTTCCAAGCAGCAACCCTAGCATTAACACATACTAAGGTAATATGAAACTTCACATAAAACTTTAATGTGAACATACGTGTGTGTGTGTGTGTGTGTAAATAATTCCTAACTATATAAATAGAATAAATCTCTATGATAATTAATGTACCTATTAAGGCTCATATCCAATAACCACTCGCCATGGATTGGATGCTTTCCTGGGAGGACATTTTCTTGCTTTTGGAGTGGTGATTTTTTTGTTGTGATTTTTGGCTTAGGCTTATATGTTTCTCATCTGACTCTTAGACACATATTCTTAGCTTTTTCTAGGTCTTACTTTTCTGAGATTTTTGTTTCTCTGTTCTTGAGGAGACTACTATTTAATTCTTGGGTCCATTTGATATTTAAGCTACAGTGTATCTTACGAACAACCTTTCCAAATGAAAACCCTGTAACTTCTATTCTTTGGGTTGCAACAAAAATTTTCCTTGCAGGTTTTAAATGCTTATAGAAGGCAAACATAAATTTGAAATTTGTATATTTCCCACAGCCTTTTATTTCCAAGTCTTTTGTTCTATGTTGTTTATATCAGAATACTTTAAGTTAGCTTAATGAAACAATTTAATTTCTAGTGGGCAGAGACCATTCCCACACACTCATTTTAAGAGACCACTCCCACACACTCATTTCAAATTTTGTTCATCATTTTTCCTAGCTATTTTCAAAAACTGACTTTGTGAATAAATTTTAGATCATTTATTCAAATTCAACCTTCTAAAAATCATAACAAAATATCTTAATTCTGTAGCAAATTGATAAATGAATGTAAGCATAGATAATATAGTGTTAGATCATTTATTTCCAAGAAGAAAATTAAATCCTGTTTTCAAGTCTTTAATATTTATTTTAATGAACAGAAATATCAATTTGTAGTTAAGGATACTCCTTAACCGTTTCACTTTTTTTTTCCCTAGGCATATTTGAGGCTATTTTTAAAGTTATGTTTCACAGATATAATTACTTTACTAAATTGATTCATACCAAGCCACTTTAGAGAGTGATCTTACTGGAAATATTCTACCATCAAACCAAACTTTGACTCTTGGTCAGTCATAACAGGCTCAGGTACAAATGGTGAAGAGCCACCAATCCATTTCTTACATCGTAAGAGCCTTATTAAAAATAGATTTCAACTTTTATCAAATGCAGTTTTGATTACTCTTGGTCTTTTCCCCCCTTTCTACCTATTGTTATGGTAAGTCACAATGCTTCCAGTATGTGGGACCTAAGACCTACTTGCACAATTTGAAGAGCTCGTTTGAGAAACAATTATGACTAAAAACTGGAACTAAATGTAGCTAATTATTCAGAATAGAAAATGGAAGCTCCTTGGGAGATACTGAGAGGAGAAAAATACAATGATTCAAAGGCTCTTTCTGCCTCACAAAAACTGCACCTTCTTGTCCTAAAATGTGCATAATCTTTTTTTTTCCCCTGAGGCAATTCACATTGGTTTATTCCTCATTGATATCAATGTCTTATTTAACCTATTTGTCATGAATAATTTTGTGAATTTTTTGTATTGCTATTCATATAAAAATATTATATAGTATCATCCCCACTTATATTTATAGAGTTTTAAAAACACTGACATGCTGAACTTCTAAAAACCAAAGACGAAATTTTCTTTCCTTTCCCTGCAGTTGGTGTGTTTCAATGAGCTCACTGTTCTTACTTAAGCCGATGAATGTCTTCTATGTTCTTAAAATTGTGACTACAGCCTGACTAGATCGGCTACAGAATGTTCATAAATAAGGATAATATCATTTTCTTAGGGAAAATGGGTGCTTTTATTTCATCAAACTGATGCAGATGGAGTATAAAGATGTTTCTTGGTACTTCCAAGTGGCTTTATTTGTGGTCTTGAGATCTGACTGTATTAGGGCTATTTCAGTACAGTTGGTAGTCACAGATGCAGGAGGGCGGCACCAAATGCACTGTGCATTTGTGCCCACGTCTCCTCTGCTTTGCACCCGCTTCTGTCCTTAAGACACCATGTAATGTCCTGTAACCTGCTTCATTAGTCAACTCGGATTGCTCAGACTTTAGATGTAATTTGTCCACATGGCATTGTTAGCACAGAGAGGTTAATAAATAACACTTTTTATAAGGTTGGCAAGTAGCAAACAACATACAGCACATTATCTTTCTCCTACACTCATGATATTCCCTTTGGGGTGATTATGAACTTAAGCACAAGAATTAAGTTTAAATATTATCACATTCCAAATTGTTTTTCAGTTTTTCTTTTGTTTTGTTGATCTTATCTTTGTAGCACTGGAGATCAAACCCAGGGCCCAAAGTACGCAAGGCAAGCACTCTAATGCTTACCCATAAGCTCAGCAGTCATACGAATTTCTTATAAAACTAAATTTCAATGCATGTGAGAATCAGAAAACATGAGTAACTTGTTTTAATGCAGCATCAACTACAGTTCAAATAGTTAGCCTAATTTTTTTCTTCCCCTTAATATTCTCTCTCTCTCAGATGAAGTATTGAACTTAAAAATAAGTTTAAAAAATCACTACCAAGTGCCTAAAATATGTGGCAAAAATGGGGAAATTATGTATTCATGCTGAGTCATGGGGGGTTGGTTAATTTCAGTTGACTTAAAGTAATGCAGGACTTCTTTTATGGGTTTGCCAGCTGTATTTTCACTAGCTGAATTTGACATAGTAAAAAAAATAAATTTGGCAAGCCGATGAAATCATAAAATCTTGCATTTCTGAAAGATTGTGTGTTAGCTTCATGTTTTGAGCAGATTCTGTTTGTACCTTCGAAATATCATGATTTAAGCACCAATATAATAAATCCAATATAAACAGGAATTCATAATCCTCGATTATAATAATTTTGTTGAGTTTTAACTAAAGTTAGGATGATATTTGAGCTCTGGCTCTGCTAGGTATCTTTCCAAAAGGGTTAAATATATCACGTGACAGTTACACGTGCATGCATGTGTTCGTAGCAGCACAGCCTATAATGGCTAAATCCTGGAAACAGCCAATGGATCTATCAACAGATGAATGTATGAAGAAAACCTGGGGTATGTACCCAGTGGAATACTATTCTACCATAACTAAAGACAAATTTGAGTCATATGTAGGCTAAATATACGTACTACTTTCCAAAGCTCATCTGTAGACCTTTTTTGATCAATACATGCAGTCATTTTTGAAAAATACTTTTTTCTGTCCCTTTAAATATTATTTCTTTTATTTCCTGTTCACATTTTACCACTCCATCAAAGTTTGACTATAACTGAGGACAAAGGATAATTTTTTCTTATCCTTGATAATAAATGGAAAATTTCACACCTTCAAGAAAGTAAAGCTAGAATGTTAATCATTTTACTTGTTGAGATATATCTGGTTTTGATGAGGATAAATTTCTGTGCAATTGGTATGGCCTTTCACATTTACTCTTTGTATGTAAAAATACTCCTTTTTAAACATATTTGGAGATGTTAATTATTGAATACTCTGATTAAATGTTAAAGAAATATAGAATATAAAGTAGAAAACCATTCAAAGAGCAAGTTATTACTTTACTGGCTTTTAAACTACAGAATTTTGTTAGTTTTTTAGAAAGATAAACTCTAAGATCTTCAATATAAAAAAATGGTTGTTCACAATTCAAATATCTGTTTTCCTTTGATAAGTACTCCAGGTGGGCTTTTAAAAATGATAGTTACTTAGAAATTCATTTTAATTGGAGTAATAATTATATTTGTTACCTAAATTAAATGTTCTGTAAGCACTCATCCATTTCAGTATATAAAAACAAAAACTGCACAGAATGCCAACGAGGAGCCTGACTTGTTTTTGGCTTTTCCTACTAAAACTATCTCCTTTGAAGCATAGTCAATAATTATTAAAAAGCACCGTAAGTTAGTTATTGGTTATGTATGAAGATATTCTTATTTTTCTGCAATGGTGTCTGCATAATATCAACTTACAGCAAAACCAAATGGCTTGCTTAACCGCTCCCCGTATCCACAAGCTAAAAAAACTCTTGTCATTTTCTTTTCTTTTTCTTTTTTCCCCTTTCTTTTCTTTTCTTTTTCTTTTTTTCTTTTTTTTTTAAAGACAAGATCTTCCTCTGCTGTCCAGGCTGGTTCTGAACTCACTATGTAAAAAAAAAAAAAAAAAAAAAAAAAAAAAATGTCTGAAAACTCATGGCAACCTACCTGCCTCAGCCTCCCAAGTACTGGGATTACAGATGTATGCTATTATTATGCCTGGCTTACGAGGTTTTGGGGCATCAAACCTGGGGCCTGGCACTTCGAAGCGAGTGCTTTAACCACCGAGTTATGCCCCCAGCCTATAATGTATTCTTGTAGTCTTCCAAGATGTGCCACATTTTGGAATCTTTCCCAAATGTCACAAAGTAAGAGATGTAAGCAAAGTGAAAAGTGACCACAATTGTTTAAAAAGTCATCAGTGCTAACATTTCCAAAGCAAACTTTGTTATTCAACATTCAAGATGTGAACGTCAAAACAATTCTGCAGCTACTTTTACATACAATTCCAAATACTTGCTAATACTACCAAAGACCCCCACCAGAGACAGGACAGTGAAGGGACTTGCTCTAGAACAAAGGTGCCAAACCTTTGTTAACTTAAATTCTTGCAGTGGTTCAGTTACAGCCTGGGGACCACATGGTAACACATTCTTACTGTTCTTTTCAACAATTACTTAACCTCGGGTTTCGAATGATATGAGGTACTTTTTGATGAAAGAATGTTACTGTCTTTTTCAAGTTTTACTTTCTACCTGAGAACAGGAAGGGAAGAAGCTGTTTCTAAATGTTCTGGTAACAGCATTTTAAGTTTCTCAGATGTGTGTGGCATTTCTCTAGGGGTGTCTTAGTTATGTGTGTGTCTTATTTGGTGTGTATAAAATATAAAATCCAGTTTCTGCATGTGACAGAAACCTCTGTACCTCTAACAGGGTTCTTGCACATACCCAGGACCTTTTGATTACAATCATACTGGTGTAATATCACTAATAACATAGCAGCAGCTCTTTGCTGCGCGTTAATGATGGTGCTGGAGCCATTGCTCACTTGACTTCATTCAGGCTTGACAACAGTATACGGTATTGGTGGTATTTCTTCTATTATTTTATTTGGCCATAATAGAACTTTAAAAAATTTAAGATATTTCTACGAGTTGCAAGTTTAAAAGCATAATTGAACAGAGACTATAAAGGCAGATCTTTCTCAGGTAAGTACAATGTAAGTACAGATAAAACAAAGTTTCTAAGACTGTAGTCCAGGATGATCCTGTACTCACAAAGGATCTCAGGCTGGCCTAGAACTCACAGCCATCCTCCTACCTCAGCCTCCCGAGTGCTGGGATTATAGGCGTGAACCACCATACCAAGAAAAGCTTCGTATTTGGTAGTGTGTTTGAGTCTATTAGGCTTTGTGAAATCAATAGACACTGATGTTAAATGCTGTACGATTTGCCTAATATGAGCAGCTGAAAGTATAACGAAGTAAAAGAGCAAAACAAAAGAGAGGCAGTAAGAAATAGGGAGATTGTGTAGAGAGGGGAGGGGACATGAGGAAAGGAGGCTGCTGGAAGGCAGGAAGCGAGAAGGAAAAAAATAATTAAGATACAATACGTGTGTGCACCAGGCCCTCACACTGAATGCAAATATTATTTATCATACTAAGAAAGAGAATAATTTTGAGAAACAAACCCCTGTAGCACATGCACTTCTTTCATCATTAACTTCTTTCCTAGCCATGACTTAAAGTCCTGCAAAAGCAATAATGCCAATACATGTTGCAGGCATAACAGCTTTATCCAAGCTGAATGTCAGTGACTCCAGAAAAGCTGAGAGGTTGGTGACCCTTCCCAGAATCACGTGACATTGATCCCCAGCCTGGTGGCTATTGGACAGAGGGTGTAATGGAAACGGAAGTTGCCTTATATTGTTTTTCAGAGAGGACCAGAGACTGGAAGGGGCAGGAATAGGGTGAGTTCCCAAATGTCACTTTAAAGCCAGTAGTTGACAGTAGAATTTTATACAGGTTTTGTGAGACTCAGACGGGATGAAATGTTGGGCACCATTTACAGGGAAGTGGAATTGAAGGAGTAAAGCAACCACTTCCTCCTCCAGAACCCAAAGTAACTTAACACTGAGTCATGAAATAAAATACAAAATCGAGAATTCTCATGTCACTCCCCTTCTGACTCAGTACTTAACTCTTACACATACGAAGAATCTCAACTAGAAATATGAATGAATTACTGATGGAAATTTTGAAGTGGGTAAGTCCTGGGGTAGCCTCTCCTTCAGTCAAACTAAGAAAAGCTGATAGCCCATTATTTGGCCACAAATATTACTAATAATCCAATTTGATCTCATTGATCATTCGTGCCTGACTTGCTGAAATTCCCATACTGCTAGTGACCAAATTCCAAAAATGTTGACTACTTGATACTTTCTCAGTGACCTACCTGTCCTCAGCTTTATGCTTTATACATGGGCTTTTCAAAAAAAGTTCCTCTTGTGTGTAGTTTTGAAATTTTTATCTTTTTTTGCAAAGACACTTTGGATTTCCTTCACTTGCCATTCCATTCTTCTACTTTCAATTCCTATAGAACAAATAAAATATTCATGAACTTTTGAATATTAAAGAAGTTATGATCATTAATATATGAACACAAAACAGCAGCAACAAAAACACCACAAGCATACACACACACACACACACACACACACACACACACACCACTCCCACCACCATCAGCACCCCACACTGAAAATTAAATTTCTACTTTTAAGAGAAAAAAGACTAGCTACAGAAATAGCTTATATACATTAGACTACACTAATCATCTTTCACCTTATTTTGTTTTACAATTGAAAAACTCTAGAATGGATGTTATTCCCCATTGCAAGCATACTTTAAAAATAATTGTGAACTCCTAGATCACTTAGGATGAAGGGCTAACACTAGAAGTAACAATCTTTGTAAAAGGGTTTTTTTTTCTTCTATTTTACAATTTTAAATGTCCCCATTTTGCCATTCCCTCCCTGTGATTGTCACATGTACAGTGAGAGAAGATGTATGAGTGAAGAAAGATGAGTTTTTTGTTGTTTCTTTCTCTTGGACTAAGTCATGTATTTTTTCTATATTCATATACTAGACAAAACAGAAAGGTAGAATGATTTCCATTTTCTAAGATTATTGTTTTATTTTTTTAATTTGAGACACATTAGTCAAGGTCTAAAAAAAAAAAAAAGCAGTTGCCTGCTCTCTTAAAATAATGGTCCAGTAATCAAGTCTACTCCATAGGGCTGGTATAAAATGCTAAAATACGATCAATTTATTTTTGGGAGCTCTGCTATTTAAGTGGGTTTTGCAATTTCTGAACTCCCTTAGCCACTACAGTTGTTGATTAGAATGGATCACGGGGTCCTATCACTGTCTATCCTATGGTAAACAGCTTTAATATCGAGAGGAGACAGTGAAGAGGATGTCCATGTTAATTCCTAATTCATGCACTGTTTGGTTTAATTTTATTTGGAATGTCAGTTTTAAACCTTTAAGTACTGAGCCCAAATGAAATTTTTCTATGAGAATCCTTATTCATCATTAGGACTAAATTACATGGGTAGACCATACAGGTAAGTCCAGAATTTTCATTACTACCATAATCTCTGAAAAATTCTTTTTCTAGGTCTGAAAATGATCTTCAAATCATTTATTCATGTCTTCCCAGTCATAGAAACCATACTAGTAGTGCTAGTGGTTAATTGAAGTCATGGATCATGTCTGAGGTTAAAAGTGTCTGCAGCTGTATCTAAAATAAAGCTTCCCAAGGTTTTGGATTGGAGAAAATTATGATATAAATTAGTGATGTTTCTCTTCATATTAAAATATGTGTACTGAGTATTCCATTTCACTGTGGTTAATTTATTTTTAATTTTGCATAGCAATAAAGTCTGAAATGCTGCAGGGAAAAAGAAAAAAAAACAATAAAATAAAGGAAGTTTTTCTACTTATTATTATATACGTACTTTTTTGAGACAGAATGCTGCTCTGTAGTCCAGGCTGGCACTGATCTCACTATATAGCCCTAGTACATGGCAATCTTCCTTCCTCCGCCTCTTGAACGCTGGGATTACAAGCATGCACCACCACAGTCAGCTTGTGTGGTGCTGGAGAACTGAACACAAGGCCTTGCTTTTGCTAGCCAATCCTCGTAATTATTTTGAATTTTTTCCATTATGACGGTAATAAAATGAAATATTTTGAGCATTTTTCTAACAACTAACACTATGAATCTATGCAATATCAATATCAAACCTCATAATTTACTGGTACTTGTAAAAATCATAGCCTTTCTGTTTGTATTCTAAGAAGCTGCATTTGTACCTCTATTGTTTTTGGACATATAACTGTTATCTACAAGAATTGCAACATGGGTTTTTTCGGTTTCAGGCACAGGCCGTTTCTGGTGTATTCTAGGAGCTCCCACTGACTAATATTCTCAAATAACAGTTCTGGGAGTCCTTTATTTCACTAAAAAATACATTTGGATAGCATCACTTGAAATTATTGATATAGCAAGTAAAACTAAGTAATTAAATCAGCTTTCACCACAATAAGAAAATTGAATTATTTTATTTGGCGTCTCAGTATTCTCATCTGTACAAACAGGATATTGAACTGGATTGTTTTTAGCTGAGTTTCTTGTTTAACAAATTTGAAATTTTTCTTCAGATATTATATAAGAATACAACTAAATATGAACTATTTCATCCAAAAATGAAATGTGAACTTAGCATTGTTCAACACTCCCATGACCCTTTTAAGCCTCCGTTGTGGGCTGGAGGAAAGGCTCAATGGTTAAATCACTTGCCTAGCAAGGGTTAGGCAAGCCCTAAGTACCTGAGTTTGATTCCCCAGACCACATAAACCAGGGATTGTGGTACACACACACAGGTAATCCCAGCACTTGGGAAGCTGAGACAGGAGGATTGCTGTGAGTTCATAGCCAGCCTGGGCTATAGAGCGAGACCTTGTCACAAAAAAACTCCATTGTATTTCTGATCATGTCATTCCTATTCTCCCCCCCCCCCATTTTATTAGTATACATATGAAATACATGTTTACAGTGAACTTGAGTTTTTGTGCACATATATATCACATCAATATTATGCATAATTAAAAAAAATCTTTGCTTAGTCTTATGTTCTTCGCCAATGCTGTAACAAGCTTATTTATTTAATAAAACTTTCCAATATCAGCTTTTTTGTTTTTTTGTCCAATTTTCTATTTCTCTTATCACTCGTTATGTATTTTATCTTTCTGTGTTCTCCCTTTTTACTATTTAAAGTTTACTTTGTTGTGTTTTCTAATGTTTTTGTTAGAGTCCTGGTGGTGATTTATCTTGATCTCTTGATCATCAACTTCCTTGGCTTCAGATGCCTAAGAAATTACTAAGCACACCTGTGGTGTGAACTTGGGCAGTGCATATTTTCCCTGCCTCCTTCCTCTCCAGCTTCAACTCTGCTCTGTTCTTCCTAGATGCCCTAAATCCAGCACCTTCCCTCCATCCTGTCTTCCTCTGTGATGTTTCTGTCCCGGGTCAGCCAACTATAGATGGAAAACTCTAAAAACTCTAAGCCAAAATGAATCTCCTCTGGTTTACATTGTGATAGCCAGACATTTTGTCCCAGGAGAAGAGAGGGAAATAATTCAATTTCTAACTCATTTCATTAAAAGTATTTTGTATATATAACACAATGATATTTTAGATGTAACACAAATGATTTTACAGGTAGTACTTAACTGTTAGTCTTTTGTAGATATTTAAAAGTTTCCATTATAGTAATTTTTTTCTTCATATATTATCAAGAAGTATCTTTTTTGAGTTTCTAAATTTCTGGGAAGTTTGGGCTATTTTTAATTTCTAATTCTAGAGATTTTGTAAACAGCTAGTAAGTGATCAACTTTTTCATATTTAGTCAATACTTTTCTTCAGTGAGCTACCATACTTATAAAAAGATGACCCCTTTTATCCTGAGTGAAAAAGCTACTTTCTGAAGTTAATAAATAAAAATATTAAAAGTAATAAATCAAGAGTTGGGATGTAGATATTTGAATGTTTACCTGGCATGTGGTAAAATGCGGGTTCCATCTCTAACACATTATTAATAAGAAAATAATCAAGATTTGGAACTAAATACACACTAATTGAATGAGGAATGTGCGTCTTCATAAAATTAAATAGATACGAAATATGTCAAAGGACAAATCTGGTATTATGAACAATGTCATCATGTTGAAACATTGAACAATTGAAAAGGCAGGCACATATGACCAGAGCTCTCTATTATCTGATTGAAAACTGCTCTAGAGAAAAGGAATGTACATATTAACTCATTGCAGCCTTGTTCTTAAAGCATAGCTTCAGCCTCTAGTAGTTTGCGTGCTTGCTCTTTATTCAAACATTCAGTAGGAGGTTAAATGCAGACCCATCCGACTTTACACACCCTTATCAGAGAAATGTGGACTGTGGGCTTAGGGTCAAAAGATCATCAATCTAAAGAAAACTGGTAATCTTTGAGTGAGCAAAGTTTTTTATAATTTAGCTTTTTTAATCTTCTTCTTGATTTTAGAACATGTTTAATGATAATAGTTCTGTTTATACCTAGTAAGGATTTTAAAATTAGCAATGATAATGTCAGAAAAAATTATGTTTACAATTCTAAATACATATTTTAAATTGTGGTTTCATAAAAAGCGTAATTATAGAGCTAACAAAAAATTAAATGGTAAAAGAAAAATGAGAATTTGAAAGAAACATGAGTCTCCAATTTTCTTTTACTATTCATATTATAAAATTAGTGTGTGATTTTAGTAAAAATCAATAAAAATGAATGAAAGTATGAAACTTAAGGTCATTATGCCAACTGCTCGCCACTAGAAATTTTATTAAATTAGCAGTAAAGTAAAAATTAATAATGATAATAGCAGAAATGTAAGTTGAGTGATGGAGAGGAAAGGAGAGGTATTGTTTCATCTCCTAAAATTTTGTCCATACTAGTGAGTTGATAGATATTTTGAGGCATTTCCAATTTCAGTAACCGAGGTGTGAATGTAATAGTGTGTTCATATATAATATTAATATTAGCCCAATAGAAATGAAAGTAGTTATATAATAATAAAAATAGAAATTTTTGGAAATGTTGAAATGGGATATGTAAAACTTCCAATTTACATTCTGATTGAAAGTATGTAGCCATAGACATTATCAAGAATCCTTTAAAAACTGTTCCATTCCAGCAATGGAATTACCTAAATACACCATTACGAAAATTGAACTGCAACATACTTATAATCAAAATAGCATAAAACATATGGTTAGATCTATAATAAATTTCAACTATATAAAAACAGTAAATATTCATATGTATTTGTTCTAATCAACGTATAGAACACGTACAGAAAGAGAAACACCAAATTAGCAACTATAACAAAAGCTGTGTGTACCTTTGGTTGGCTCATATAAATTTTTTTTACTGCTGCTGTTACAATTATATTACAAAATGGCAATAATGAAAAACTTTGAGGTTCTAGTTAGCTTAGATGGTGTGATATCAAAATTATCACTTCGCACCAAGCTTCCAATGTAGGTTGGCTCACTCTGCGGGTGCATTAATTTTCTGTGCGTTGCCCATGCTCTGATTTCTCACTCATCCCGTAACAGCCCTTACATTCAGAATAAAATCTCCTGAGATATTTTTGGAGTATCTTAATAGAAATAAGCAAACCTCTTCATATAATAGATGGCATAGAGAAATAATGCCATATATGAATGGTATTGTTTTGTTAAATAGCCTATATGAATCAGTTGGAATTAGTAGGCCTGTATACTTAAATTTTCAAATTATTCAAAGATAGCAGTGTAAATGATGACTAACAAACACTTGCTTTTGGTTATTTCTATCCTCAGATCAAAATTATTGGTATAAGCATTCTATTGTTTGGATTAAATCTTTTAAAACCTAACTCCATTTCACTTTTATGCAAAACCAGAACTTTCCTGTTTGTACCTTTTTATATTTTTTCTCTCCAGGGCATACACCTGTCTTTCTTTGTGGTTTCTATTTAATCTAGATTCCTTTAAAATGGATAATGTTCCCAATCATTGTTATTATCATTCCTCCTATCGGTAAAGCAGCAACAGAAGTCTGCTTACTTTTAGGCTTCAGAATTCTAATAAGCACAGCAAGACCTCTTCTTTCTTCTTCTTCATTTTTTTTTTGTTTTGTTAAATCCTATCTACAATAAAATCCTTCTGAATACAGGACTATACAATGGCCTTTACTTCCTCAATTAATTTCATTGTGCATGCGCTGGCACTGTGTCAATGAGGTCTTTCTGAGTATCTTTAATAGACAATAAGGCTCAGTCGTGACCAGAAAGAGGAAAAAAAAAGGATTAATGATAAGACACAAGGTTAAGGCTTCTGATTTGTTTCATTTCCCTTCTAAGTTTGAACTGTAGCAGAAAGCAAAAGAAAATACAATGTGGTTATGTTTTTTTCACTGTTCTGACTTAGGTTATGCAATTAAATTCATTACTACTGATAGCAGTGGCATTCCACAGAATGGGGAGACTGTGATATGGAAGAAACCCATAAGGTGGGTTCTGAAAGTCTGCAGGCAGGAAAGAGAGGTGTCATCTGGTCTTTTTCTTCATTTTCTATTATTGAAGAGAAGAGAAGCGGTCTATTGGGACAGACCTACTGAAGTTCCCCTTTAGAGATCCAATGTATGACTCACCACAGCAGATCACTGCCTTTAGGTGATGGCGATAAAGGAACATTGGAATAAAAGATGATCTGTCTTAAATGTAATACTTTTGATTAAAAATGAAAAATTTAAGCATATTTGCTTTTTTATAAGTAAAGTTCCAAAACCAATAATAGACTGCTGAATATCTTATTAAAATGCAGGAATCTAATGTAGTAGTTTGAACATATGACAACAAACCTCTTAGTTTCATAAGCATAATGTGACAGGAAAAATAACTTCTTATCTTGATTTTAGAAATGAAATATAAGTAACATTATAAATTTGTTCTGGTTTATGGCTAAGATAGCTAATAGATGTATCTATTGGCAACTTGCTTAGTAGATTATCATTTACTGTCACTTTTTAAATTAGAATTTGATCTTCCATTGTCTTTAATCTGCTTATATCATAGATGACAAATTTCCTTCCCTTAAGCAAAATCTTTATTTATCATAAGGCAATTTTTGCAAAAAAGAAGTTACATGAAGGAGGAAATCATAATTAGAATCATTTAACTTCAAATTTCCACAATACTTGACATCTTGAAAAAATTATGAAAAATAGTTTAAATGAATGAGAAAGGCACATTTGCCTTCCTCAAAACATCTAATAAAAGTATCTAATTATTTTCTCATTGATGGTGTGGCAATGCCATGAGAAAAGTAGGGAGATTGAGGTTCTATTTATGTTTGCAACTAAAAACTAAGTGAAGGGTAAAGCTAGATATTTCTATGCATCCCTGAAGGCAGGAGCCGCCTCACAGTGGCATGCACATTTCTGTATCCATAAAGAGACTGTTAGAACAAATAGTTCTCCTGATAAAAAGAGATATTTGTAGAGGAACTGAGAATTTGGGTTGAGATAGGGACACTTGGAAAAAGAAAGTTAAGAGACAGAATTGCCTTGTTGGGAAGACCCCCCCCCCCACACACACACACACACATACAATTTTGCCTATATATGTGATACATTTTCATCAGTCTCTGCTGGGAATATAATTGCAAGTATATGTGGGTGATAAGTAGTGTCACTTCCATTTTTAATATATCTGACTTGACTTTCATTTCAATGATGTAGTGAGCAGTTCTAATTTGAGATTAAAATGAAGGGTTCAGTGCAGTATATTTCAGATAATGTGATATCTTGCCTTTATTTTAAAGAGATTGTGTGGAGTAAATATTACCTCAGTTGTGTTAATTCTTTAAGTAATTATGTTTATTTCATTGAATTCATTAAAAAACCTACACTATTTAGAACTTAACTTCAGTTCTTTCATCTGCTAAGATCTAAATATAACCTATGTTATGAAATCATGTGGGCATCATCATTTCAGTGTCTTTAGGGAAGACAATTCCTCACTTCCAAACTGTCCCATCACTGGGGTTTCTGAATATATAATACAAGCTAAAATGTACTGGAAATAACTATTTACTAGCAGCATGAACATTCTAAGTGCATTATATATGCTAGGTAATTTGTTTTCCAGTACATGTCGATGATATAGGTACAGTTGCATTCACAAATTGATGGGTAGAAATATACATCAGGAGAAGGTGAACAGATTTACCCAAGGAACTCAGAAAGTAGAGAAGGTAGGATTTTCTTCCAGATAGCTTGGCTCCAGAGACTTTTGAGTGGATTTTAAGCATAGAGATTTGGCATTAATAATGTAGCTGTTCCTTGGAAAAATGGCTTTAAATGTGCTTATTTGACATAATTTGTGCTCCCATGTGATTGATGTGGAAAAGGGCTTTAATGCTCAAAAATTGACATTGGAAGAGAAAAACCTGTTCAGGATGAAAATATGGCAAAAACTGAGAAACAAGAGATATTTACTTTACAGTTTTCGTTAGAAAAACAAATGTGTAAAAGTTGCTTCTGTTGTTAGTTGTGTTGGGCTGGAGTCAGAGAAGTAAGGGGCAGCAGAGTCTCTTGCTAACTCCTGCACATTTGACTGAAGTCTCTCAAAGAAAACCAATGCCTATGGCCGCATCTGCTTCTTTCTCTTGAGGTTGATGTGTACTCTTTAACAGGATTGCTGTTTGCAGTTAAGAGAAGTAATTGCAAGCATATCTTTTTAGAGTATTCTGAAATCAAACAACAAAGTCAGCTCATTTCCTTGAAGGTTTCTGTTGATATGAGGCAGACATTTGAAAACAGTAGTGACTGGAATGTGGTGGCTAGGGATTCTTTTCTTACATTATTCACCTGGTTGGAGCTAGTGCAAGTTTCTTTGTGAATGGATGAAGACAGGTGAGAGAAAGAGAGAGAAAGGGAAAAAAGGAGAAAGAGAATAATAAGTTTTGTAGAGAAATTCTCATGTCTTCAATAATCTATTATAAGTAAAGCTATTTTAGAAATTGAATTTTTGATGATTGACTAATATAGTCAATTTTATATTCTCAACTAAGTTTTAGTCAATATCATATTTGAAATCTCAGCAGTATTCAAGTGATTTGTTGGTTTTAGGGAAAAAAAAGAATTCTCATGGAAAATGTTGTTTTTCTAACACTGGTATGGAAAAGACTTTTTTCCAAATAAAGCCATATTTTCTGATTTAAGATAATATCTATTAGATTGGAAGAAGACATTAATATTCTAGTAATGTCAGTTACATAGCAGTCTTTCAGGGGTGGCCACCTTTAATTAGACATAAAAACATTTAAATTGTTCCATGAAGATGTTTACATCTCTAAAGTATTTGTAGAGAAGGGGAAAAAGCTAAAAATTAGGACATGACACAATTCTCAGAGCAAAATCTTCTGCCTCCTCACCCTTGAGTTAGTGAAGGCTGGGGTCATGGCATCCTTTGTATAGTTACTTTTTTTGTTACTGTGACTCAATATCCAACATGTACAACTTAGATTTATTTTAGCTTACAGTGTCAGAAAGCCCCAGTTCATTCATGGATGGGTGACTAGAAAATGGTTGGAATCACATAGTTGAGCCACAGCTAGAGCAAGAGCCAGAGCTGATGCTCTGGAGACAGAGATCCTCATGACGACAGGGCAGAACTGAGAAATCTGGAATAAGAGGTATAACCAACACGTGCATCAAGTCAGTTCCAAAAGCTTCCAAACCACATGGTCAGGTAAAGTCACAGCATCAACCCCATTTCTCTGGTACCAGTTTCTATCTTTCTATATTTTTGTTGTTGTTGCTGTGACTCAATATCCAATATGTACAACGTTAGGGAGGAAAGATTTATTTTGGCTTACAGTTTCAGAAAGTCATGGGTGGGCATCTGGAAAATGATAAAAACCACATGATGGGGTCAAAGCTAGAGCCAGAGCCAGAGCTGGTGCTCCGGAGTCAGAGATCCTTATGGCAACAGTACAAAAGCGAGAAACCTGAGAGAAGGGCAGATGAGCACACACCCCTCCAGGTCAAGCTCCAAACATCCACCCCTTCCAGCCGGGCCCCACTTTCCAACACTACACATTATCCATAGGTACATGTGGCTTTTGGGGGACACTCCAGATCCAAAACACACCAGACACTATACAAGAATGCAATTTTTAGTCTGTATGTTTTGAATATTTATAGCCAGAGACAGCCATAAATGCTATAACACAATTTCCCAGTTGCATAATCTGTCTGCACCTTTCAGGAAAACCTGAGAAGCAGGTTAAGGACCATTTTTTTTCCCCTGATCAATTGATCCTTCCTTACATAAAGCTGCATTTGTTTTCAGTGGTAGGGATTGAACCCAGGACCTTACTCATAGTAGGCCAGCTGCATTACTGGTCCAAAAATGATTCTATAAAATCTGTCAAATAAAATTCAACATATAGACTTATTTTTACCAAAATTTGTAGAAAAATATCAGATTCTATCATAGTAATCAGTACATTGTCTCTCCTAAATTTAGTTTCAACCTCGCAACAAATGTATTCATCGTACAAAATCAGAAAATAGAGCCAATCTTGGCTTAACCTTGATTTCAGGACAACTAATAAACTGGCTACATTAGAGAAAGATAAGTGAGATTCTTTCTGTATTTGATCACTTAAAGGTACTTTTGCATTAGTTTTATATATGAGGTTACTAGCTGGGACACTTTGTGTCACTTTTAAAGTGGTTATGGTTTTGTCCTATCTCTAACAAATGCTATGAATTGAATGTTATGGTTATTTATTTTATTAATAACAT
Source organism: Ctenodactylus gundi (assembly GCA_004027205.1). Classification (NCBI taxonomy): domain Eukaryota; kingdom Metazoa; phylum Chordata; class Mammalia; order Rodentia; family Ctenodactylidae; genus Ctenodactylus; species Ctenodactylus gundi. The sequence goes on from PVKB01002160.1 coordinate 181,273, forward strand.
TTTAAAGTCTAAATAGTTGTAATCTATTTATATAAGTAAAATAAATAATGCCAGCTTTTAATAAATTATATAATAAAACCATAGTCTCTAATCATATACTTTGATAGCCAATTAAAATATTAATATAAACTATGACACAACTTCTTATAACCAATGAACATTAGATAAAAGTTGCATATATTAATTATATAATGGTCCTTGGAAGAACATTTCAATAACTTTTTCAATTGTGACGATATAAGTTAATGCATATTGACAACTAGAAAAATAATCTCAGGAGATAAAATAACAGGGTAGTGACAGACTGAGAAGTTTCAAACCCATTAAGAAAAAAATGTATATATATTATTTCTCAAAGTGAGGAAAACCAGTGATGTACTTGAACTGATTTGAACTTCTTTCAGCCATTTTTGCCACAGACTCAAAAAATGTACCTGTGTGGCTTATTGCTATTAAAAGAGTTGTTTGCTGCCAGATGTCTCAATTCCTACAAGAACAGTAGTCCAGATACCCTGCACATTCTATCATTCCACTGTAGATTGTAAACCTGCAATTTTCTGCTATTTCCCAGTTCCATTGGCACATGTTACCTAATCATCTATCTAATTCATCTCCATGGCTCTTTATTGCCATGAATAATTGATAAATGGTAGCAGAATTGCAACTGTTGGCGAGTTCTGAACTTCTAGAACTTCTAGAATGATTTCCGTGTCTTTCGATGATATTAAAACATTCTACTGAGGGCTACAACACATGCACAACCAGTAATTAGACAGGATCTAACTGCCTAAAAGTTCTACATCAATGATATCTGAGCCAATGATTCTCAAATTTATAAAATTATTAACAAAAATTTGGGCTTACCAGAACTGTATCCCCACAAGTTTGATTCACCAGGTCTGGTAAAATACATGTTTGACATTTTAACAAGCACTTCAAATGATCTAAGGTTAATTGTTCATGTCTCTAGTTGAGCTTAAACCCTACATTTGTATGATTGGCTTGGAAAATAAGGAGTAAGGCAGAGAGAGAAAAGTTGGAATTGAAAGGCATAAACAGAGCAAACGAGAAGAAAGAGAGGAGAGAGCGAAAGCAGAAAGAAAAGTCAAACCTTGGAAGGATCCTGAGTTACACGGAGAGGCAAAAGTTATCAGGAGATTCTCAAAGAGCACGAGAGACTGTCTCTTCTCAACTTAAATGTCATTTTTCATATTCTGGGTGTATTTTTACTGAGTGATATTTCAAACTTTTAAGGAACATAGCAATCAGAGATCAAAGAAAGTTAATTCCAACTGCCGAGGATATCGTTCCGCTACACCTTTATTTAAGTGCAGATAAATGGTGGCTGGCATCAGATCTGAACTTTGTAGTTTAAATGGCAGATCCATACACTATTATTGAAATTGTTATCAGTCTTAGGTATAAAAAAGCAATGCCTTTCAATTAGTAATTGCTTATTTATATTGGATGAAAATGAGCATTTTTCTCAATGTAAAAATCAGTAAGCGGCTTTCAAACTAGTTCCTCATATAAAATATTAGAGAAGAAAGTCCATAAATGTAATAAAATGAATAATTTTAGCTTAGTGTAGTCATAAGGTTTAGGATGATATATGTGGGCTAACAAAAGCCCTGTAAAATGGTTTGGTTTTATTTCTAGATATCAGGAACCTACTACCTTTTCTAGTAAGGAAAAGTAAAGGTTTTCTTTAAATATATACCTAGAATTTACCCTTAAGGGGATACCTTTGCTCCCCCCCCCCATTTTATTGATATGTATTAGTGCAAGATTTAAGGTTTACAATGAAGTTGAGGATTTTGTGCACACACCTATCTTGTATCTAGTCAACATGAGAAAGACTTTCCCACTCTCCTTTTGTCCCTTCCCCCTACCCTACCCTCCCTCCCCCACCTTACCCCCCTATCTCACTTTGTGTTTTGCTTTAAGTTCCATAATAGTTGTGAACTGGGACTCTCATATCAGAGAGACCATTTGATGTTTCACCTTCTGCTTCTGACTCACTTCACTAAGCATGATGTTCTCAAGTTTCTTCCATTTTCCCACAAAGGCCTCCATGCTATTGGACTTTATAGATGCGTAGTATTCCATTGTGTATAAATACCACAGTTTGTGTATCCACTGTTGTGTTGATGGGTATTTTGGTGACTTCCATATTTTAGCTATTGTTAGTTGTGCTGCTATAAACATGGGTATACATATGTCTCTGTTATGTGTTGTTTTGGCCTCTTTTGGATGTATTCCCAGGAGGGGTGTCGCCAGATCGAAGGGGACATTTATTTCTAGTCTTTTGAGAGATCTCCATACTGCTTTCCAAAGCGGTTGTAGGAGTTTACATTCCCACCAGCAGGGCAGGAGGGTTCCTTTCTCCCCACAGCCTCTCCAAGGTGCATAAAATGCTAAACTTCATTGTAAACCTTAAATTTTGCACTTGTACATATCAATAAAATGGGGAAAAATTAAAAAAATTAAAAAGAAATAGATGAAAATATCTGTCTGTAGAAAACCATCTTTGCTGCTGGCTAGTACATCAATAGAGATACATTGTACTGAATGTGGAAAAAGAGATTCTCAGAGCCAAGCACAGGAGGTTCATAGCACAAATGACAGTATTTCCTGCTTTGACCCCTCAGTTTTTCACTAACTTTTACTTACATATGTGTGTTTGTGTATGTGTGTGTGTGTGTGTGTGTGTGTGTGTGTGTGTGTTTATGTATATGCCAAAAATGAAGCTCTAGTTTTTTGTCTCTTTGACAAGTGTTTTTGTTGCTGCTTGAATCAAATAATCAGAAGAGAACAAATTATAATTTCAGAGTGTATCAAGAATTCCGGCAGGCAGAGGCATCTGATGCAGATAAATGGAGCACACATTTGAGAGAAAGTCTTTTATTCTAGACACGGTTAACCTCATTGCTAGCTGTGACGTTCAGCAGCACATCCAAAGCCTGGAAGGGAGGAAATGCTGACTGCTACAAATGAATCTCAGCATGGGAAGAACAACAGATTATCAGAAGGTGTATGCAGAGAGGTTCTCCTAGAGTTTTAGTAGAAAGTTTTACTTTAAGCATAAGGCACAAGTAACCGCCTGTAGTAGTCACTATACCTGTCAGTACACCTGAGACCTGTCATAAGTTGTATTCACAATTGTATTTTGTCATTCCGTTTGTTATTTTAAATCTTAGTTTTTAAGTAAATTGACTAATGGATTTGTCATCCTTACCAAACCCAGAATTGTAATACTATGAGATTTGAAACCACAACTTTACCAAAGCTTATAATAATGATACATACCTTACCTCATTCATGCTTTATAACTACTTGTTGAAAGAATGACTACGTGCTTATTTTTAGGAAACTTTGGAAATTATAAACCCAGGGAAACACACAGGGCCTGAAAACTGAGTGTAGATAACAAATTTAGGAATGAATTCAACGTAGAGCTTTCTGATAGTCCCAGTAAAAAAGGAATGACTTTGGTTTTGTTTTGACCATCCAGCAAAAAGCACAGTCAGTATAAAGGATTTGTTTGGTTGTGAATTGGAGAATGTATGGAGCTGAAATAGCACTGAAACTACAGTTTTCAGAGGGGGACGGAAAGAATTTCCAGGCTTCTCTTACTAGCCCTCCCTCTGTCACATTGAAGAGTCACCAAGAGGCACAAAGATCTTTATCTTGGCTTCCCTAGAACTCAGCACAAAGTCCAGCACACAAAAAAGATTTTAGTGAATGTTCTTCACATTGAAATGTCTCAGTTAAAATTAAAAGCCCTGTTGGAGATATATTTCTGGCTTTAATTTTCTAAAACAGTGTAAATGCACCTCTACTAGTGGCTAAACATATGCACACTCCCTAAAACTCAGGTTTTGTAACTATCTAAAAACTTCCCAACTAGGTGGAACCTGTATGTTTCACCTTTTTTTCAATTTTCACATGGTAGAATGGTCTATGCGGCCAGAGAAATCTGCTTGGTGCTTTAGGTAATGCACTAAATGGCTAATTATTGTCTTAATTCAGTCAAGACTTTCTAGCACATTGTTTAGGACATAAAAAATTTAAAAACCTGTATGACATTCTAATAAAATATGAAATATTTATTATTCATAGGACCTTTCATTTTCAAACACACTTGACAGCTCAGTGAAATTCATAAGAAGTAAATTATTGAGTAGCCCCATTAGTTCATAACTCAGATAAACAAAGGGGTGACATGAAGGAAGGAGATATGGTCTGTGGTGAAGGTAGGTGGGTGATTGGATAGGCAGTGTGGGTCACGTGGGCAAGGACAATGGAAATGGCTCCTCTCCAAGAATGGAGTGTGGGTAGGATTGGCAAGGGGAGTCACCTGGTGTGTGGCTGGCCTATGTCTAAGCCAAAGAATTAGAAAGACAATCTGATCTGACTGACGGACTAATGAGATATTTAGTCTTCATTGAGCCTTTGGGCAGTGAAATGGTCTCCAAAATGTCTCCAGTACAGGCTAGAGATTGAACAAATGAGATTTAGCCCACAGTGCAGTTGGGACTATAAGCAGAACAACAGCTCTGGAATTACAAATAGCTCCTGAGCCATCTTCCCTTTATCTCCGCAAGAACTGGGATAATTTCTAACTGACCTCTATATTTGTCCAATGATGCCTCAACAAACAAAGTTTTTTTTTAAGAAATTTGTTTTCCTGCTATTTGGTAAAGTCTTCAGCCTGGTGTGTGCGAGTGTGTCACGTGTACATGTGCACCTGCTCCCCAAAGTGCATTTGGTTCCCTGAGGCTAAGCAGAAGCCCTACTTCATGAGATTCTTCAGCATGTGGCGCGAGCTGAAGTGACTTCGGGGCTGTCAGGATGATGGCTTATTTTCCCACTGAGATCCTGCTGCTTGCTTCAAGAATTTTAGTGTTCAGTTTCCATTTGGCTTATCTAAATGTAAAGTTCTGAAGTGGGCTTAAAGCTTTTAATCTCACTAAGTATCTATAGTTTATTTCTCAACAGAGAGGACTTTGATTTGAATAATATCTAGAGCCCTCCTTCCCCAAACCTTCAGTAGCTTTGTTTTTTTGTTCTTTATCACGTAGGGAAATGCAAAGGGAATAGAGGAAAAAAAAAAAAAAACGGATGAAGGAGGAAGTGAGATGATCTTAAAGCGCGGTGATATGAATCCACACACACTGGCCGTCCTGTCAGCTGTCCCCAGCATCCCAGTTAACGGTGGTCAGTGCATTGGGGAACTTAGCAACTCAGAGAAATAACACAGGCATTATTTACATGCTATAGAAAGCTTAGGATTTCAAGCCATTAGGTAGGACAAACATTTTGGGTTATATATTATGTTGTTGAGAAAAAAAATCTGTGATTAAAAAGGGAGAAAATCTAACCTGAGCCCTAATGGTTTTTAAGCACTCAGGGGAATATTTGTACTATACACGATGTGATCAAAATATATGGTGAAGATTTAAATGTTTAAAAAAACACTAAAAATAGACAGCCGTTAATTCCCCTCAAAATACTTCCTCTCATGTTAAATGCACCTGTCCTGTCATTCTTCTCACTTTTTGAAGAAGTTCTGGAACTTGTCTTTCTGTGAATGTTGTCTTTCTGAAGTCTGCGACAGTGAAGGCAGCTGCTGAGTGCTATCCAATGGAATGGTGGGATTGCGTTGTGATTAGGGCATTCCTCAGCCACCGTACTCACCAGATCTGGCACTGTGTAACTTTTTTTAAAGTCAAAATAACCATGAAAACAAATATTTGAATCAACTCAGAACATGGAAGCAGCCATGACAGCACAACTGAAGGTACAAAGGACTGTGTCCAGAACTGCTTTTGAAAGGAAAAAAAAAAAAAAGAAGCACTGGCTGAGGGTGTTTGAAGCGAAGGGAAGTATTTTAAGGGGAACTAATGACGCTGTGTCTTTTACTGTAATGAATTTTTCCTTAAAAATTAAACATTGATGGTATATTACAATCACCTCTTCTAGGCAATGCAACTAGTTGTGTGTAGAAATATTAGGTGATGTTTTGGCTTCTATTTTTTTTAAAGACAAAATATTTTGGTGTCTTCCACTTTTTAGCTATTGTCAGTTGTGCTGCTGTGAGCATGGGTATGCATGTAGTCTCTGTTATGTGTTGTATTTAACTCTGTTGGGAAAATTCTCAGAAGAGGTATCACTAGATCGAAAGGGGATACATAAATTGTGGTATTTTTACATAGTGGAATACTACTCATCTATAAAGACAGATAGGTTGGAGGCTTTTATAGGTAAATGAAGGCAACTTGACACCGACATGCTTAGTGATGTGAGTCAGAAGCAGAAGGTGAAGTACTAATTGGTTTCTCTGATAGGAGAGACCCAGATCACAATTATCTCGCAGAACTTAATGTGGGACATAATAGGAACTGGAGAGGATGAGTGTGGAGGGTCAAAAAGAGAGAAGGGAAGGATTTGTAACTTTGCCATGATGTGCATGTGCACAAAATACTCCAATGTAAACTTTATGTTTTACATATATACATATCAATAAAATGGGGGAAAATAAAGACAAAGTAATATGTGGTGATTAAAGTATCTCCCCTGTAAGGCTCCTGTAGTGAGGGTTTTTGCACGTGCATCTTTAATTCCTGTTGCACTCCTCTATTGAGAATGCGACCATTGCAAGGAGCCTCATCAAAGGTCTCTGACTACTGCAGGCATAAAATCTTCATTTTGGTGGATTAGTACAGAAATTGGTGATACTATGGAAATTATCAGTTCTCTATAGGACTGCAATTTTCAGCTACTGCCACTTTGCTCCAAACCCCACACCCCAGGCAGAATTTGTGTGTGCACCCTGATTTTGTAAGATATACATTAAAATCTTACTCCTGAAACTGGACACCTAATTCATTTTCCTCTTTTTCTGTTAATTTATCAAATAAGTGAAATAAAGATTTCTGTTCTGCTTTCTAAAAAAGACTTATTTCAAATGTTGAATGTAATAGTCAGTATTAAAGCTATTAATTAGAAGTTGTGAGATGCAAAGTAAACATAAGGCAATAAGATGATAGCAAAACGGAAAATAAACAAACCGAACTGTGTATGCAACTGTAAGTCTGTACCAAGACTTTCTATTTATTCCAAACAGTTTTAAATATAAGGTACCTCTATTTTTTAATGAAGAAGTGTTATGATTATGAGCCGTTAATTACAAACTATTACTAATAATGACTTGCTTTTCCCCGTGTTTGTCAGTTTATATTTTTGTTAGTACGAATATGCAATATACAATGGTTTCATTAGACATCAGAATGTGGTGCACATGAACATTGCAGCAACTCGTCATCCCTTTCCCCGCCCCTTTCCCCGCCCCTTTCCTCGCCCTTTCAACCACTCTCCCTGACTCCCAACATCTCACCTTTTTGACTTTACTATTTGTTTGTGCTGTGGGTTTTTCATAGTGCAGAAGGGTGCCTTCAGTTGTTTTTGTAACAGCTTATGAATCTCTGAGAAGCTTCTATCCTTTAAATTTTTACTAACAGTTCAGCACTTCACCTGAATATTTTATCCAATCTAATGACAGATTTCTATTTTCATATGATTAGGAAGCAAAAACCTCAGATATGACTTAGAAAATGAAATCTAGCTATCTAGTAAGAACCGAGGAGATGCCTTCAATGGGTTTGGCGCAGGTCAGGCTGAGATAAGGGTTTTAAAAGCTTAGCACATAACTTAAAAAACTCTCAAGAAAATATTTAAAACTGAAGATAGTGATTGATGAATGTGATAAGATTCTAAGTATAGCAACACTGAGAAAGAACAAAAATAAAAAAAATAAATCAAATCGATTTCCCTGGGAGGCAGGAATGTATTAAGAAATGTCAGGTTGGTCAGGGCTCTAGGGGAAACAAGATGTATAATTTTTGAACAGTAGGTTATGACAGTCACGAAAGTCATAATTTTGAGAGGACATTGTGGTGGCTGCGAGTCAGAACAGGTCAATTAGCTTTAACAAAATGCATTTTCCCTTTAGTAAATTAGCCGCTGACTATACCATCGTACATCTACACATTTACATGTGATTTGTTTTACGTTAACAATGTAGCAGGAAGAAGATCTGGCTCATTAAAATAATGCTCACGGGATTGTTTGCTTGTATTTATCAAATGGAAACTCCACCTTGGAATTCAAAATAATTAAGGAAGAGACAAGAAATTCTGCAATCACTAGGTTTTCTTGGAATATTGTTGGTTTACATTGCTATGAGAGAAATATGAAGAACTGCTGAAAACATGGTACACTTTTCAGGAACTACTCTGTTTCCAGAGCAAGGACAGAAAAGTCTAGGATAAGCCCGGGGCATCTCATTTTGGCAGGAAGTAAAGCAGATATTACAAAAGCGGGTATATCAGAAAGGCGTAGAAGACAACATGAAAGATATCACAGTAACCAAAGTTGTTGCGACTTGAGCAACAGCATACCTACCATAAATAAACAGACAAATATGAGATTGCGCTCAAAGCTAAAATAAGTATCCTTGAAAAAATAGGCAAATGTGTAAGTAAACACATAAATGAAGTTGAAGTGATAACTTTCCATGACAGAAGAATTCTAAGGGGCACATACAAAAAGAACAAGGAAAAAGAAAATAGCCATTAGAACTCCATCGTAAAATCTGCTTTAGCCAAGTTCCATGAATAGATACTGGAAAATACAGTTAGGAAAATGTTAAACAGACAGAATATTCACACATTCTCAAACCAGCCCCCTTCCCGTGAGTGTAATTACAGAGGGAGAAACCACCTTGCGTCTTGACAGACACAGTTTATTGATGTCAGTAACACCTAGTGGTACCGCGCACACTCTGCAAAGACGCCCAGGGAAGGGCACATCACTTGGCTGTGTTCTTTCACAGTCAACCCCAAAATTAATCGAATCATTAAAAAAATCATGAGACCGACTCAAAATGCAAGACAGCCAATGAAATCCACTGTCAAGGTCTTAACACACGGAGACTGAGGAACTGTAGAAGATTGCAGGAACCTAAGAAAAAAATGATAATTGGGTGCATTGAACACTGAAATAGGAAAATATATGTCTAAATAAATATAGGACCCCCTCCTGTTTTCTCGACTGGGAGCTTTTCTTTAATCTTCCTTTTTTTATTTCTTGCCCTTCTCTCACACACATCTGCTTGGGTTTCCTTTTCATTTCTTGGCCAAGGACTTTTCTTTTCTTTTTTTGTTGTTTCAATAAATGGTACTTGAACTAAAATTGATTAAATAAAAAATAGATTGGTGGAAAGAAATATGTATATTAATATATATTTAATATATTTATAAATATATACATTTTTGCACTAACATACATATTTTTTTCGTTAATATGACATATACGTTATATTTTAGTGTAGAAAAAGGCAGAAATTGAATAGGCTCTATACATTGGCTAATAGTGTTACAAAAAGGTTAATCTCTTACTTTCAATAATCTGCAGATAGGAAGTTGATAGAATAAAGCACCCAAAGGAAACTTGGATAAAGGACACATGGGAATCCTTTGCACCTCTTCTTAAGTATAAAATTATTTTAGTCCAAAAGTTTATTTTTAGTGCATTTGCAATCAAATGTAAATAATTGATTGTAAAATAATATTGACATTTAAATAGAAATATATGCCCAAACTTGTTTTAAGTAGCACACATGTGTTATTGTTCATATTCAAACTTTACAACAGCATCTTTAGCTACTATTAATACTACTACTTTATAAGTGAAACACCTAGGTCATGTATTGATAAAGTTTTCCTGAGGATGCACTGGTTACAGTGGAAATAGGACTTCAACTCTAAATTTTAACTGTAGACTGTATATTCTTAGTCACTACTGCAACGTCTCCCCAATAATTTCTTCATTTATAAAGAATACAATTATCATGACTTTAGCTTCACTGTAAATTTCTAGAGAATTTATCTGCATATATGTACCGTAACTTCTTGAATATCTTGAATGCTAGGGAATGTTTGTCCTTTAAGAACGTGTTTGGCTTTAGAAGTCATTTATGTCAAGGACATGAGATGATTTGAAAAAAATTTAAAAAGTAATATGTGGCCATATGTATAGAAATGAAATTGTTTTATTTCTGAAATATTTTTTAATTTAAAAAGTTTTAATCATAATATTCAATTAAAGTACATGACAGGCAATTTTGTTTTGCAAGAGACTTTTTAAATAAACATTCTGTGATAAATGCCTTTCGATATCTATAACAATCTGCCTTATTTTATAGTAATATTTAATTAGGTAAATGTATAAGAACTTGATTTTAATTATATAAAATATAAGAAATTTCTGTGTTTGAAAATTGATTTTTATTAGAAAAAATACTGTTATATATATATATATATATATATATATATATATATATATATATATATATACATGCATACTTGTATAGACTTTCTTGTGTTATGTTCCAATTATATATTTATTCACCCATCTGTTCTTCATCCATTTAAAAGAGATTATGTGTTAGGTACTATTTTGAGCACTGAGAAATCAGTGGAGAACAAAATAAATTGTCCCTTGTATTTGTGGGTCTCATATTCATCAGGATAAATTCCTGAAAATGGAATTGCCACATGAATAGTTATGTAAACTATTTTACCTTTTAGCTCACTCGTAATTTCCTTATCAGAAATGCCTTGAAGAGCCTGAAAAACTAGTCAATATTATCTCTCTTTTCTTCAATATAAGTAATCTTTTTACTCTCTTCAAGCTTACCATGGCATCTTCTGCCAACCGCAATTCTATTGAAAATCTCGCCCATCTTATTTCACGTATTAAAACTTAAAGTTCTGAAAGATTTATTTTCTAATATTTTGTGTGTCTCAGATAATATATATCATATTATTGAATTCTAAGCCCATTTTTCTTTACATTCTTGGCCAGAGTTATAAGAGATGCTAAGAATTGTGTCCATTAATGTAATACTCTGGGACACTTTAGAATTAGTTTTTATTAGTATTTTCATTTTGTGTTGATAATAGGTCTAGTTTTCTTGCCATTTGAATGTAGATTGTGTTATATCCCAGGTACCCTGAATGATATGTTCTGAATCCTATGTCGTTCTTCCAAAGGTGTGTATTTTTCCTGTGAAATTTTTCCTGGATTGTCTTCAGATAATTTTGCTTGTTTTCCAGAATTTATGGTTACCTATGGTATAATTGTTTCAAAAGGGACTGGCCACCTAGCTGTGACTGGAAACACAATTCCATGCAAACTGAACCTGAAGACCATTTATCAAGAGTAATTTGAAATGCTTTAAACATTAGCATATTCTTTGTCAGTCAATCATTATTAGGTGCACACATTCTTTGAATTGTTTTATAGTACCCTATAGTGAATATAGGATATGAAGTTTTATTTTCTCATTTTAAATCTATTGCTATATATGATAATACAGATTTCCTTCCACACCAAAGTAGAAAAATGTTAGAAAACAGAAAAGTTAGGGGAAAAAAACCTAACATGAAGTGAATCACAAATTTTAAATATCGCAATAAGTATAACTATAAAAATAAAGTTCATATGTAAATTATATTACTGACTAAAATTAACTATTAAAAAGTTCAAATGTGACCATTTCTAACAATTTCGTCAGCATCATCACAATCTATTAACCCATGGAATTTTAAATTGACAAATAGAACTTTATTATTTATAGTATACAACATGATTTTTAATAGACTTCAGCGAATTGATAGTTCTGAAATATAAGTATTTTCACTCTTTCCTTAAGTAACAATATCCAATTGCAATAAGTTATCTTCCACTTTAAACGTAATTGTCTCTTGCATTTAAGACAGAGACAACTAAAGATTTCCTATTGACATTCTTCCCTTTAATCAAAGGAGTCATTAGCAACTAAATCATCTTAGTGAGTTGTTTGGCTTTTATAGGCTAACCCCAAGCCCTTATCTGTCATGCTTCACTAAGTTATGTTGCCTTTGAAATGACTTCTCTGCTTCAAATTTGACAGGAATTCTATGGGGGAAACAAAATTCTAAGTAGATGTTTAATAAATAATTTTGAAGTAAAGCAGAAAATCAGATGGAAATGATCAACTGCAATATCCTCCTTTGTTTCCTTGTGCCTTATTTTCAATTCTGGACAGGCTTAAACTTCTTATCTTAGGCTTAAAGTTTTAACCTCATTGCTGCTTCTAATGAGGCACAGTGAAAATCTATGTGGTGTCAGAGCCATAATGTGTCCTACATCTGTTCATCATGATCTGCAAGTAAGGAGAGCGAGTATATTGCGTTTTGTAGTGTCTGCTAACACGCTGTTGGCAGTGAGTGATGGGAGGCTCTGATTTAGGTTACTTAATAAGGACCTACAGACTTCGGGATGAGTTGAGAATCTTTCGCCCACATACACACTGCCTACATGCGGGAAGCAAAGAGGGAGTTCTATATACGCGTATGAGCAGCTTCTTACATTCTATGTCTATATACTTATTTTTATCTCATAGAGACTAAAACTGCAAAGGTGATACACTGATATCCTAAACAGTTGTGCTGCCATCACAAAATTCTACAGCTTAGGTAATTTATAAATAGTAGACAGTTATTTCTCACAGTTCTAGAGTTCTGGAAATGGAGAGTCCGTGACCAAAATGTCAACATTTGGTGAGAGCCGCTCTCTACTTTAAGATGGTGCCTTATTACTATCCATTACAGGGGTCAAAGTTGTGCCCTCATGTGGCGGAAGTTAGGAAGGTTTTCCCCTTAAGACCTTTTAATAAGGTCGTTCTCCCATCCACAAGGGCATTACTCTCATAATTTAATCACCGCCCGAAGGTTAATACCATCTCACTGACAATGACCATTCAACATATGAACATGCGGATCCACAAACATTGCAACATTCAGCTAAGATGTCACCACCTCCATGGATTCTGAGGTATTAAGTGAATAATATTTTTCTATAGAATCATTATACATGCCGTTCTCCCTCTCAATTTTGCTATTTAATGTATTTTAATGTAAGTTTTCCACTGGTTAGAATAGTATTCGTGTAATTATTATGTATCACAATTATAAACTCTTAAAAATAATCATTTGGGGGAAAAGAATATTATTCATACTGTATTCCATTTTTTCATAAATGAGTTATATCTGTCTAACTCATTTGAAGCATCTTACATACATTAAACTTAAAATACTTAGAGTAGGTAGAGCAAGTGATAGAAGTGCTTTTAAGTCTTTTATTGCCACTATCATATTAAAGTTTAAAAGCAGGAAAGCCACTTTAAGATACTATATCACTGAAATACATAAAATAGTAACTGCCACATAGTTAGGTAGAAATAGATTCTTTTATTTATAAAATTTGATATGCCAATTCTGTAAATACATAACAAATAAAAATTATAAATCATAAAAGCAAGGTCATTTTAATAAATTGATATTCATTTTACAGGAAATAAATGCATAATGATGCAATTATCATTTCACTAAATATTTAAACACTTGAATATTTTAAAACTACCAGATGTCAAAACAAAGAGCAGATAAAACATCAGAAAGAAGTAACTCAATGAGCAAAAGAAATTTAACAATTGTCACTGTGAGGTGCCTGTGCCGTAATTCCCATGTTGAATTCGTCCATTTCCACAAACAGAATTTGTCCTTCTGTGTGTGACCTTGGCTTGCATGTAGCTACGTCCTCATTCCTTCCCAGCCGTAATAACTCCTCAGTCCCCTGCATAACAACTTTCCTGGGCCCACCAAATGGCGAACTGATTAGGAGAAGCCTGACTGGGATCTGCCTCTCTTACCCTATAGCCAAACTACCTGTGCTCCCAGTCTATCAGGCAATTCTGCTTTGCCCTCTTCTACACAGTCCCCAACACACACACACACACACACACACACACACACACACACACACACACACCCCCAATCCCTGTCCCTGATGCTGGTTAATCCAGCCACAGTACTTAAAAGCTCTTTTCAGCCCATATTTGCTCCTTGTCTCATCCCTTTTGCTCCTTTCTCCTTCTCCTTAACCCCTTATATCTTACACCTGTCCTGATGCCCTGACCCAGTATCCAAGCTTAGAGTTAGGAGGACAATCAACTTTCATTCCAAATTCCTTTGCTGGCTATATTTTTGGTCTTGTCTGGCTCTTTCTTTGGCCTAATATTCATCACTTGAAGCAATCAAAAACAATGTAAATCTTCATTACATAAAACATTCTTAAATACTGGAAATGCATTTGAAAATTCTAAGATAAATGAACAGACATAAAATTATGACAAAATCGGGCTGGGGGAAATAGCTCAGTGGTAAAAGTCCTTGCTTAGGAAGTTCAAGGCCCTGCATTCTATTCCCCAGCACTACATGAACTGGGCATAGCGGCACACCACTCTAATCCCAGTATTTGAGAGACCCAGGCAAGAGGATTGCTGTATTTAATGCCAACCTGGGCTACACAGTGAGGTCAGGCCTAGCGTAAACTACAGATTGAGACACCCTTCTCCAAAAAAAGAAAACAATTATAGCAAAACTATAGTTAATAAATCTATAAAAATATTTATTTACCCCAGATAGATTTGAAAAAATGTTTAAACAATTAAGGAATGTACATCTAAACAAATAAAAATAAATTTTCAATCCTAAAGTTCATACTAATTAAATGATAATTTTTGTAGTATAATCATATTTTAATTGTTAAAGTTGTCAAAAATAATCAAAAATCTGTTTGAGGAAGTATACACATGATAACATTATTTATGTCAGTATTTGTTTGATCAACTGTTAGTAGGAATAAATCCAAAATATGGAAAAAGCTATATTACAGGCTGATCATTTCCTTGATAACTGAAGGGTATATTTCATATCATTTTGGGGCTTATTAGCAAAGAAATATTAGATAACTCATAGTCCATGCAAATAGACAGTTGTATAATCACTATAGCAACAGTCCCAGGTACCATGATAGAGTTTATTGTGTCCTGCTAAGTAAAAATACAGCATCTAGAGTGGAGAAAAACAGTATGATTTTTAACAGATATGCCAAAAAAAAAGAACATGAGAAAAGAAAGTTAAATACTGAACCAAAAATACAAAATGATTTGCATTATGAAAAGCATCCTCTGAATTGCTTTTTTCTTGTTTTCAAAAATCTTCAAATTTACTGTTACATAAACATCACTTTTTAAATCAAAAAAGTTCAGATACAAAAAAAGAGGAGGAATAAAGTTTACTTCTCTAATTAGAAATACTCTGATGTGCATCCTACATCTTAGCCCCCATTTCACTGATTTTGCTACTTACTATGTTTCTCCTTTGATGAAGACACAGTACGTTCATTAGGAGCAAATGCAAACATCTCTCTGGCTCACAGCCTTTCTGTGGCTCTTAAATTACAAACTGAGTACTAATGGCGCATAGGAATAATTTTTTGAAAAATAACTTAAAATGCATTATTTCAAGAAATTCTGAAATATAGATGAGGAGGAAGAGACATAATAGCTGGTAAGCATTTCCGTTTTATAAATATCACTCTGTTGTTTCAACTTAGGCAATTCCTGTGGAAAAGTAGCCACCTGTCTCCATAGGAGGTGGGTTGCGTGTGTGATCAGAGAACACCAAAGCCAATAAAACCAGCAGCCAAACCACCGCATGCCTTCACCATCACTCCACGTTAGAATTTCCTTCGCATTCTGAAATGGGCTAAACATAGGAGAACACAAGGCAAAGTAGATCCTGAAATATGTGGCTCTCAATCTGACTTCACAATCTGTCAGGAACAAAATATCTCTGCACTTCTTTCTTGTGTCCTGAGCGTTTCAGCTTTCAGCATACAAGCCAAACTGAAATACTCAACGTTTGTCACTGTCATTATTATTTTTTGTTTATTTCATTCATCTCACCTGTAACAAAATATGTTCTCTATGTTATCTCTATATTGTTCTTTTTGACAACCTTCTAGGGACCATTCAGGAATGCAGATATCTATAGGTGATAGATCTTTCTATGTCTTGATCAAAATAAAAATAAATTTTTTAGTGAGGGATGCAGGGATTCTGACTCTATTTTGGACCAGCTCATGAAGCCTAATCATCTCAGAATACAGATAACACACATCGTTTCAAAAAGATGGTATCTTGCCTTATTTCAGCATTTACAAGTAATGACTTGATGTTAAGAAAAAAGTACCGGGGCCTGGAGGAATGGCTCAGTGGTTAAAGTGCTTGCCTAGCAAGTGCTAAATCAAGTGCTAAGTACCTGAGTTCGATTCCCCAGCACCATGTAAATTTAAGTTGGGCATGGTGGCGCACGCCTATAATTCCAGCACTTAGAAGACAGAGGAAGGAGGATTGGCTTGAGTCCAAGGCCAGCCTGGGCCCCATACTGAGTTCAGGACCAGCCTGAGCTACAGAGGGAGGCTCTGTCTGAGAGAGAGAGAGAGAGAGAGAGAGAGAGAGAGAGAGAGAGAGAGAGAGAAAACAAAAAGTACATATATAAAAAGAATGTTTAATAAATTATGTTTGAAGTAACATTATTTTAAGCTTTAAAATAGGAAGAAATCTTAGAAGATTAACAATTTCTACTCTCCATCTCTAAAATTTTGAAAATGTTTTTAGTAGCTTGCTGAAGAGTCACAGCTAAGTAAGGCAGAGTTCTAAGAGAAAGGTCATTCTAGTTTTAGACTTAACTTCAATGATTTCTGAAATATACTGCGCTGCTATTTAGAATAGTCTTATTCTAATTTTCTGCGGTTAGATTTGAAATGTAATCATTTAAAAAGATATTAGAAGAACAGTTTTGCTCTCGAAAAATAGCCAGCTCTGAAAACATCTTTCCAAGATTCATCATTGCTTTTAGGTTTATCAATTTGTAGATGTAAAATTTTCATTAAGAAGCCAACAAGAACACAAAAAAGATAAAAGAAAACAATTCTATCACTACTATCATTATTAAAATACAAGTGCTTTTCCAACAAACGATTTATGTACTTTGGTTGGACTTAATCAATTCTTAGTTGATCTTCTAATCATAGTGCATTGCTTAAAGTAATGTAAATATTTAGCATTGATAGAAAATGTTTATTGCAAATATCAGCAGAGCATGTTCTATGTGTGATTCACACACATAAGGCAGGTAGGAAAATCTTTGTGAGTCACAAAACTCTTTAATCTATTCCCAGAACTCTCAATTATAGCCATATCTGAGCTTCTCAGTCCAAAATAATTGATTTAATAGTAGATACCCTAAAGCACAATAGGAGGCTGAAATATTTCCAAAACATTATACACTAACTAGCAGTGAAACATATTTTTGTGTTGTGTTCGTTATAATACATACAAATCTTTGGAATCTTTGAATATATAGTAATAAACACTGTCTTATGACATTTTATTAGTATGAATCTTGGTTCTTCAGAACTTTTATCTAAAATAATAGGTCAGGTAAAATTTACTGTGAAGTGTTTTGTTTTTTTCTCCTTATATTATGTATCTTCATGAATGTTTTCTTGAATGCTGGAAAAAGCATTAAGAACTTCAGAATTATTTCAACTCTGCACCAAAAATTAAAACCATGGCTCTGAGGTCCGCATTTTGTTACTCTCTTTGTCATTTGAATATGAACTATTGACAGCTCCCTACTTACAAGATAGGCACAAAGAAAGGGTTATGACGATTTAGTTGTTAATTAACTGCTTTGGCTGGGAAGTTTCAGTTATTAGAATAGAATGCTACGTTTCAAACCAGCTATCCAAGTTTCTTGTTTGCATTCACTATTTGCATGCAGAATGATTTTGAAATGAAAATTGAAGGCTTCTAATTTTATACAGAATGACAGCTATGTATTTCCATAAATGTATGAGCATTTTGACATGAAACTGTTATTTCTCATCTGAAGTCATAATTGTTCAGTGTGAAAGTAGGCCATGGGATGAATAATAATAATAATTTTCCTTTTTGAGATCATGGCAATAATAAGCATAATTTTCAGATCTGCACATAAGCAAGAGGAGCTTCACTTGTAGGCAGTAAGACAAGATGGTTATCAGGTGGGAGGAGGAGGGAGTGGAACGCGAATTGCTCATCTTTGCAGCCATCTTGCCTCTGGGACCTTTTTTCCCGCATCACTATAGATCCTAGCCAGCTACCTGTACTTGCTTTACCAGGGGCTGTGACAAAAAGCAAAGAGAAGTCAGCCCAGGAATTCCAAGGGGTTCATATCTTTTATTACAAAGCTCAGTAGCATGACCATTTAGTTTTGACGTGCCATTTTTACAGCAATCTGTTTTCTTTAAGAGAAATCATTCCTCTGCGTTGTCAAGAAGCAAAAAGAGTGTTTGTTGTTCTTAAAATCCATCCGATGTATGTGAAAGAAGGCCCCGCAATGGCGGAGACTGAAAGACAGTCACACATGAAAAGAAATTAAAGAACATAGCAAACATAAGGTCTGGCAACGACCGTGATAGCTGTTTGGCTGCCAACAGCAGTAATAAGGACTACTTGTACTGGTGGAGAAGCTGTTTAATTCAGATGAATCCGATAAAACACGCATCCTTCAAAAGAGACATGAGGCATAAATTTATACTTTGAAAAGAATCACCACCGACTCCAATCCTGAGTGACTCTGAAAAACAGAAAACATTTCAATTTCTCAGGCTTACAGATGTAGAAGAATACAAAAATAAAGCCCAGGAATTATTAGGGATTTCACCAATGCCAAGGAACTTACTGTTTTGCATAAGTGTGTTTGTATGTTAGTGCTTAATTAGGTAAGATTGCATGAGTTCATTTAGGCGCTGCAGCACTACACGGTGACCCAGTAAATCATTGTTAAGTTACCCCCGTCTGGCTAAATAGCACAAAGCAGGAATCTGACATCAGAAGTTACTTGCTTTAAAATTTTAAATGCATTAAATCGACTTTAAGAGAAAGTTCTCTTTACAAAGAGAAGGCAGAGTTCTGTCCTTTATGTGTTCAGATCATAGTGCTGACTCTCATTCTTGCGACCTGGTCCCTTAGTTGTTTTCCAGTCTCCGGTGAAAGGTTTGTTTAGGACCACCCACACATTCTTGTCTAGTTCCTGTGTGACCCACAGAGTGCTTTTGTAAGAGAGCTGCTTGGGATGGAGACACAGTCTGTGCTTTCGGTTCAGAGATTCTTTCAGTGTAAAAATCTCACTGGCCTTTGTAGATATTGCATTAACATCATGCACAAAATGTTCAACTGCCTACACTTGAACCTCTCTCCATGACCCCAAACAAATTCTTCCTGGAGATACAAATGTATGACACGTGGTCATTTATGTAAACTCAGAGAAACACAAGGAGATCATATTGGAAGAAAATTGTTATTGCTCTCTGATCTGGAAGGAAAAAATGATTTATTATTATGAAATAACAAAGTGCTCTTAAGGCTAAAACCTTTTTTGCCCTACTTCAATATTTGACAAAAAGGTTGACTTCCAAGTTGTAAACCCATCCCAAATTGTGGCCTCTAATGGAAAATTTGGGAGCTCCTTCACCCATGGCAATAGGCAGCACCGCTCTAAGAAAAGACTTCATTAAAATATGGTTGGAATCTCTGCACTACGGCAATTTTCAACTACAAATTGAAAAAGAATTGGTTGCACCTGTAGTAAGAGTTCAATTAAGTGATCTGTTGGAAAATCTAGAAGGAAGTTAAATATTTAATCCTTCATCCTTGAGTGTTTATCTTGAAGGGAATAATGTGTGGATAAGACATGCAGATAGTGGCTGTCCACAGGCATGACTTCCAGTGCTTACACTACACTGCAAAGTAGGTCTTACGAGGCATTTTCCTACCCACAGTTAGTTCTACAATGAAGGACGATGACACACGACTGCATTCGCCACACAGCACAGAGACATCCTAAAAGTTGACAGGCAACTCCAGCAGAGCACTAGGAACATTGGACCCAACAGTGACATTGTGCACTATTCATTATTTTAACTATTAATTGTGTGCAATTGTCCAAATCATTGAAAATAGCAAATATACAGTCTCAGCTCCCAGCTGGGAGCAGTGTGGGCCAATAACAACATCTCCTCAGAGGCTCTTTAACTGGATAGGATGTGACATTTTGTCAAAAATTTAAGTTGTCTTCATAACCAGAAAATTAGTTTTGATATTTAAGTAGCAAAACGTTATCCGAGCATCTTAGAGTACTTTATTTGGTCAAAATATAATCCTAAAAACTATTTCTCTTTCCCATGTATGTCATGCCTTTTGCCCAGAATCATTTTCTGTATGTCTAGTCTGGTCTTTCCTTTTCCCTCTATAATGCCCAAGCCCAGATTTTCTCATTATGGAGCCCACCAACCTTTAATACTAGGGATGATTTCATCCTGGCTAAATATCCAGAGCCACTTGCGAACCTCAGAAGTAACCAGAGCAGTAGATATGAGCAGCCATCACTGAGGGACACTCCTTGGGGCTCTTCTCCAATCCAACGTCTCCAAATTTAGAAAAAGGACAGCTTTCTCACACTCTGTGCTCAAATCAAATCTAATTATATAATCCCTAAATAAGCCCTCCTGTTCTGTCCTAATCGAGTCACAGCAATGCTCATCATGCAGAGAAGACAAAATCGCTTCTAGCATGCTGCCTCACACCTTGCGGTGAGTAATAAATACTTGATGAATGAGTATCCGAGGAAGTGCCCTAAATGGCAGGAAGTTCATCTTCAGCCGAGGTCGGAGCAATCACGTTTCTGGAAGTGAGGTCAGAGCGAAGGAGCAACACACCGACTTCCGGCTGTCTTTAAGCAAGTAAAGGAAATGGCTCCGCGTATCATGACGGCTTAATACTTGCAAGAAATTGCCTATCTTTACATTCACTTAATTATGTCTCATGTCATTAAAAAAGGTAATGCTCTGTGGCTCATGTTTAAATACATTTTGCCATTTTCTTATTGTTATGAACCTTGATGTTTCTTTTTCTCACGTTGGGACCTGTGAAAACACACGGGTTTGTAAATTTCCACGTCATTTTGTCAAGTAAACCTTGCCACCTGTATTTTCTGTTTTCATTTTCATTTTGCACAGCTTTTTTCCCAGATACATTATATCTTTTTAAAATATGAATTGGTAGGAACAAAGCACGGTCGAGATTTTTATATATGTTTCCCAGATATCATGGCTCCAATTTACAGATGAAGAAATTGAGTGTTAAAAACTATATATATATATATATATATATATATATATATATATATATCCCTACAGGCTAATAAATGACAGTACCCGATTCAGAACCAGGATAAGAAAAAATAAATGAAGACAATGATAGCTAAGGAATGAGAAACAGGAGATTTGAATCCCAGTTGCTGGAGAGATGGGTATGATTCCTACCCAGCAGTTTATCCCAGTTACAATTCTCAGCCACTGGCTGGAGAATACGAGAAAAGAGGAAAATGGCAACAGAAGGTGGAGGGGAAGGAGAAGTACAGAGCGCCAACAGGGGAGAACCGTAAATAACCCCCTTAGGCTCCAAGCTCATCTGGAAGACTTCCTGTCTTGTCCTTGGCAGCCATTACAGTAGGTGGCGATATTGTACAATCTTGGAGATCTGGGGAAGTTTTTTTTTTTTTTTTGTATTTTTTTTTCTTTTAATCTCTGAAATTAATCTGTACTACAGCTATGCATTTGCTGGTTCTTGTCTCCTGTATGCCTTCTAGCTATCTTAACTTTTGACCCGGCAGGCAAGGCAATGGGATACAGGAATCTCTTATTCTCAGATAATTAAGAAGTCAAATCCAGAAAACCAGGAGCCCTTTGACGTTGCATCTAGGTTTCTTAGAGGCTCCTCAAACCGGCATGTGGCAAACTGACTGTATCTTCCATCTCTAAATAAATCTTCTTTTCTCTTTCATGGTTTTTCCGATTGAAGGTACCACAGTTACCCAGTCTCTGTGGCCACAAACCTGTCTGTAAGCCTTGAGAAGTTGGTACAGCTGATAAGTACACAGCTTTTAAATTATGTGAGTTCTGAGATAAATGACCAGGGTTTGAGTTTTTTAGGTTTTGGTACAAGGTTTTTTCATCAGTGAAACAATGAAACAATCATTTTTCTAATACTATTGTTATGCAAATCACCAGGTACAATCTGAGTAAAGTACTGGCACAGTGACATGCACGTATTAAGGGCCAGTAAAAATTAATTATGGTGATAACCATGGTGGTTAAATGCTGATCTCTGACTTTTCCTTCAACTATCCTTCACCTAACAGGCCCTCCAGTCTAGCACCTTCGAGCTAAATATTTTCGAAACTTCACCTTACATCTAACATTTTGCCTTGGGGCCTAATTAATTTTTGCATAATTATTATTGTATGGGCTCTAACCTGTTTCTTTCTGCTTACCTCACCTGTACTTGTCCTTCACATGACCCTTGAATAAGAAATAAAATTTTGTTTTCCTCTGCTTAAAATCCTACCGTAGCTTGCTTTATTTTTTTACAAACCCCAAACTCCATGTTACACCCTGAAAAGTCCCACATGATGTAAGCTCTGCAGGGTAGTCTAACAATGCCTTTTTCATTATGTTGCTCACACCTCATTCCCATGCACCAAGGGTGTCAGCAAGAAGCAGCCCAAGTCTCTTTCCCTGGCCATGCTTGTGTTGTTGGCCCTGTCACATTGCCCAACTTTCTGTTTATTTATTTATATTTATAGTTTTACCACTTTTCAGTCCCAAGAGGTACCGGTACCTCTTCTTTCGGGCCATTTCTTGGGGTGAGCCGTTTGTGTGCTCTATTGTATAATGTTGGACTTAGTAGAGGAGGCTTCATTGCCTTTACCACAGGATGTTTCTGGGGTTGTTGTTGGTGTTACACGATGAGCTGAGGCCTACTGAGTGCCGGTACCCAGCAAACGACCTAGTGGGAAGCCGAGCTGAAAGCCTTGGGTGAAGCAACGGAACACAGAGGCATGCCAAGAAGTGAGAGGAGAGAAAACGTATGAATTGCCAAGCCTAATTCGCTTCTAGAGATTCACGCTTTCAGGAAATTAGTTACTGGCAATTTTTCCACCCATGTGGGGAAAATGATAATTCTCCTATAAGAGTCTATGAATTCATTTCTATTCTTCGGTGTTTGTTAGATAACGTCTCATTGATGATTCAGGATCATATAAAGTGTGAATTTTCTATTGCTGCCATACAAATTGCCATGAACTTGGTAACTTAAAATAGTACATATGTATGATTTTATATTTAAATAGTTTAAAAATCTGGCACAGATGTACTAAGTTAAACTAAAGGTATCAAATTTGCTATATTTTTCTCTGCAGACTGTAGAGAAAATCTTATTTCCTTTTTTAGGAGGATTGGTGGGCAAATTCAATTTCTTGCAGGTGCAGAACCAAGGTCTGTTCCCAGTTTCTAGCGGCCTCCCACTGCCCCTGGACTCCTTCCTGCATTCACACTCCTCTTGTGTCCCCCTGATCACAGAACTTTCAGGCTCATGTGGTTAAATGGGACCTATTAAGATACTGTATCTACAAAATCCTTTTGTATCATACGAAGTGGCCCATTCTCAGATAAGACCTACTAAACATAGAGCCAAATTATTATTATCTCTCTGGAATGAAGTTCTCTCTGATTTTGGAAAGGGGGACACTTTCAGACTGAATCTATGAGTTTCCTGTGTGAAGCCTGTCAAGAGAAAAAAAATTGTGGATTGCTTGGATGAGTTCATGCCATAGGAAGGCATTTTTTTTACTATAGTATTTATTACTTTGACATTTCTTTGTTTGATCTTACAAAATATAAGCTTTTAAGACGAAGTTGGCAAATGTCCTATTAGTGCATGTCCTCCAGAAGTCTGCATTTTAATTCTCTTTTCTCTTTTTCATTCTGATGTCTGTTACGGTTTTAATTCACCTTAGGATCATAGATAAAGTTTATTATAAGGTGAAATCGAGCCCCAGCCCTGAAATAATAAGCTTTTTTTGAGATAGGATTTTGCTCTGAGTTCTAAACTCACTCTGTAGTCCAGGATGGCCTCCAACACGTCAGCCCCTCTGCCTCAGCCTCCTGAGTGCTGGGATTACAGGCATGGGATTAGTGCTGGGATTAAAGTGGGATTACACCCATTTTATGCAGTGCTGGGGAATTAAACTCAGGGATTTAAGCTTGCTAGGCAAGTGCTTTTAACCACTGAGCTATTCCTTCAGTCCTGAAATACTAAGCTTTTAACATAGCCTGATATCACCCTTAGTGTTCTTTCCCACATGTTTGATTTATCCTCAAACACAGATTTTGATTCTTCTAATTTTATGCAAGCACATAATCCCTTCCCTGCTATATGCCTTGTTCTCCTTCCTTGAACTTGACTGTCAATTAGTTATCTCAAACATCCTTGGTTCCCAAACCTCCTGATAATTATATCCCATCAACACCTTATCATAAACTACTTATATGTATTAGCCAATCTGTCATCAGGATTCCCAAAGTTGTTTTTATTTCAGAATCAAATATATTTTTTTCATCCAGAACTATCCTATTTCCTTTCTTTCTTTTTCATACTTACATACTTTCTTTTGTAACTATTATTTCTTCATGTGTTTACATTCTTCATTATCTTTTGACTCATTTATCAGATATATTCTATAAGGTTCATTTTCTTGATTTTTCTCTCTGGGCAATGTAGAGATCATCATCTAACTGGAGCCTTGAGGCCTTTGTAATAAAAATGCCTTTTGTCTTCCTAAATAACTATCACATTGAGTTGGGGTCTATTTATCCCTGAATAGTGCCACTCCACATGGCTGCTACCTCTTTTTTTTTTTTTTTTTGGCTCCAGAAAATTTATCATTAAATAAATGTCTTGCACTCTGCAGCTTTCTGGAAACTGCAGGTGAGATCCAAATGTAACAATATAACCTTGGGTGAGTTCTTGAACTTACACATATAGTCTCAATCAAGCTCACCCTAATATATGCAATTTTATAATTGAATTTATATTTCCAATCTACTGACAGTTCAAATATCGATCTCACCTCTACCAAGTCAGGTAAAATGTCATACAGATGCTTTTTTATGTCATACTTGTTTTTTATACAATAAAGGTGTAAAACAAATAAAATACTTTTTCTCTAGTGAAGGCAAGATAAACAAGAACTCTAAGAGGAAAGTCCCGTTTACTGAATTGGGTAAGATGCGGGAACATTGTCCTCCCAGTGAGTCCATAGATTTCTTTTCTTCTGGAAGTGTGCTAAAATAATTCAGATTTGAGAGAGAGCAACAAATGCCTATGTCTCTGAATCTTACCTAAAAACAATTCCATTTTACTTCTCCTGTAGTGTGCTGTTTCTGACTCCATAGAACTGTGGATACCTGTTTGTTTAGCAAAAAGGGGAAATCGTTAAAGGTTTGGGATACATACATTCAAATAACTTTATTTGTCACCTTAGACAACAGAAATACTATTGACCTTATATAGAATCAGAACAGAATGTGCCTTGATGAGTTTTGTGACTGAAATTGACGCACTGAAAGTTTTTCAAATAAAGTAGCAAAAAGTCAAATGAGTTGCCTTAGTTGACTAATTGTAATGTTTTTAAGAAACAGTCTGGACAAGGTAATAAGCTGGTTCTTTTATAAAACATTTAAATTTAGAACACAGCACAGATGAGTCTTGCACACCATCCATTTTCCCCACCTAGTTATATTACCTACGAGACTAAACCAGGCCCGGAGAAACTATGATCCGTAGACCAAAGCTGACTGACCATCTAGTTAATAAAGTACTGGAGTTAAGCGTAATGTTTCGATTTTTTAAGTGGTGGAGAACTTAAAAGGAGATTTTGTGATATGTAAAAATTAAAGATAATTCAGATTTCCATAAATAACGTCTTCTTGGAACACAGTCTTGCTTAGCATTGTATGAGTCTGTTCTAGCTGTGAGAACAGAAGGGAGTAGTTCTCCCAGATGTGATATGGTCTGTGTTGTTGCTGCAGATAATCGGTGGCGTGCAAAGCCTTAAATATCTAGCATGAGTCCCTTTATGAGAAAAAGAAATTCTTGTTCTTCAGGTAGATACATCACTTCTTTAGTTGATATTTTTACTTTGTCTTTGACTACATTCCTTTGACTTGAATCAAATTCAAGATCAGTGTTTACAAGGATATCAAATAGCTACCCAAGGCAACTGTGAAACAGGTAAACAAAGAAAGAACCGATGCATAGGCAACCAACCGAGTTTTGGACGGATTGTGTGTTCAAATCGTTCCTCTCCTCTCAGTTCTCTCTAGCTAGTGGCTCTTGAGCACCTGGGAATGCATCTGCTCCTTGTGTTTTCTCCTCATTAGAACACAAAGAAAAAAAGGACAATGCTCTGAAACTATTTTTTAAAAAGCGAGTAAAGATTATACTCAAGGCAAAGAAAAATAATTGAGGATTTATAATTATAGCATATTCTATTATTGAGACATTGATGTAGAAAATACATAAACATGTGCTCAAGCTTTCTAAACTCTATTTTGGCATTACTTTATTTTATGCACCAAAAGCCACCGATAATAAGTCAACTGGACTTTTTTCAAGCCCTGATTGTAGCGCTGGGCACACCTGCTAAGTGAAGATATGAAACACGGCTGTGAAAATATAGGTGGCCACCCAAGGAAGAGAAAGTAATAATCTCAAGACACAGAATAGACAAGTGTGGACAAAAACGAACTGCAAAAGGTCATGATTTCCTTTGCAAATCCTTTTCTGTTACATTTCCTATTTTAGTAAAAGTGGTTTTGAGTAACTCTTGTTCCGTTAATATCCTATTTAGTTAATATAAAGATGAGTCCAGAGAAAGGGATAATCTAATTTCCGTTTTCAAACTTCAAGATTTGGTTAGAAGTGTCCATCCACATCTCAAATCGTTTGGAGAAAGAAACCCATGCATGGGTTGGGCAACATTCTTTTTGCCAATAGAGTAGTCCTAGTATATGTATAACATAACTTAGGCTCACTCGCCAGTTATATTTATCAATTATTTAGCATTTTATACTAACAAGAGTCCTGATCAAAGAATATCTGGTATTCCCTCAGATTGCCACAAAGAGCACTTAGTGCTTACCGAATGACTTTCTCAAGGCAACATAAGTGTAAACTAAAAAAGCCATTTTTACAGCTGAGTATTCTGAGTCTAAACATGTCATTTGCAATGAGGGTTTAAAAAAAAGCAAAACAAACCAGCATAAAGTTCAAGAAAAGCACCTCAGAATGAGCTTAGGAATTTTTGCTTATCTCATTTAATGAATGGTTAATGTCATTTGACATAACAGAATCTAGAATAGATTTATCTTCTCTCACCTCACAGAAAATAATTTCCTAGTATTTGACAAGGAGCTGGGACCAGGATGCATTAGAAACCCATGGGTTCTTCCACGTGTGCGGTCGGTGATAGTTTGGGAGAAAGGAGAACAGTGTATGCCGATTCATTTTTAAATCTAGTAATGGAAATACAAACAGCATTTTTACAAAATAGCGTTTTTCTTTGGTTGTGTACTGCTTTTTTCCCACCGTTTTAATTAACATATATATGTGATATATAATATTTACAATTAAATTAAGTATTGTGTGTACATATATATCACATCAACTTTATAATCCTTTCCCATTTTTGGCCTTCCCACATCCTCCCCATTCCCCCTAACTCCCGTTATCACACCCATTTGGTTCTATAGAGTGCCTGTATTCTGGTTCCCAAATTAGAGAAACCATGTGATATTTAACATATTTAATCTTCTTTAACATATTTAATCTGGCTCATTTCACTCAAATCACCACTATTTAGTTCAGCTTTGATGCCTCTTCTCTGAGTCCAGCAGATCCCTTTATTGGGATATTTGCCAAAAGTTCTTTTTTTCTATATCTTACTATATTTTTGTTGAGATTCTTTAGCATGGCCTCACCCACCAGTCCACTTGAGAAAAGAAAAATAATAATGTAATTCATAAGGCTAGAAAATGTGAGAAAGAAAATGAGAGGAATAAAATTTCAAATGCCTTAGCTGAGTACTAAAAGGTGAAGGTTTGTACGTTGAAACGACATTCAAGTTATCATTACATCAATCAGTTTTCTCATGATAAACTTACATCAAAGACCGAGTTAGTGAATTGCTACAATAAACGATCTTAAGTCTATATTGAATTACATTAAATGAACTTAAATCTATATCATATAAATATATTTCAGTTAAAGAGATAGATATAATGGGATACTTAGTTATTTCAGACTTTTTAACCTTCATAAATTCTTTATTCACATTTCACTAATTACTAACATTTTGCCAGATTTGGCCTGTCATTTTATCTATCTATCCATCCATAAATTCATGCACACATATATTTTTTAAGATTGTATACCAATTCCCCATGTTGAATATAATTATGTTTTTAAAACTAATATACTATTCCAAATAATAATTATGTGGGAAAATTTCACAGATTTTATAAAACATTTGGTATTGTTTTAGAAGTATACCAATCAAATCATTCAAATACCATCTATTTATTGTTACTCTTTCTCTTTAGATGTTTTCTTTCCTCTAATTTTTTTTTTTTTTTTTTTTTTGGTGTTGCTTGTCTCTCTACCTCTCTCAAAGATACATTCAAGTATTTTCTGCAATGTTAGACTACTCATTGCAGAATTCCTTAGGGATTGTTGTTAGTGAAAAATTATTATTTCTCCTTCAATATTCAGGGATAATTTTGCTGGATACAACAACCTGGGTTGATACTTGCTTTCTTTTAAAGCTTGAAAGATTTTGTTCCAGGCTCTCCTGACCTTTAAAGTTGGCAGTGAGAAAGTGATGTATTTCTAGTGGTTTTGGCTTGGTAGAATAATGCCTGTTTTTCTCTTGCTGCTTTTAATACTCTCTCTATTTGAGGCTTTGATTATGATATGTTGTGGTGAGTCTTGTTGCTAATTGAGGTTATTCAGTGTTCTATCAGCTTTTTGTACCTAAAAGTTAATTTCTTTTTCTAGGTTTGGGAAATTTTCTTGTATGATTTCAGTGAATGAGTTCCTTTTTCTTCTGCTTTTTCTCAAACACCCATAATTATGAGATTGGTTTTCTTTGAATCATCCATCAGCTGGTGTATCCAACTACTTTGCTCATTTCTAATTTTGGAATCATACCTAATTATAGCATTTGTTTCCTAAGCCTTATCTTTAAGGTCTGAAACTCTGTCCTCAGAATATGGAGTTATCTTCCCTGGCTATCACATATATTTTTATATCCTGAATTTCATCTAGATTTCTTTTCAGGTTTTCTACTTCCCTATCAAAATGTTGCTTCAGATCTTACATTTCCATGTTTATCTCAGCCAACTTTTTATTTCTGTATTCAATATAGTCAGTAAGCTTTGTCTCCATTATTTTATTAGTAAGCTCTTTAAGTCTGCTGAACAATGCTTACATTTCTTTGAGAATACCTTGCTTTAACTAGTAGTTTGACTCATTTATTTGCATTTTGACTTTCCTGAATTTCTATGAGTTCCACTATTTCATGGCCCATGATATTAGTTTCCGGGGTCTCAGGCACCTCTGTGGGTGTTCTGTGTTCTATCGCCTTGGCTTCTTCCCATGATTCTGCTGTTGAGGAACTTCACTTTAAAGGCCTGGCTGAGTTTTTTTTTTTTTTTTTTTGACTGAGTATTAAGGTGTGTCAGGGGAGATAAAATTCCTCTGAGTTTTGTCAGAGCAGGCAGTGAGGGAGGACCTAACAGTCTGATGGCATGTGAGGTGTCTTGCTCACCTCAGCCTGCTCAGCAAAGCTCTCCCACCTGTCCTGGCTTCCTTCCCCCAGGGTGGGGCTCTGCACCCTTGGAGGTATTCCCACTACTCTGGGCCATTTAGGAGTTGGGTGGCCTTTATATCTCTGCTCTGCAACTGTCTCTTGTGCCAGTTTCTTCCCTGGCACTGTTTAAGAGTGACCCCAAAAGCCCTAATATACTATTCTGAGCTTTCTTTTACTCTAATCAATTTCAGTTCAGTTTCAGGCTCTTTTGTGTGTGTGTGTGTGTGTGTGTGTGTGTGTGTGTGTGTGTGTGTGTGTGAATGTCTCCTGCTTATGTCATTGCCTCTTATGGCTGCTGAGCACTGCTTCTGATCTGGGATCCGGGAGGCCTTTCCTAGGAGAGCTCACATAGCATTTGTACTATGCAGTACCTACATGCTTGTTTTTCGAAGGCTGGGTTACCAGCTGATGACCATTCCCACTTCTCCCAGCTTCATGCTGACCTCAATCTGAGGTTCTGGCCTCCAGGCTTTCATCTATGGTCTGTGGATGCTGGCAGCTGCTGTTTTTCTCCACTTCTGATATCTCTTCAGGATTTCTCACCTTCCTGTGGCCCTCTGTCAGCTGCTGGGGCAATCCTCCCTCTCCTAGCTCAGTCAGATATTCTGGGGTCCACACAGGCTTTCCTCTCTCTGCAAATGCCTGCAGCTTCCAGCCATTTACAGAAGTCCTGGGTTGCCTTCTTAGGCTGCTGTTTTCTTCCTCCACTTCCAATGTTTATTTAGAATCTCTGATCTTCTCTGAGCCTCCTTTCATTTGTTGGGGTGCTCATCCCTGTCTCAGCTAAAAGGAACAGGTGGTTTTTGACTAAGTTCTCAACTTTTTAAAAGTGAGAACATGAAGAGACATTGTACAGCTCTATAACCTGGCTTCCATCTTGACTTGGAACTCCAGTTATATAGTCTTTAAAAAAAACTATTTTTTTCCATTTGATTAACATTATTTCCTCATGTATATGAGATTTGAATAATACAAAAATTGCACTGAAATTTGCTTTCAATATTATTTAGGACTTTTTGCTGTGTTCTAAAGACAATTTCTTATTTTTTTGCCTGTGCAGGATCTTGCATACTCTGTATGTAGCATTTAGATGTGTGGGCTCTCTATCTCTAAAATTCTCTTTTGCAAAACCTAAGTATGGAATGGTAGTATCTCTTTTCATAGTACTCAAAGACATTCTAAATTTATCACTTCATTTTGAATACTTTATTGAAAAACAATCTGAACTTACACAGAGGGCTTAATTTCTGTTTTAAATATAGGATGTAAAAGGATAGGAAATTTTATTAATTTACTATGAGAATCCCTGAGCTGCTGTCTTAGTTACTTTTTCATTGTTGTGACTCAATATCTGACATCCACAAATTTAGGGGAGGAAAAGTTTGTTTTTCATTCACAGTTTGAGAAGGTCACAGTCCATTCAGGCAGCTGGCAACAGCGGAAGTACATGGCAGAGGCAGAGGTGGAGGCAGCCTTTCAACATCACAAGTAGGAAACCAAGTCAAGGAAAGTTGAGACTAGTCCTTCAGTGAAGGCGAGGAGCAGCTTATGAATCTGTCCAGGTCTTATCCCAGTGACCATCCTCTCCTGGATCCAGGTGTGGAAGGTGTGGTAAATCCTCATTATACTTCTGTAATCCAACTTTCATGACGGAAATCCAATTTATACGCCTATAATGCACTCCTCCAGACTAAGCCCCAATCTCCCAACAGCACACGGTTCCACAGACAATCTATAACATTCAAATACATGCGACTTAGGGGGGACATTCCAGATCCAAACCACAGTATTCCACACCTGGCTGCCAAAAGACTCACGTTCTTCTACCCATGCGAAATGCATTTGTCTTTCTCCAAAAACTACCAAAGTCTTAACAGCTTCAGCACTGTTAAAGAAACTCCAAGTTCATAGTCTCCTCTGAGGCATAAGACAAACTTTTTACCTATGAGCTCCTCTTAAAACCAAAGAGTTAAGTACTTCAAACATAAAATGGTACAGGGAAAATATTTCCGTTCCAAAAGGGAGGAAGAAGGGGATAAAAGGCAATAGGACCAAAACAATTCCTAAAAGCATCAGGGCAAGGGTTAAATCCTGTAGTTCCATGTCCAGAAACTGGTGTAAATTCTGTTAGGATATGAACGGCGAAGGACTCGGATGGCCCCACCCCTGTAGTGTCGCTGCTGGCTGCAACCTTCATTTTCTTGCCTTTGGGCTAGATCCATTCATGGCCTGCTGCATTTCTCTGCTGACACTCCATGCTCCTGGCTTCTCCAAATTTTTAGGCTCTCTCTTGTACTTTGGGCTTCTCCTTTGCAACTTCACACACTGCCCAGCCAGGGGCACACTGCTTGGCCTCCAAGGCCTTCCTCTGAAATCTGGGTAGAAGCTTCCATGAACCTACAACTCTTGGGCTGTGCAAGCTTGTAAAGCCGTGATCTCATGGGTATCTCCAAGATATGCCACTGGTTGGGCAGAGGTCTCTCCCCCTGTGCCATGGCTGCAGCAGTTTCTGAGTACCTGGATTGCTGAACTGCAGGGAGATGAACTCTGGCAGGCCAGACTCCCCCTCTTTGTTCCTACAGGGAGCCCTGGGATACTCTTTACACAACAAGGTCTCTTGCATTTGCACCCTTTAATTACTAAAAGGGAGAATCTTGTTGCTTCCTGAGACGGTTTGAAGGTCTCTTTCTTACAGTCCTGGTGCCAAGTACCTGGCTTCTGTTTAATGTTAGTCTCTTGAATGGTCACATGCCTTTTCACTCCAAACTGCAAGCTTTTTACATTTGTTCTTTCTGCCATTGTCTCCTGTCTTTCGCCGTAGAGCTGGCTAAAAGCCACAAGCAGAAGCCGTGTAACAGTTTAAACATCAGTCTACCTTGGTATTTCCTTTACCAGAATAAATAGTCCACTGCCCTTAATCTCAATTTCAGGCAAAGTCTCTGGATGAGGGCAAAATCCCCCCTCCCCCCAAAAAAAATGCCAGAGAGTAGCACACATACTTCTTAGGCCACTTGCCAATATAGCCCTCCTTCCCATCTGAAACTTCTTGAGCCTAACCTTTCCAATCCACAATTTTATCATCATTCTGGTCATCTGAGCTCTGACCAGAATCTCCCATCAAGCTTGGCTCGGAGTACTGCAAGGCTTCTCCAGATGGCATCCTCAAGCACATTCAAATTCCTCCCTCAAACCAGTGCCAAAGACTTCCAAGCCACAAGGTCAGGCAAAGTACAGCAATGACCCCACTTCTCTGGTACCAATTTCTGTTTTAGTTTGGATTCTTTCAAAAGACAGAATTTACAGAAATTATAACAACAGGGATCTATTCAGAAGGCTTCAAATGCAAGGATAGAGATAGTCCAAGATGGTGGCCTGAACATGCGAGAGCTGGAGTTCCTGATGGCTGCTCAGCCGTGAGGTAGAACTCTGGTCTGGGACTACAGGAGAGCGGTGAGAGTCTGCTGTGGATCTCGGTTGTTCAAAGAACAATGACGAAGACTGGAGACTGAAGATCAGCAACTAAAGATCGAGCGATGGGCAGACAGGTGCAAGTCAAGACTGGAGCGAATCTGTAATGAAGATCTGCAGCATGTAGCAGGTTGGCATCAGTAGACAATTGTGAAGGCCAGAGCTTTCCCAGAGGAGGAAGCTGTGACAATCTCTCTTCTTCCCTCCTTGTCTGCAGTTCGAGTTCCAAGTTGGACCTCCCACATCTGAGTGGGTGCTTTTCATTCGCTGGCTCACAAATCACTCACACTCGAATCCAGGCTGGTTCTCATTTCCCATTCTAGGCATGGTTCCCAAACCCTAATCCAGGTCTGGTTCTTGATTGCCTCAAGTCGACATAATCTCTCCAACTGTCATATCTGCCCTTCAAGAATCTGAACAGAAAGGACACGCTGCAGTTGCTGCGTCAGTTGAAGCCATTTGTCTCACAACATTACACCATGTACATTGGGACTTCAGATACTTTCTGCTTGTCTGAAATAGAGCTTTTATATGTGAGTATAGCTAACTAAATAGCTAGTATAAAAGCTAATGACTGGATATTCTGATGCAGATTTTTACTGTGACAAGTATGTCCTTTGCCTGGCACCTGGTATTTGAATCCTTGCACAAATAGCCTTTGACAGAAGGTGACTTGATGGTATTAATTAACGCTCATATTTTTTCAAGCCACTGTCTGATTTCTCCTACTCTTTCATAACTTCTTTTAGTGTGTATGTTTAACTCTTTTAATCCAACCTATTCCTGCCCCTCTTGGAGAGGTCGCATAAAGTTATGAGTCGTGAACCTACTTGGGGACTGTGGTTGTGGTCTTGACATGTACACAAAAGAGACATGAGTGGCCCATGTCTTGAATGCCTTCCTCCCCAGGTAAGTATTTCAGAATTTAAATAGAAATCTCTG
The DNA here is from genome assembly GCA_004027205.1 of Ctenodactylus gundi. Lineage (NCBI taxonomy): Eukaryota > Metazoa > Chordata > Mammalia > Rodentia > Ctenodactylidae > Ctenodactylus > Ctenodactylus gundi. The sequence goes on from PVKB01002160.1 coordinate 215,514, forward strand.
ATTTGGGCAGTGAATTTTTAAAAAATTTGTATAAAAAGAAACAAAACTGTAGTAACCCAAAGTGACAAGTTAACTAAATTCCATGAGGCAACCTTTTATAATAGTTATTCTTGTATCAACTTGTTCTTCACAAGATGAAATAATACAAAATTATGATTATTATACATGAACTTTGAGTAGTATATAGCTACATAGTTGGTATGTAGTTTTTAGTTGGTAAGCCTCTGTCAAGTACAGTTTAATATTTGACCATAAGAGACTGAGGGACATAGCTCAGTAGTTAAAGTGCCTGCCTACCGAGCTCAAGGTCCCGTGTTTGGTTCCCATCACCATGTACTAGCTGGACATGTTGGCATGCCTTTGGAATCCCAGAACTCAGGAGTATGAGGTAGGAGGATGGATTGCCTTGAGTTTGATGCCATTCTGATTTAAATAGTGAGCTCAGGACCAGCCTGTACTACAGAGTAAGATTCTGTCAAAATGAATAATAATAATAATAATAATAATAATAATAATAATAATAATTGACCATAAGTTTCTTGACTAGACCATTTTCAGTCCTTTTTAATTACTTGGAGGCAAGTATAAAGTAGCCAAAAATTATTTTTGACTTGTATCTGGGCCAAGTAAAAATACACTTAAAATCACCTCAAATTATAACTGTTCTGTAAGCCCAAAATAAAAAGTCTGAATATCTCTCAGGGTCAACATTTAGCAAACATGTATTTTCGCATCAATGTGCCAGACACTGTTCTAGTGATGGCATCAAAACACGAGACTCAATACTTGGATTAAAAATCTCTTTGGAGGTGAACACCGAAAGAATAGGACACTGTGTGGTTAATGCTACACAAATAAATAGTATAAAAATCTGTCAGTGTGCGACCTAACAGCTTTGGTGGTTCAGGGCATTATATAGCATATGAATACCACATGGAAAGGATAGGAAAAGCTGATCATGAAAAGTGACTTGTATGGCAAATAGTAGACCGATAATGGAAGACATTGTATGTGCCATTCGTTTATTCTGGGGTCAAGGGACACCACTGGTTGGCTTTCAGGAGAGTTGAAGATTTATCAGTTCAAATCTGCACAGATTCAGCATACTGGTGATTATGTCCAAGAAAAATATTTTAGGATAAGAAGAAGAGTGGGAGTGGACTGAAAACAGATCAGATCGTGTGGCTATTGACTAAATGAAGAGAGTGAGAGAAATGGAGAGGCCAAAGTCAATGGCGTGGGCAGATGGTTCGGCCTTACCTTCATCATATCTGTTTGCACTAACTACATATTTAATATTTACATACAGTATTTATATAAAGCCCTAGTGTGCTTCTTTAAATTCCTAAATAGGTCAAGTTCATCATTGTTGCATTTACCTATTTGCATGCTAAATGAAACAGGTGACAGTCACTGATTAGAAGGAGGTGGTCAAAATTGAGAATGAGGCCAGGCCGACCTTAGCAAGGTGCTATCCTCTAGGAACAGGATAGAGAATAGAAGTTAAGGAAAATGCTATAGACCAGAAGCCTTAGAGGGCCTCTTAAAACAATGAAGTGATTGCTGAAAGCTGGGACAGTTTGTCTTCTATTTTAAAGTCTCAAATGAGAGTTGGTGTCAGTCTCAGGTTAATTCCTTGAAATACTGTCATATATTTCAGGGAGCTGTAAGGGGATCTTTCATTACATCCTTTCAAATCCTGATGTGCCCTCTAGATGTTGGCTTTAAAATTCTTGTAGTCTTCTATTTTCTTTTTTCTCCCAGCACAGAGTCAGAAGACTAATTTTTTTCTTTTAATTTCCAAGTAGCTACAAAGTTTACTTTTGAAGTTGAGATTAGCTTCTCTAAGAAATATGAAGGACTTCTGTCTGACAATACAATTTAAACTTTTAAGAACTTTGTAATATATTTAACTTACATGACTTTAGGCTGCCAATTTGATTTTATGTTTTGAAAATGCAATTCTCTGAGGCTTTTACCTTGCATATAAATTTCTGTGGGTTTCTTTAAACACCACACACAGTTTCATTAATGCCTGGTCTCTTTGAAATAATATAGAGATTTTAAAAAAAGAAACTTCCCCTTCCTTGATTGTCTGTCTCCTTTTATCTCTTTCCTTTTCCTCTTTTTCACTTCACTCCAATAGGTATTTAGGGTGAGGACCCCCTGTGTGAGGAATTTTGCTAGTCCGGGAATCACAGAGAAATAAGAGATGAACTCTACTCCTCTACTCTCAAGAGGTTAGGACCTCTTTATCCCCGGCTTCTCACCTTAAAGCTCTTTTTTTATTAGTTTTAATTTTCTTTCCAGTTTTTTGTTTGTTTTTAATCCTACATGAACTATAATTTTTTATACTGTGAGAGAAATTTTTTTTGTTTTTTAAACCTATGTAGACTATAATTGTGTGCATAACGTGAGAGAAAAATACTTTGTTTCTGTTGTTGCAAATAGACTAGCACAAATATATGATATTTAGATCTGCTGGATGAACTTGATGGTTTATCCAACACTATTTCATGAAAACCAATGAATTTTCATCTTCAACAGCAGCTGGAGGAGCATGTGGATGCTTTTAAATTTTTCACTGCTTCTTTGGGGCCATTTCTTCATTCAAAGGGAGCCTTGAATAAGCTTTGATTCTACAATGACACTTGTGCATTTACAGCTTGGTTCATTGGTCAATGGGGTGATAGTGATAAGATTTGACAGAAAATACAACAGATGCAGAACCACAGTGAGTTCCTTCAGGTAGGTGAAGGGCAAGCTCACCTTGGTACACGTTGCTGCACAGAGCTGCAGGTGCTAGCTTGCTCCCACAGAGAAGATCGTTCTACGTTGACTCTATAAAAACCCTAATACAGCTATTTTTGCTACATTCTGGAGAGGGGGATTCATCCTGTCTGAACACTGAAGAAAGTTTTTTTTTTTTTTTTTTGGAGTTTGATGAAGTGTTGAACCCTGGTGGCTCCTCCTAACAATGAATTCTGATTACCCACTGGATGTAAATAACTTGCAGTGATTCTAGCCTCTGTATTTGCTTGCTCAGTTCTCATCCGGGTGAACCATTCTTATAGTAAAGAGAAGTCTCGGACTTCCTTGAAGTCTTTTGCTACAGTTCCAGTATTTATTAATTTTCTGCAGATGAAGGGTACTGAAATCTTCTTGCTCGTTTCTCTGTTCTTAACTTGCACACTAAAATTTCAACATCAAATGTTCAAAGACTCTAGAGCAAAGAATACCAAAGATTTCGTATAAACTTCTAACCCCAATTTTTACTGCTTGCTTAGAAAAATATGATCAGAATGATACTGAGGATGTTATGCTGGTGCAGTGTTTGAGAGCTCTGGCCCATCTGAGATATATTCTACATACAATGGAGGGGAACATGTGATCCTGACGTTGCCTATCCCTGGTCTAGCACTAGCCTACATCTTTAAGAGCCTGGAAGACAGGGTTTCCATGCAGTCCTCCCTTGGACATACCTTGGCCTGTTATACTGTAGCAGTGAATTATGTGACCAGATTTTCCAGTGACTGTGCATGTGATAAAATATACACTTGGGGCATTTCAAGAAAGCACTGAAATGTTGGGTAAAATGACAAATGTTCTGAATTGAGCAGGGATCTTTTTTTTTTCCTCGAAAAAGTTCACGTGTGTGATTGCAGAGGAAGTCTCTGAGCATAACCTTTCCTCAAAACAAATTGGAACTCTTGACCTAACAGAAATATAAACCCTTTCTCGTAGCGTGTGGATGGTATTTGAAATTTAATAAGAGAGAATGGTGTCCTTGTGCTCAATTAAGAAAATTAAGCTGTGCTATATAATAAAATGTAGTTAAAGAATGCTTGGAGTCAGAACAGACATGAGAGTCATCAGTTCCAATACTCTCATTTTCTTGTGAGGAAGCTGATGCACCTTAACAAATTATACCTCTTTATTTCTAAGGGGAAAGAAACGCAGTATTTCTCTTGTTACTACTAATTGTTTAACAGAACAGGATACTAATGAATAGAGAAAGAAAGATCCTAAGTTTGAACCTAGCCCTGGCCACTTCATGACTGAAGACCCTGTCTCAAAATCAAAAAAAAAAAGGAAAGAAAGAAAGAAGAAAGAAAGAAAGAAAGAAAGAAAGAAAGAAAGAAAGAAAGAAATCAGGGGATGTAGCTCAGTGTGAAAATACAGAGCTTGCTACTCAGTATATTGGAGAGAGAAAACAGAGAGAGAATGAGAGAAAGAGATGTTTAATATTAAACAGCTAGGTCAGTAGCTTAATTAGAATTTGAATGGAGCTATGTCTGGCTGTTAAGCATGTTCACTTTTTGCAGTAGCTCAAACTATGCCTTCTTCGTAGCATCTGCTAACTGCTCAGCCATTCTCTTTCCCATCCAGTTCACCAACTTACTGTCTTACTCCACTGAAACCTGGGTTGTCTTTCTCTTTGACTTTTGACTTGGTAAGGATCTGATAAAGTAATTTTTTAAATTATAGTTTCAAGGGATGTAAAAGAGATATGAACTTTGTTTATAAAAAAAATTCCAGAATAAGATATAGAGGGTAGCTCAGTGATTAGAGTTCTTGCTTAGGAAGTGGGAGGCCCAGGGTTTGATCCCCCAGCTCTACGTAATAGCCGGGCATGGTGGCACACACCTATAATCCCAAAGCACAGGAAGCTGAGGCAGGATAATTGTGAGCTCAAAACCAGCCTGGGCTAATAATGAGCTCAGGATCAGACTGGGCTATAGAGTAAGACTCATTCTAGAAAGAGAGAGAGAAAGAGATAGAGAGAGAGAGAGAGAGAGAGAGAGAGAGAGAGAGAGAGAGAGATTCCAGAGTAGTAAAGTAAACCTATCACAATTTTTGTAAACAAATTTATGATACATTGTAATTACATTTTTCATCATGGGAGCAAAACAGGTTGCATCAAATCTTCTGTTTTCATTCCAGTATGCTTCTTTTGTTTCTTTAGCAAGTATTAAGAATGTCCACAGTCTTAGTCCTTTCTCCTTACCAAGACACAACACCTGACATCCACAACTTAAAGGAGAAAAGTTTATTTTAGCTTGCATTTCAAAGGTCTCAGCCCATTTGTGGTTAGTTAGTAATGGTGACATGTTGGATCTGGTGAAGAGCTGCTCACAGCACCATAACAAGAAGAATCAGGGCCCTGAGGGTGAAGCCTGGGTGGGAGTATAGCCTTCCAGACCACAGTCTCACGGATACACCACGCCTACAGTGATCCACCCTCCATGGCCAGGCCCCACTACCTAGCAGCAGGTGAAATCTAAGATATTTCATAATATCTACATATATGAGTCTTTTCGTGGAGACACCGGATTCAAACCACAACATTCCATCTCTTGCCTCAAGACACTTATGTCTACCTCCCCATGCAAAATGCTTTTAGTTTATCTCTAGGAGTTGGCAGAGTTTAATAGCTCTAACACTGCTAAAAACTTTTGCTATGATATGTATGTGCACAAAACACTCAAGATCAATGTTAACATTATGTATTACATTTATACATATCAATAAAATGGAAAAAAAAGTTCAAGTCAAAAATCTCCTATGAAAATGAAGTCAAAGTTTTAGTTATGAACCTCTGTGAAAATCAAAGACAAGTGTTTTCAACATATAATGGCTCAGGACCAATATATAGTGTCATATTCCCTTTCCAAAAAGGAACGATAGGAGAATAGAATGCAATCAGACCAAATCAAGTCCAAAACGCCACAGGGAAAACATTAAATCCTGAAGTTGTCTTAAATCATGTAGTTTATGTATTTAGATGTTATTGAATATCTTGGATTTCACAAAATATCATACACCCACAACTTAAGAGAGGAAGGGTTTGTTTCAGTATGTTCTAGATGTTTCTGCCCATTCATGGCTGGCTGAAAATGGTGACATGGCAGAAAAGTTCTGGCTGGAAGCAGATACTTAGGTCATCCAAAGACACAGGGACACAGGATCAAGGTCTAAGGAGACGTCTGAGTTGTAGTATATCCTTCCAGGCAACCCCTCCTGACCGGGCACACACCCTAACAGCACATGTAATAATCCTCCACATCCAAATTCATATGGCTTTTGAGGGACATTCCAGATCCAAACCATCTCATTCACCTTGGTAAAGCTATTTCATTAAATAATATTTGTTTGAAAAAGTCTTGTAAAATCTCAAGTTTCAAACAGGTTGTAAACTACCTTTTCCTGCAGCTTCTGGCATTTTACCTCTACGAAGAGTTGAAGGCGGTCCTGTCTTCTGGGCTAGTCATAATTACACCTACGGAAGTGCAATTGGTGCCATGAAACATCCACATGTTACTGCCTCTGGTAAAGCTCAACAGGCAGGAAAGGTTCCAAACCCAGGAAGCACAAAGCTCTGTGTTGTTTTAGAGAAATACACCACATCCCTAGTCATAAAATTTTCTGAAAATGTATTTAAGTGCCAGAGTTCACCACCAACTCTTTGTTATTGAGATTAAAATATTATGTCCGGCTAACACCTTCTTACGGTGACATACCATTTAAAATATGTATAGCTACTTGTGGAGAACAGTTCATTAATATTATTTGCGAAGTCCAGGAATGCAGAGAATTTCCTTAGAGTCAAGGACAAGCACCCGCTTCCCCATATCCTCCAATATGCATCTTTAGGCTGAGGCCTTTTCTTTCTTATCTCATGAAGAATATTGAGAGAGACTCTGAAACAAAGGCATAGCCTAGAATGTAGGGTAGATTTATTTTAAATATTCGCTTTCATTGTTCAACATACTACAGACAAAAACACAGGGCAATCTCTATACAAAATACTGATAATTGTATTTAATTAAGGCTCTAACAATAAAAAGTAATGAGAGATCATTTATACATCCCAAGTTAGGAAAACATATTTAGATGAGAATAGCCATGCTGATTTGATTGTAAAAAAAACCATCACATTCATCCAGTGATTTTCAATTCAGAATTGTACTTTAGAAGTACTTGAGACGTTTTTGCAACTTAGCCTCACCTCCACCCCAACATTTACGGATGAAGGGGAAAAAGAGAAGATAATTTTCATAAAATGTTTAAAGAGGCACACAAACCGTTTGCATTTCCAAACTTTATAAAATTACCTGTGGTAAATTATCTTAATGACATTATTCAAAATAAGGAAAAAAGCGACATAAGAAGAATTCAGGGTAATGTATTGTGCTTGAGATTTTAAACAGACTGAATATTTAATGGACAGTGTAGTAATTTCTACCCACAATTTTTTTAATGCCCAACCACATAACACCACCTGTTCATGATGGTCTTGAAGTCTTTCTAGGGTAGATTTGATTCTGAAACCAGGCAGGATGCAGACACTAGTATCTAAAATCTATGACTCTTTGGGGCCTGGAAAAGTCCATGACAATTAGTATCAATATCATTATTGAACACAATCTTAAAAATAGATACTTCTTGTAAGTGACAAGAAGGAAATTATAATTTTTTTCTAATTCTTTTAGTAAGACTGTGCAGTAATTATTTTTCTTTCATTTTAAAATCTATTAACATAATTTTATGCCTATACACACATTTTAGTGAGAACTATTAGCAGGCTAAACATTTTGTAGTTTTATTAATTTATCTAACGAGTACAATGTAATAACTTCAATGGGTAGCTTAAACTCAGTGCTTTAAGAATCACCGTTTATTTGACTTAACGATCACAAAGTACCTCTTTCTACCAGTGAAATGGGAAAAAAGCATCATTCTTCCATTACTGGCACACATTTGTATTAGGACATCATCTCCCAAGATTAATATTGTCATTTTTAGGAAATGACTAGCATATGCATTTTATTATGTTAGCTGGTCACAAAGTCAGGAAGTCCTTATTGAATGATTCCAGGCAAGTAAGATCTGAATGGAGAAAGAAGAAGTTTCAGTGAAGGTAGAGAAAAATATCAGATAATGGTGACTGACATCTCATCTAGAAAATAAACAAAGCAACAAAAACCTTTAGCCTAACTCGGCTCTTACCAGGAACAAGGAACCGCCAGTCTTCAGTTTCTTGTTAATAAATTGTTCTCAGGGACTTACACTGCAGGGCATCCTTTATCACAGGATTTCTCAGAAATATCTCATGTTTGGGACCTTTCTCTTAAAAATAGTTTAGAAAGAGCTGTGTATATGTCTAAGAGATTGTACATACATATACACATCTATTATGAGAATTTGTATTTGTACGTAAGGGTGTGTGTGTTTGTGTGCATGTGCGCGCGAACGTGTGTGTGTGTGTGGGGGGGTGGGTTTGGCTGTGTTCATTCTGTGCCAGGTACAGAACTGGGTGTCCTAGACTTAACAACCAAGACTGACTTGTTCGGTCTCCACCATTACTACCAGTTTACCTGAAGATCCTAACCTTTGTTGATGAACCTTATTGTTTCACTAGCCTGTGTTGACATTTGAAATGGATACCTCAAGATGCTAGTCTAGATATCTACCTTACTCCTAAAATATCTCCTAGTGAAGAATATTAGATCAATGAGAAAAAGATTTGTGAACCCCTACCTGCCACTATTGAACTCTAACATCATTGCAGACTTGGCTTTAGGCACTTGAAACTACAAGGTCATCGTGTTCCTTTTCCCCTGGGTTCCTTCCTGCTGTATGACAAACCTTCTATTGGGTGAAGTGCTTGTCAAGTATTACTGTGAACATGAGTCAAGTGGGCTTCTGCTAAAATGCAGATTCTGTTTTAAAATGCTGAGAAGGGGCTCCAGATTCTGCCTGAGGGATCTTGGCTGAAACAGTCTGTATAGCTTACCCACTGACTATATTTGAGTAGTATGCGATTAGGGACTGAAGCAAGCACTGAAAGACAAAGTAGAAAGCACATTCTTTTCTTTCAACAAACTAGCCAGCCTTCCACACCTATTCCAGTAATCTGATCATTGTAAATTTGAAATTTGATTTTGAAATTTCTTCCACTTTTCTGCTTTTATTCTTTGCTTGTTCCTCACCAGATAAAACAGAAATGATAATAATGTAAAAATTCCTTCGTAGAACGTATGCTACTTGGTATCTATGTTAGTCAGCTTTTCACTGCTATGACATAACAAAGGAAAAAGAAAATTGTCTATTTTGGCTTACAGTTTCAGAGATTTAAAGGTCAATTGCCTCCGCTGCTTTGGGCTTGTAATAAGGCACTATTTCATGGTGGATAAAGCCTGTTTACCTATTAGCATCCAGGAAGTAAAAGCAAAAGCAAAGGGTCAGAGTCCTCAGAGTCACTCCAAAGACACACACCATTTCATTTCCCTTCTCTAAGCCCCACCTCCCACAAGTTCCACCGCCTCCTACTGGACCACAGGTCGCCAATGAAGCTTTTTAATATGTAACCTTTGGGGGACATATTTACGATCCAAACTTTAACAATATCCTTTTATTAGTTTCTATTTAATGTATGTAGGTTTATGAGCAATTTCAGCCTATATATTCTATTCAATTTAAGATCATAAAATTACTAAAGTTTAATAAGTAATGTATAATATTCTCAGCATATTATATAAAACTTACAAGGTTGATTGGGGAAGAGTAAATAAATAGTTTAATGAGAGATTTGTTTTAAATCGAGCCTTTTTTATTTTGCTGTTATCCAGATAATTTCTATTTTGTATTAACGCTCTTCTTTATCTATACAGTGGTATGAAAACAACATCAAGGATATTTAAAATTTAGAAAGAAAAATTTATTTGGAATATCTTTCAAATTGAAAGCACCTTACACAATTGCTAAATATCACTCATTGAATTTTTATGTGGCTTACTTGAAATCTCAGTATATTTTATTGCATTTTACCACGATACCTACAAACCTCATGGAATTTAAATGTAAGAAACTAACTTTAAAACCTTCCTATACTTTATTTTTAGAAAGAAAGCAGTTTGCTACAATATGCACAGAGAATTTATTGAGGAAATAACCTCCCAAACAGTTAACAATACACTAACTTTTGAGAAACAATTATTCAAGCCATTACAAGCTCCAGTGCCTTTATAGCTAACATGTTTTTTCTCTACCTTTGCAAAATCTAGTAGTTTATCTCAATTATTAAGTGACATTAATATGAAGTACCTAGAAGGTGAAATAGATGTGCATTAACTGTGCATATAGAATGGCTTCTAAAACAATGATCAACTTCTTGAGAATGTAAAAATATTCTCTAAGTAAGATAATCATTCAGAAATACTGACACATGTATCTATTACGACAAAATTATTAATTTCTCTTTTCTTTCCTTCAATATATGTAAATGTTAGCTTGTCTGTTGAAAGGTTGAGTCAGAGATTAGCTCAAAACTGTCAAGGAGAATATCAGAACGGCACCTTATAGGGCATGTAGACAAACCGATACTTAGTGGAGACAGGCTAATTTATCATAGTGCAGTTGCGATGGTAACAACGGTTCTTGGTGCCATGTGACCCAGAGCAGTTTCTGTTGACTAGCTCTAACCGACTGTCTGTTCAGAAAAGGTTCCACTGTTTCCAGTGAAAAGAAAGAGGGAGCATTGATACTTGTTGAAAAGGCATAATAATAATAGTGTATCTCAAACCATGAAAGCATCCCTTTGTCTCCCTGACGTTTATTTTCATTCTGGGTAATGAGATCCCTCCAATTTTTGTTACACAAAGGCCCCTTATTTACTCACAGATTAAATATGTGTTCTTCTATTCGCTAAGAATTTCATCTATGCCAGCAAACAGATATTTAAATCTTACATCATCGTAATTATATTTTTACCTACAATATGCCAAAATTTGTACATTTTTTCTAATATTTTTCATAAGATTATGAAAAATCCGGTTGCATGACAAAAATGCCAGTAACTACATTTTCTTTCCTATAATTTTCTCCAATTAAAAAAAACCACCTTGAAGACTGATAGCACTTCTTCCTAATCTGATAGAGGAAGACATGCTTAGGGGAGTTTTTCATATATATACAGTCTCTGTTTCATTATTATTTTCATTAATGGATTAATAACAAGGGCTCAAGAGACAATCGCATACTTAGATTGAAGGATTCCACTCTTGGGCTTTTATCTTGGGGAAATTTCACAAAGAAAATCGTTCTATGACAGGAGAGAAAGAATGAGATTTGGAGTCAAATAGATAGGAATTTCAAGTCTTGGTTCTGCTCTCTGCTCACTGGGTGTCCTTGGGGAAGCATTTTACCTCTTTAGGCTTTAAGCTTCCTCATTTGTAGAGCAGAATTGAGAGTATGCACCCTGAACGGTGATTGGGAGGCTTATAAATCATATGTGCTGAGCATCCAGTACATGTCTCATGCATCTAACAGCAAAAGTCTCTCTATTGGTACATCTCAGTGCAATAGTACCCATTAAAACAAAACCTTGAGCATAATCTATATACCTAAAGCTAAAACCTTAAATTAACAGATTTCAAGCTAATAAAAGAGACAAATTGCCATAATTACATATGATATAATCACAAAATTTTTATATAAAATGACTTATGAGAACAAATATAAGCTTTGGGAAAATAATGGTACTACAAATCGCATAAGTAACATTGTGGTGGATTTCATAATACCTTTTGCCAAATAGAAATAATGTAGGCAATACGGTTATGAGCAATTAGTGTATTAACCCTGAGTACCTCTTTTAAGATGTTCTATTATCTTTTACATTAAGAATAAGGAAGGGAGATGTAAAAGTTATTAAGGTGATGCCTTATTCCCCAAGTCGAATGTAATTATGTATCACAAACACATATTAATAAAAAATAAATTGGGAAATAAAAAGTGAATGTAGGGTTTGGAACTTTGTAGAGAGCGCCTTTGATGGCCTCAGTCAATGATCAGCCACTAACATGACTTTTTAAACACTTCTTCTTTTCTTTTAAGAATACTTATTCACCCAAACTATGTGACAGACATAAGCACACATATCTCAATTGTCACTCCGCTCACACTTTTATGCATTCCTTCAATATCTCTTTGAGCAGTGTGGTCTCAAATGAAAAAAAAAAATCTATAAGGAAGAATCCGTGTACATGTGTGAAAGAATTCCAGTTTATGTACCAAAAAAGCAAGATAAAGAAAAGTGGGACAGTAAGAGTACTTTGTAAGATTGATTAAAGAAGGATGGGTAATATCTGGAATTCATTTTGACTCAAATTTAGGAGTTACAACTTTTATACTCTTGTGTATGGGAAAGGGGCCTATAAATCCAACTGTAAGTTTTCACCTTAGGACAACAACTTCATTCTAACCTACAACTGATGTTCAAAGGACCTGAGCAATACATGGTTTTTGGGCCGAGTCATTTTAAGGTGGAGTGGACAGTTCACTGAGTGCCAGGTTCAATGCGTATAGCCCCGAAAGGTGTGAGGAGGACAGGTAAGAAGGAATTGACACTGGTGGTTGGTAGGTAGGTCTTACAGTGAGTGCTGACGTGGTCTCCTCTCAAAATTCTAGCTGTGCTAGTTAGTGTCCCGGTCCTATTCACTACTCTGGCAAGGACAGGCCATATTTCATTTCACACAGTAAGTATGTCAAGCGGAAGAATTTAGTAATAGCCCCAGAAAAATGCTTGATCCTTTATTACATTATTCTATCTCGGACATTCTGAGGCTAAGTGTGAGGCAGGCAGTTCTTAATTTCTTTGAGAAGTTAAACTTCACTGTTGATCATTTCAAAGCAATTAAAGAAATTATATATATAAACATAGGCTGGAGCTCCTTTCTATCGATCTCAGTGGAAATTTTGTCTTGTTCATAGTCAGACTTTCTTCTCTGGTCCTGTCTCCTATGGTACTCCAGGAACCTTATATGTCCTATAACAAATAAAGAAAGAATGTGACTGCTGCTGTCATCGTTGTTGACAAACCTAAGTGCTTTAGCAAACTTCAGTAGCATCATGTGTAACGTATTAGTATTTAGAATGTGGTTCTGTCTCTGTAGGAGCCTCAAGAGCTCTCTCCCTTTGAAGTCTCATCATTCTGTAGCATGCGAACTAAGTTCTCTTCCCAAACATCTTTGTTCCCTTCAGTCCTCAAGAAAATCATTTGTGAATCCGTGGGATGCCTCTGCTTTACTTTAACCTCTGCCATTCCCCCCACTCCTCTTGCAAGGGTGCAGACATTTTTGAACCAAACATCCAGCAAGATTTACAAGCTCTGCCTGATTTGTGGTCAGCCTTATTCTTCTCCAGAGGCAATGCGGCATGGAGCCTACTTGAATTAGAGAAAAAGAAAGGGAAATAATACTCAGGATACCACCCACGCACACACTCACAGCCACACACGCACACATGCACATTTATGTACACTCATACTTTCTCCTTGTATTCCCAGAGGATATGTATTTCTATGTCCTGGGACAAAGTGCAGAGTGAAAAAAAGGAGAGTGGTTTTGCTACATGAAAGTGAAAGCAGAAAGCACACAGGCCCAGAGACAGAGAAACGGGAAGAGATTAAAGCAAACATGAACCAATAACAGCAAAATCACCCGACTGAATGAGCAGCAATTGGTATTTCTAGTAAGTAAGCTTTTTGCAGTGATACTAAGTTATGAAGTCAGCACTAGAGATGATTGCTTTACAAATTGATAATGGTTTCAATTTTATTTGTTTTTACTCTAAAAGAGTGGCATAGTTGGTATGGTAACATTTGGTAGGCAGGTCAGTGTTTGAATGTGGCATGTGGTTTTATTTTGTTGTCATAAAATCTTTATGTCTTTTAAAAATAATCGTAACTACTGTTAGCATTAATTTTCACTCTGCATTTCTCTCTCTCTCTCTCTCTCTCTCTCTCTCTCTCTCTCTCTCTCTCTCTCTCTTTGTGTGTGTGTGTGTGTGTGTCTGTCTGTCTCAGTCCTTTCTATTTTTAGTTTGACAGTGACCTTAGTTTGGTAGTTTTGAGCGCATATTAATCAGGCCAAGATCACAGGTGCAAATTTTGTGGGGCCTGACTAACCTGATTCCATTCCATACTAATGGGTTGTATTTCTAATAGGAGCCTGTCGGTTTTTAAATGAAATTTTCTGACTCTAGAGGGTATTGTATATGAGCACATGAACAAATCAATAGAAATTGATTTTCTATTGGGAAAAACCCTCAAATTTTTTGACTTGCAACTCATGAGTAACTAGTACCTTTGCATGAGGGAGACATAATGAGGTCATTGTCAAACAGCTCTGTACTGGAATGTCAGGATAAAATAAATTTACATTAAAATTTTGTTTACTTTTGATGAATCTATTGACCAAATTTAGTATCTCCATACAGAAAATTTATTGCTATTGAATACCTAATTGAAGTTTCGAACACTTTTCAATAGCATTCAAGAAGCAAAAAGCCCTTGTCACCTTGACAAGATACGTATGTGCACAAAATGCTCAGCTTCATTGTAAACCTTAAGTTTTGCGCTTATACATATCAATAAAATGGAAAAAAACATACATTCCTATTAAGGACTCTCATCAGGAAACTTCTGTAATAATTTTCACCATTGGGGTTAAAATCTATTAAAACTACCTAAGTGAAGAAGGCTGATTTTCTCCGTTAAGCCCATGGATATTGTCGTGAGTTACAGTAAATGTGCTGCACATAGCCATGACAATCTGTGTTAGAGGCTACAGTCCTGTAGCCCGTCTATTCATCTGCAGACTCTGTTCCATGATCAGGTTTTGACTGCCCTTCATGATTTTGTTTTATTTTCCCAAGAATCACAGTGCTTATGTTTTTCTCTTCTTTTATTATCAAGCTTCACATACATTTTTTTCAGATTAACATAGCTCAGAACTGCAGCCTATGCTAGAAGTTCTTACTTTGTTTTCATTTCTTTTTGTCCTATCATATGTTTTTTAACTGATTAACAACTGTGAGACAAAATCAGCAGCATTTACATCACGAAAATTAATAGAAAGCTCTGTGCAAGCCCCATCTCACTATGTGAGCCACCGAAAGTGCCTTTGATCCTCTGAGTCTCAATTTTTATAACTGTAAAGTAAGTAACGATTTATGTTCAAATTCACCTAAGGTTTCTTGCGTGGATGAGACCAGAAAAGTGTATTATATAAACTAATGTGGTGTTGTGTAACACTCAATAAAAGTTAACTATTACTTCTTACTACGGTTATCACATATTGAGAGGTTGGTGTCTAGTTCAGTGACCACAAATGTAGCATAGAGCTCATGACACAGCTGTTAATACAAATCTGTGTCAACCTGTGAATATTTTATTTAATGATTCACTTGTTCATTCATTGATTATTATAAGTAGGGTAACACTGGGAATAAAAAATATGGGCCAGTTTAGTATGTGACAGGCATAAGATTGTAATGCAATCTGATTATATTTAGAATCAGTTAACTACAGATAGGTAAAACTTCCTTTTAAATGTTACTGTCGTAGCTACCAAAAGAACTTTGTAAAAGTCATAGAATGACTTTCAAGTAATCAATTTCAGTGGAGACGTTAAATGATAATTTTACTTTCTGTAAAACATGAGGAGACATGTATTTTAATAAAAGTACACTAAGCCTGGTGGAATAGGTCGATAATCCCAGGCCTGTAATTTCTGGGAGGCTGAAACAAGAAGAATGCAAGTTGGAGCCCAGCCTGGGAAATGTGGCAATTTATCAAGATCCTGCTCAAAAAATTTTTATAAAAATTAATAGGCTAGGAATATGGTTCGGTGTGAAGGCCCTAAGAACAATATCCAGGAAACTAACTAACTAACTAAATAACTAAATAGAGAGAGAGAGAGAGGTAAGAGTAAAGAAGTAAGTATAAATAGAAGATAAGCTCAACTATTTTATATTTGACCATATTAAAATTTGTGTGTTTCTGGAAGAGATCCTAGTATTGATAGGTAAAAAAATACTGACTCAGGATGAATACTACAAATGATCTGAAATGCTTTAAACAGTACAACGTTTTGAAAACAAAGGCAAATAAAATTTTCTAGATGTGTCCTACGATGAGATCAAACTGTCAAAAGAAGTAGGAAGCAGAAAAGTATCGTTGTTCCATATCAATTTTGGTTTTTGATGGAATTATTTTAAATTTTAGACTACTATTTCAAAATAAATTTAATTTTTTACTACTTATTTGAATGAAAATGACTTAGAAATAAAAAGAGGTACATATTATTTAAATATTATCTCTAGCAAGAAACTTGGAACTGGGAGCCTAGATCAGGGCTTTAGAGCACTTGCCTAGCAAGCATAAGGCTCTGGGTTCAATTCCCAAACACCACATAAACTGGGCGTGGTGATGCATGCCTGTAATCCCAGCACTCGGGAGACTGGGGAGACTGACCAGGAAGACTGCCGTGAGTTCAAGGCCAACCTGAACATAAAGTTTACGTAAGTAAACCTTGCCCAAAAAAGAATGAAAGAAAGAAAGTAAGAAACAAAGAAAGGAAGAAAGAAAGAAATGAAGAAAGGAAGGAGAAATAAACCTGATCAGTGCAAAAGTAAATTTGGCAATCTATTATATAAAACGGCAAGTAGAAAAATTTCATATTAAAGATATAACTTGCCAAATCTGATATTGTTTCATGGTGTAAGGAAAAATCATGAGTTTTACCACAAATTTTGTTTTTTTAATATTTCTCTGAATTTATACTATAATGTGATTCTAAGAATCAGCTTGGAATTGTTAACTAAAATATTGTACATTATGCTACCAGAATAATATCTGACACAACTCAATGTTCATTAAATATTAGTCTATGATCCAGGCTTGTCCTGAATTCACTTCAGAGCCCAGGCTGGCCTCGGACTCATGGCAATCCTCCTGTCTCAGCCTCCCTAGTGCTTGGTTTACAGGCGCATCACCACGCCCAGCTTATGTGGTGCTGGGAAAATTGAACTCAGGTACCTAGCGCTTGGCTTAGCACTTGCTCAAGTGCTTTAACCGCTGAGCCATTCCTCCAGCCCACTCACTTTAATTTTTAAGCAGATCTTTCTTTCCTCCTCCTCCTTCGTCGTCGTTGTCATCATCATCATCATCTTCTTCTTCTTCTTCTTCTTCTTCTTCCTCTTCTTTTTCGTCTTTAGATTTGGAGGTTCAGTACAGGACCTTCTGACTGACATATGTTCCCAGTCTTCCTTTTTTTTTTTTAAACAGATTTCACTAAGTTGCCCACCTGGGGCTGAATTTATAATCCTCTTGCCTCAGTTTCCCAGAGGGCTGAAATTCCAAGTGTGTGCTACCATGACTGGCTTTACTTCTTAAGAAAATAGCCAGTTAAATACCAGATCAGATTTATAATAAACACAAAAAGTAAACATATACTTTTTCACTTAATATTTTTCTAAGCTGTAGCCTCACATGAACAGACCTGACTACTGTAGTGATGGTTAGCTCAACTGTTTGCTCCCTGATTAGGTAGATGTGGCAGACCAAAACTAAGGCAGGTATGCTGAAGAAATTGGCTGTCGAGTAACACAAGGCTTGGCTGTCCCTGACCGATAGACAAGTTATATCTAATATAGGTGAGACCATCCTTCGAAATCACAAAGGGAGGCTGGAATTCTTACATGGTAACTTCTTTCACGCACGCGTATCTGTGTGTGTGTGTGTGTGTGATTTCTTATTCCACATTATCTTTGACAAATCGCATGCAATTTTAAGTCAAAATATTATGATTCAAATCTTTGTCTTCAGTTTGGTTTTTATTTTTTTCCAAGCTAAACATATAATTTCAGTCTCTTACTTGTAGAAATACATTAAGAACATTGATCTCTAATATTTGTTTGTGTACTTTTACCAGAATGTTATAATGCTTAATCTACTTTTGTTTTTACTAATTCTGTTTCCCATCGCTGCTGCAACAAATCACCAAATATTTAGTGGCTTAAAACAGCATGCACTTGTTACTGGACAATTCTGAAACTCAGAAGTCCTAAAGCCAATGCATGTCCTGAGTAGCATACCAGGGCAAGTGTTGGTGAGGCACATCGCTCGGCCTTCCTGTCCTCTGCAGGTTACCCATATCCCTTATCTCATGGTCTCTTCCAGCAGCAACTTCATATCTTCAAATTTCATTTTCTTTCTTCAACCATTGTGTCTCCTTGCCTTGGTTTCAGGGTTCTAATTCCTTGCTTTTCTGCGCACTTTTTGCTCACATTGAATGATACAAGATGTCCTCATTTTAAGATCTTAATTTAGTCAATCAGCAAAATCTCTTCTTCACTATAAAGTCATCTATTTACTATTCTGGGAATTGAAACATGGACTTCTGAGGCAGGGGGTCATTTTCCAACTGCTAGAGAGAATTTGAAGGAACAATGTTTCCCTTGGAGACCATAAAGAACGATTAAGAGAAAGGCAAAATTGATGCTCATATTTTACTTTAAAAACATGTTTTAAAAGTCATATAGCATCAGAAGTATTTCTTGGATTTAGTGCATAGGATAAAATCTATGCAGAATATATTTAAATGATTTTGTAAAATATTTAAATCACATCCATTTTATTGAGTAGCTTGCTTTATCTGCATTTTATATAGAAAAAGGAAACATAATTTAGGTAATTCATCCCAAGTCACGGAATCCTAGACTAGATCCATAGAATTTGTCCCTAGAATCTGGAATGGGCCTGGCCAATTACAAATCCTACAAACTTAATTATAGAATTCTCTACTTAAACTTGTTGTAACTTAACTAGAATGGTTTAAAGAATTCCTCTATTCTAAATCAGTTTTTTTTTAAAAATTCTATATTATGCAGTGTTAGTTAATTCATTATTTATTTTGCCTATGATTTTTATCTTCTGCTAAACTAAAGTGAAAGCATGCCAACAGAAAAGGAATGTCTTGTATGTATATATAACTATTAAATACAGATGTTCTTGATATGAAAAAGACTTTCAGAATTTACATACTTTTTCTAAGAGTTGCATAAATCTTGTTAGGTATGCAAGCAATATTATAAAATGTTAGCGTGGGCTGAATTTGTAGTCTTCACAACTCAAGAAGCTGAGATAGGAGAATGACAAATTCAAGGACAACCCAAGCAATGAAAAGAGAATCTTTCTTAGAAAATTTAAATTCAGTAGTAGAGGACTTGCATCTCCTGACATATGAAGGCCTGGATTAGATCCCATGTAGTACTGTCAAGAAAACACAGGGTCTTGCTACCTTCCAAAATTGCTCAGTTAGAGCTTGAATTTATGACCCTCCTTCCTTCGCCTTCCAGAGTTGGGATTCTAAGGAGGTCTGCAGCAATAGTCCTAGCTAAAAGTAAAATTAATTAGTATAGATGCAGACAAACTCTATTTTATTAATTAAAAACACTCAGTTTCTGTTCATTATTCTAGTTTCTGCAAAGGAATCTAGATTACATTATTACTTACAGAAATGAGAAAACATTTTTAATAAAGGAGCAAAGATTATACCTTATAAATCTAGCAATTGTAGTATTGCCTTCCAGATTAAAAGTAGAAAAAAAAAACCCAAAAATACTTTAAGGCCACTTGGGCAAAATGGAAGGAAATTAAAGGGCTGTTGGCTTATTTCTCATCGTTATTAACTGTTCTTATTTGTGCATTAATCTAGTTGGCTAATATTGTCAGAAAAGATAGTCATACCCCATAATTGAGCACTTTGATTAAATGATGCATTCAGATGTATTAGAAAGAGAGTAGAAATGCAAAAAAAAAAAATTCTCTCCAGTAAGCATTCCTTTATAGCAATGAAACATATGGCTAATCTAAGTGAAAGCTAAAAACTCAAACCTCTTCGTCCCTTCAGATCTGGACTGAATTTTGTATCTTATCATAAAAAAGAAGAAGTCATAGTCCCGCACAAAAACTATTCAAATGTCACAGGTGTAGATGGATCGTGGTTGAAGGTCCAGACGCTCCCACACATCTACCAGCCCATTAAGTTGGTGAGTTCTGCTTCAGTCATCAGCAGACAGGAGCTGTGTAAGGTTGTGTACATGCTACTGCAACTGTTGTGACACCTCCTGAAATTCAAAGCAGGAAAACATAAGCTCATCATCATTTGAAAAATCAATGAACCTCTTCCCAATTATTTAGGTTTTAATTTTAAATGATGTTACAAAATTTTATTTATTTTGCAGTCACTGGTGAAACAGAACACGGGCACGCCGTTGCCTCCCCTCCTCTGACAAGCAGAGCTCTGTTTTTCTCAGCTTGGTTTGATAGAGAGAGAGAAGCGGGTGGAGAAAGAAATTGAAAATTGTCGTTCCATCCCCTATGCCTGGACAACAAATATATAAACATGTTGAAAATTAGAAATTTGTAGGCTCAAATATTGAATTCTAAATTCAAGTAACATGAAATAAAAGTGAGTTGGAATTCAACAGGTTTATTTCAATTTCAAGACCTTTGTTGACTTACTTTTCCAACCTACAAGGTGCCTTGAAGTTTTGATACTCTAAATGAGTTGAATCTAAAAATTCTCCAAAACAACTCGAAACGCACATAAAGTTTGCAGCAGTGGGTTTCATTTCAGCTCGATGCTTAATGTACATACAGAAGAAAATAATGCGGCTGACTTTCGTGAACTCTTGTTTCTGCTGTGATGATTTATTTGTTCCATGCTCAGGTTCATGTGATAACAGGAAAGCAGTTAGAGACAGTCAGAATGGTTTTGGTTCCAGAGGTTTCATTTCTTTTGTTCTGACTGTGATCAAATCTCATTTATGTTATGCAAGAAAACAATCATTTCTCAACTCAAACTTAATTGAAATTATAAATATGAATTCTGACTTTACTTAAGAGATTAGCGAGACATTTTTTTCTGACAGGATTATATTATTCTTATTGAAAGAAGCAATTAAAGTGTGTGTAAATCCTGCAACCTGTGCCAAATTCCACAGGAAATGAGTGACAAAACCAGAAAGGGAATTGAACTAGCACGTACTGTCAGCGGGGTAGTCTTTCTTATGCATACTAGAACTCTAGTAATACACGTATCAGAAACTCATATTGTGAGAAATTAAATGACATTGATCAGAACTAATTATAGTATTTTGGATTATTCTCTTCATTGCATCAAACCACAGGCAGGCTTATGCTTACTGTCTAATTTTCTAGCAAAATATTCTTTCTTGCGCTATTTCTGGCACAATATGCCAACGGTTACAAAAGGGGAAAATCAGTGCTGGTATAATCACGGTAGTGTGACATCATTGTTTCTGCATGTGTGTGTGTGTGGGGGGGGGGTATTACTATGAATTGAGCCAGAGCCTGTTTAATTTGAGACAGTCTCCTTACATTGTACATGCTAGGCTCAGACTTGCAATCCACCTGCCTCAAGCTCCAAGGGTACTGGGGATGCTAGATGTGCACTAACCCATCTGGCTGCTACAGACTTTTCAAGCTATATCTAACGGCTTTGTGTGAGTTGGGTGGTCTTTCTTAATTATTTGCTGAATTTGTTGATTTCTTTCTTAAAAAATGATGTTTTAATCAAAAAATCTACATTGATCCAGGGGTAGTACAGTAAGAAATCTTAGGGAAAAGGCATGAAAGAAGGTAGATTTTCTTTTTGATTTGAAATCAATATCAAGTTGTATAAAGAATTAAATAAGTTCATGCTTTCAATCTATTTTCATTTTAATAAGATTTCCTAGAACACCAAATAGAAAGGAGCAGGAAAACAAAGGTTATATTTTAATCATATTGGGACAATATAAATATATTTTAAGCAATTTCTAGTTGCCTGTTTTTACTACCAAAAGATGACAACTCTTGAATTTGTTTTTATGAGCCCTCCAGATGAGTGATTTAAAATATATACCTAAAGGTTTGATGGAATTGTCTCATAGAACAATGGTATACTAGGTTTTTTTTTTTATCTTAGCTATTAGTAACTTAAGGGAAGATAGGTGGATGGTTGGACATGTTTGTGTAAGGCAAGGGGAATGACTCAATAATGAGGCAATTATTTAATTTTTTTGTCTACAAACAGGAGCCATTGAAACTTTGACTTTGCAACATGCACTAATCAAATGTACATCAAAATACCAGTAAGCTATCACAATTTTTTAATAATCCAAATCACTTCTAAATACTTTTGCCTACTATCAAATAATTTCATTTGAAAAATTCTATTGTCTGACATCTTCCTTCAGCAATATAATGATGCTAATAAAACCATTGAGAACACCCAAATATATTATTTTAATGAAAATCTTGATTTGTTAAATCATATCCACGAATGATTATAGTTTATTTTAGAAAAAAATTTTTTAATTTTCACTGAACTGAAAGAACTTGATATATTTAACAATTGTTACTTAAACTTTCTGATTAAAAAGTTTCTTTGACTTATAGCTGCTAATATAGGAATAGTTAAGTTATATTTTCATGAAAATTTCTGGTCGTCAACTGTCTAATTAATATATGCTAGAAGCCAGTGAAGCCGAAGTCACAAGCTTGATAGCCAAAGACATTTATGTTTTTACATCCAACGTGCAGTTTGTTTTGCTTACCAATGGATGCATGACAAACCACCCCCAAAATGAAGTGGCCTAAGCCGACTTATTTGTGAGTTCTCCTCTGGTTTTATGGTGGTCCTCACTTAGGTATCATGGTTTTTCTGGCAGGTTGTCAGTAGTTCAGCTCTGATTTAAGATACCAAAGTTCTATACTCTCGTGTCAGCAAACTCTGTGAAGGTCTGGTTTGCTGCAGAATAGCTGGATTTCTCAATAAGAATGAGAAAACCCATTTCTAATCCTCTCCAGTCCACATGTATAAATTGTAAAGGCCAGGCAAAATAAAATATAGGATTCTATGTTCAAAAATTATGTGAAGTCATGATCTGGGGTAATAGTAAAGCCATGAGAGCACTTTTCAAGCAAACTCAAAGCCCTGACTTTGACTCCTCAGTACCACATAAGCCAGGTGTAGTGGTTCATGCCTGTAAACCTTGCACTTGAGAGGCTGAGACATGAGGATGGCCATGAGTTTGAGGCCAGCCTGGGCCATGATGTGACCTCAAGACCAACCTGAACAGCCTTGACTACAGAGACAGACTCTTAAAATACACACACACACACACACACACACACACACACACACACACACACACAAATACAATGAGGATAGGCCATTAAACCAAGTGTGAGGCCCTTCCAAGCATGACATCTTCTGTAACCGCACAGGCCACAAGCCCATGGAGCTGGCTGTGGCTCTATTATGAGACGTGCCTTATTGTGCACACAGTGTCACTGGTGCCAACACTCCCTGGGACAGTGGCGTATGTATACAAAGTACAAAGATTGGTGGTGTTCTTCTCGAAAGTAAGCTAACATAGTAGCTTAAAAAGTACCATTACTAATAGCTGCTTCTTTGACACACAGAATCAAAACTCCATTTTTCACACTCTGTATTTGCCCTGCCTTGCTTCTGAAACCTTCTGTTCATTATAAATATTTGAGCTTGAGACTTTGTTGCTATCATATAGTGTTGTCTTATCTTTACAAAGATGTGTATATATATTCTCATGGCTATCAAATAGAATCAGGTAATAGTCTAAAATATTAGTCTACATTTTTCTTTTGTTTATTCACAGCTTTTCTTTTGATATTTCATTGTCTCCTTTTGGATGTAAACTAATTTTTTTAATTCAGTGCAAATATATTATTTATTTAATAAAACAGAAAAATTACAAATTTGTGTTTTTTAACAAAGCCTCATTCACATTTAAATTTGTGTAGTATGCTTTATCATGATGGATAGATGTTTAGGATAATTATTTTAATTTTGGTTGATTCTCTTTATGGATGTTAATCCAGAGCAGCATGTCAAACAAATAACCAAGAAAAAAAAAGTCTTTACCAGTGAGTGTTTTATTTTACAGATTTTTAGACCTGTTAAATATAGAGAGATAGTTAAAAGAATCAAGCATTGGGATATGTGACAATGGATATTACAATGTTTAAATAGTGTGTTATCAGTGACTTAAAAAACTTTTCTATCAGAATTCAGTGAACAATTATCTTCACTATATCTTATTCATTGCCTTAATTGTATTTTCAAAATATAAATGCTAAATATCAGCATATGCATTTCATTAACAATTATGAAAACATGGTACTTTCTTTTTGGAATTTTCAAATAGTTGTAATTTCCCATGAATATTGAAAGAATAAACACGATCCAAAAATTGATAAGATAGTTGTAAGTCTTACAAATAGCACATAAACTTAAAATCAATCAATTTGTAATTCAGTAGCTGTGGCATATTTCCACATACAATGTTACCTGTATTGGGAAATACAGCTCAATCTTAAAAACTCACTTTTACTATGTCAATAGCTATTATTCACATCTTAACTATTCTATTTATAAGATATTGTCATAGAATTATATAAAATTTCATTCAAATTTGGCTCTTTCTGAAATTTTCCAAGTTTGTTCATTTATATTAATTGTACATACTTTGAGAACACCAGCTTCTTTATAAAGGATAAGACACACCTCTGTTAGGAATAATAACTAAAAAAGACTCTGGAAGTTCTTTATTGGAAACCACTAACCATTTGTCTTTGGTTTTTCTAGTAATATCCATCTTTTCTAGAAATTAGTTTCAGTGACCTGTAAGTTTTTTGTGTGGAGTCCTGATATGTGAAGAGTCATAGTAGATAAACTGCTTGGGGTTAAATACCATGAGCAACTAGGTTGACATTTTTAAACTTTTTTTTTTTTTTTTTTTTGAGACAAGGTCTCCCTTTCTAGCCCACGCTGGTCCTGAACTCACTGGTGTAGTCCAAGGGCTGGCCTTGGACTCAGAGACAATTGGCCTGCCTCAGCCTCCCAAGTTCTGGGATTACAGGCATGTGCCACCACACCCAGCTTTATCTGGTGCTGGAGAATTGAACTCAGGCCCTCGTGCTTGCAAGGCAAGCACTTATACTGCTGTGCCAGTCCTCCAGCCCTAGGTTGACATTTCTATTTCTTAGTTTCTTCATTTGTCAAAAGGGAGTATAAAAGTGTTCACCTTATAAGACTATTCTGAGTTTTTTAAAGTCAATATACAAAAAGCTTTTCTAAAGTATCTGGCACATAAGAATTATGTATGTGTCATGGTTATGATTGTCATTGTTACTGCCATTTCAAAGTATATTTTGTGATTTTTTTTTGTTAGACTAGGAAGCCAAAAGATGTGAAAGTCAATGTAATCCAATATTTTCCAAATTTATTTACTGTATTTAAAAATATATCTCTATGAATGTCAGAACTGAAAAGAAAATATTAACAGGAGTGGGGGAGAGGGTACAGTGTCAGTTCATTCCAGTGGTAAAAGGGGCCTGTGAGGAGTCCAGACAGGACTCTTTAGAAAAGGACCGATGATAACTGCTCTTCCAACCAAACTGGAAAACTTAGAATACTTCAAAACAACTGTTCGAAGATGTCAGAATCAGCAATTCTACAGGAAATGCTGTGCACATCCTGAATTCACCCAACAAATGAGTCTGCATGAGAACGTGTCTGCCATGACACATCACACTCGGCTGCTTTCTTTTTTTAGAAGAAATGCCATGAAGAAAGGCATACATCTCTCACTTCCTAAAGTTTGCTGATCCTGTGACTCATAAATCTTCCAAGAGGAAGCAATCTTGAGGGGGTATTGCTAGGGTTTTCTGAAGATTCCTTCGAAACTAAATCCTTCAAGCACTAAACAAAGAAAAAATATAAAAATGTGTGTGTGCATGCACTAAAAAAAAGAATGATTAAGAAAATTCATTCTAGTCAGCTAATTTCCAGTTCCTTATTTTCAGCAAAATTAAGGGCAGTGTTAATTAAGTTGGCAGTTGAAAACATTAACAATAATTTTTTATTATAGATCTCTATGTGATTTTTGGCATATAAGTTGGAAGGAGTTCAAAGAATTGAGTGGCATTTCTGTAACAAAACTCTTTTCTTTCTCATTTACTTATTTATGCAAATTAATTTTCCACCATCTGATATATATATAAAAATAGAAACTAAGAACAAAATGTATGTTTAAAGCTAGTTATAATTATAATAAAAATTCATCCTTTAATATAAGATCTGGTTAGAGAAATACAGAAAATATATCTCATTTCAATTGTATTTCTGGTACATTTTTAATTATTTGTTTAGCAATTATCAAATACATTTTTTTATCAAGAGAGTTCAGTAACAATTATTCTAAGAATTTAATGAGGAAGAGCTCTAATAACATTTAGATTTCATAATTTTAGAAATATTTAAATTTAATTTTTGGTTATTTGCACATATTTATTGCACAAAATTGTAAGAGAATAATTGATAGATATCTCTCAAACACAAAAATAATTATTTCATTAAAACAAAATTAAATGAAGGATATAAAACTCAGAGAAAGAAAAGAAACAAAGCAAGATATTTCAGCTGAGCATTCATTTCGCACATTTTATCTTGTAATGTAGGTTAGTAAGTGTTAAGTTGATATAACCTTTAAAATCAGCTAAGTACAAATACCAAGAATTATAAAAAATATCCTAAATGCTAATACTTGCAGTATTTTAAAATTACACTTTTCAGATATTATTTTAGGATAAATATTTCAGATAATAAGGGTATAAAGTTCTATAGTTTTTGAAATATTCTTTCACTTTTGTCTGGAGATATTTATTTAAAAATCACTGGTGAAAATTTTCAGAAAATCATTTGATTCTAAAAATAATTATTTTGACATAACATAATGTATATTATGGTATATTATACATTATACCAAGTGGCATATTTAGTAGTATTTTCTTTTTCTTTTTATTCTTAATTAGGAATATTTAGTATATGATCTTAGGAAACCTATTTCTCATTTTCACTTTTTCTTTTTTAGTCTTTTTATATTTTTTCTATACAGAATAAAAGGTAAATAAGACCAAAAATATAAAGATGTCCCCATAGATGTATATTTGTCTTTGTGTAGGTGAAGTGGAGAGGACTGGAAAATATATGGATATTAATTAGAGCACCACTCAGTCTACTAGAAAATTCCCTTTTGTAGATCTTAATAGGGTGATTCATTTTAATTACTGAATTAAAAAGTGACATTTTAGAAAATTTTTGTTGGGTGAGGAAAATAAGCCATTGTGGTTCTTTTGGGATGTAATTATTTTAGTATGAACTTTTAACTTGAATATTTTGTTACAAGAGTGACTCATTTAAATATTTTGAGAGTAGGGCCTCCAGCTCAATCTGTGAAAGAACAGGGAAGACACTTACTGTCACAACTGCTCGTTTCAGTAAATCAGAACAATGTGGTAGGCATCTACCTGGACCCAAGCGCAGAGTAATAACTATTATTTATCAAGTGTTTTCCACAGCTGCCCATGGAATCACTTAGCTACTTGCCACTACCTTAAGAGATGGAGAAATTACTACTTAGCCCTGTCTTTGGGCTTCTTGGTGAAGAACTAAAGATAGGAAGGGTGACAGGCACTCAGACCCAAATTGAATGTGCCCGTATGTAGTAATGACATTCTCCTTGAAATAGAGATCTTGTCGCAGACTCATGTCTGTAAGTGTATTCTAGCTACAGCAATTTTAGCATTTCTTTCTCTAAACTTATATACCACACATATTAAAGTATTTTGCCATTTGCTCTTAATTTAGTGTTATCATTTGCACTAGGATTATGCTGTACCAAAGAGCCTAATACCTACCATAACCTAGCTTCATTTGTTAAGTGTCTAAGTGGCTATGAATTACAGGATTTCTAGATCTTCAGGTCTAAATATGTTTTTAAGAAGTACAATTTTATTTATTTATTTATTTATTCATTCATTTATTTATGAGACAGGGTCTCACTCTATAGCCCAAGCTCATCCTCAATTCACTATGTAGCCCAGATTAGCCAAAGATTTAAGGAAATCCTCCTGCTTCATCCTCCTGAGTGCTGAGATTACAGGTTTTGTATGATGCTGGGGAGTGGGTCTCAGAGCCTTGTGCTTGCTAGGCAAGTTATTTAACTTCTGTGTCATTCCTCCAGCCCCTGTTTTTACATTACATCTAAACAAAGACACATTTATAAGAAAAGATTATTATTGTTTAGGATAAAAGAGCTGTCTATTTGCATTCTGGAAAAGAATATGTGATTCAGTAACTACGCTTTAAATATACATACTATAAAATTTCAAAAAAAATCTGTTTCCAGATTCTAGTTACCCATTTTACTTATTTTTCTGTTCTAACCATTAAATTCAAAACATGAATAGCATAGAAAATGCACCTGACTCTAAATCTTGCTCAGATTTTTGTAGTCTCCTCCAAACGATATTTAGCACTAACTCCTGGGAAAATCTGCTTCAAACAAACCTACTTCATACATCTGTACATTTATTCCTCTTTGACTCTGATCTAAACTATCTTAAAATGGTTGCCTTACTAAACGGAATCTCATTTTCTTGATCTCATGAGGTTTTTTTTTTTACCTATACTTATTATGTACTGTGTCTAGTAATATTCTTTTTTCATGCCATCATTCCATACATACATCATATATGCATGCATACACATAGTTATACGGTTCAAGAAAATAAGCAATAAATTCATATAAATTTTTTACAAAAATGTGTTTGAAGGTTGGTAAGAGCAGTGTAAGATATATCATTGGTCCTGACATTAATATGAGTCTTAACCTATTAATATCAATATTTAAAGCTATCTGGCACTACCTTGAAAACATTACTATAATTGTACTATTGTTTTATTTGGTGTTGGGTGGGTGAAGTGGATGGGAATGGAAAATATAAGAATATTAATTAGAACACTGTTTACTATACTATAAAATTCCCCTTTGTAGATGTTAATCAGGTAATCCATTTTAATTACTTAATTAATAAGTGACATTTTAAAAAATTTTTGTCGGGTGCTGAAAATAAGCCATTGTGGTTGGCTGCCAATTGAGTATTTTACTCAAAATGTCAATTAAGCATTTTAACTCTTTCTTCCAAATCATATTTTTCCTATGAATGAAGGTTCTCTGAGAGTTTTTCTGGTCACTTTGTAAATTAATGAATTTTCTTATTTTTAGTTCTTAATAGTGTGTTATAGTCTAACATTAAAGCTCTGGTTATTTATCCAGTCTAAATTCTATCCATTTCTAAGTCATCTCGAAGCTTAATATGGAAAGAGCAAGGTGCTGGGGACTTGATTAGTATTTTCTCCTTGTCTTTCTTTCTAGAGCCCATTTTTCTTCATTCACTAGGCTACTTTTGGTTCTGTCAAAGAGTTGAGAGAGGAAATATAGGAAGGACGTTAGGTAGAAAGACTTCCTTGGAACTGCCGGCATGTGTACTTTTTTATTTTTATTTTTTTTATTTTTTCATTTTAAGACGAGACAAGACAATGATGGGAAGAGCTTGCTTCTTACTCACTGACACCGCACCTGTGTGCACACACTGGCAAGCACACACATACAGGCATGCAGAGGCGTGTACAGGCACTTCCAGTCTGAACCAGGGAGCAGCTGCTGAGTGACTGTCCCTGTTGTGACCCACGTACCTGTGTGCCTGCTTTACAGTGACAGGAGATAGGCAAGAGGAGAACCACGAGGCTCTGATGGTGTGGTTGTGCCCAGCACATTGCTTCCATTTAGGAATTCTAGAACTCTTTTCAAAGTAGTTGAAATTCCAATATTCAGAAACACACATTAATCTTTCTGTCACATAGCAATTACAGATAAGACTCTGTTATTAACTTTTATTATAATGACCAATAAAGTTATTGATATGATTCTGAATGACTTTAATATGACAATTTTTTTATTTGGAGTGATGGGTTATATATTATTAACTCTATGAAATGAATAGTGTTTGTATTCTCTTCAATAAGAAATAAGAATAGAGAAGGTCAGCTTGACAGAGTTTTCAAACACTCTTCCTTGGGACCATCACATTACCTCTCCAGCAAGCCAGTTAAACTTAGTAACTTTTATTTTGGCTTGTAAAGAATGACATGAGCCATATATGAGTATACTACATTAATCTCAATGATTTGGTACAGATGGCTTAGATTCTTTGAATCTTCATTATTTTCTCTTTAAAATAGTCTTGATGATGCCTACCTCATGGATTTATTGAAATAATTATGTTCTTTAAAACCTGAGAGTATGGGATAGGTCACACAGTGTGTATCACATAAAAGGGACCTATTGTTGAGTTGAATTCATTCTCATAGGTTCAAGTAAAAGGAATTTAATCTTGATTTTCAACTTTAGATTTGATGGGATTTTTCTTTTCTTCTCTGTACTATCTATAATATATCATTGGGAGGTACTCTACATAGTCGGTTTTTGAGAATATTACTGTTTAAAAGGAAAACATCCATTTTCATAACTCATGCTTTTGTAGAATTAGTTTAAAAGTTCTCAATTCTGTGAAATAGGTTTTATATATCCAATCCACAGATTTTATATCAGGTTAGCTAATTAGATACATTCCAGTTAATATATGTTTCATGTGTAGATGTTGCAAGTTTTTTACTTTTCCCTGATTTTAAGGTGCAAAGTACCACTTGTGTAATTCGAGGCCCTGTGATTGCTTCAGGTGGAAGAAAAACTTGCACCAGTTGCAGGATGAGCAACTACATGTTTGTCATCAAGAGTTTACAATCTGAGCACCACATGCTGGATGTCATTTATTTTGCATTCCTGCATTATTCTTTCCCTCTTGCAAATTACTAGCTAAGTTGTAGGTTCACTTTAAAGGAATTGAGAGAACATGGCATGTTGTCAAATTTGCCCACACAGTAGCAGAAGTCAGGCCACCCACTGAGCTTTTTAATTGGAGTTATTTGTGCTGAATGGATAGGTACTATTGATTTTTGGTTCCACAGTTGTAATGGAACATTTTATGGATGATCACTGCCATTTGTTTGAAAAATAAAAAGTTAAAAGGAGCAATTCAAAAATTTTCCGATTTTTTCCTAAGAGGAGAAAATCTTTTGAACAAAGTACATATGTATCCAATGAGTTTTCCTCAATAAAGTTCATAGAATTTTCTCAGAAGACAATGTACAGCAAAAGAAGTTCAGGTCCTACTATTTATGAGAAGAAGAGAGAATCCATATGTGCATCTGCAATGGACGTTCTAAGTCCTAAATCCTGCACCTATCAGAAGACTGGTACTTCAATGTCATCCATCAAAAACATAAGTTGCTTATTACTCGAAGTGGGGGTTGATTATTCTAATTGCTATTATTTATTTATTTTCCTTCGCAATCAATGCTGTCGAGTCTGGTGAAAATGTTCAAGGTAGTAGAGGACAGTAATTTTCATATTTTCTCAGCAACATCGATTTGTATGGCTAACATTTTAGCAATAAAAGCAAAATGTAAAACTGCAGCCTGCTGTGAAGGGAAGTCTACACGTTGAATGAAGAATGCTGTGGGGACATGCTCATAAATATTCAGTAAAGAGGGTTTCATTGAAACTGAAATGTAAGTAAGTAATTCAATACAAGTAGGTGAAAAGCGATTTCACCCCAGCTAAGGAAATAGCCTAGAATGAGATCATCAGCGAAAGGAGGACAGAGTTCAGAGCAGGCCTTTTTGTATCCCCAAATAGGAATTAAGCAAATGGAGTGTTAATTTAATTGTCATTTTTATCCTGGTGCTTTTAAGTGCAATCTCCGTCATTTGAGAGATGACAGGCTTTTTAATCATGCCGTCCTCATCTCAGTTTGTGATTCTTATGAGTTTTGGAAGTCTGAGTCCTCCTAGAAAAAGCGAAGAAATATGGGTCACCTGGAGATTGTTTGAGAACTCAAGATTGCCTGTACCATCAGACTGTGTAGCCTCTAGCAAGTCTCTAAGCTCCCTAAAGTTGTTGGCTACCTTAAACGTCCTCACTCAGATGATCTTTGTTAGGGAGCAGCAGTATATGTGCATAGAGGGTTTTTTTTTTAAAACTATAAAGGACCATCAAGATAACCATTGTGATAATTTCTAATTAGATATCATTTCAGTAGCTTAATCCCTTTAGGATTGCTGGCTCTATTCATATTTTTATATTCATCACCTTTTCAGTCAAATATTAAGTGAAAGCCTATGTTATCCTGAGCATCTTTCAAAGGGCTCATGATAAATCAATAAAGAAAACAAAATACAGAACCTTCACGGAGCCTGTGTTCTCTTAAGGAGAAGTCAAGAGTCAAGAAGAATTTAAAGTAGTAACTATGTAAAAGTTAAAATGTTAGTAGGAGAAAAATGACTTGGACAAAAAAAGGCATGGAGTGGCATAAGTAGGAAGAAGGATGGCATGCGAATAGAAGCCTAGGTGTAAGATTTCTAAATAATAATATAAAGAAATAGCATTTAAAGATACTTTGAAGCAAGGGAACAATCAAGTCCTATGGACGTTTAGAAAAGAACATAGCAAGTGCAAAACCTTGTTTAGGAATTTGTCCAAAATGTCTCAATGTTAGCAAACCTGAACTCTTGGGAAGAAGTGGATGAGAGAACAGGTCTAATTAGTTATTTAGTGGTTGGTTACTTTTACCCAATTATTTGTAGCAAGTTCTCTGATTCCCTTTGTTACCAATTTCAAAGTGCTACTGTTTCAGATTGATGTATGTCGTTGGTCCTGAAGTTAGTCACCTTCATGGACTTAGTTGATATGGGGGAAAAGTGTATTCTGTATCATTTTTCTTATTCACTATTGCACTGTAGATTTATAAAGAAATTACATACTATGACTAATCCGGGCAAGCTAGCGAGCAGTGAGTTGGGTATAATGAGAAAACGAGCCAAAGTCTCAACTAGAAAAAGGGAAAAATGTGGCAGGATTTGTCAAAATTCATCTACAAAATAAATTGGGAAGAAACATAGACGGAAGTCAGCTCCCACGCTATGATTCAGCTGTGAAAGTGGTAACATCAACTGTTGTGATGGAGAAGTTAGAGGATGTGAGCAGATTCTTGGGAGAGGTATGTTTAGAGACAGAGGTTAGAGAAGACTGTCTACCAACTTGATGAAATGACTGAAATATCCTCCCTTTGTTATTATGACTAGACTTACGGTTTCATCGAATTTCTTAGAGGAGACAGAGAAGGGCAGCGCTCTTGAAGGCTTTCTGGCAGGGTGACTTTCTGAGGGCCAGAGAATGACTAAAATGTGCATGTGTGACAAGTTAGGGATGGGTAAATACGACTCATTCTAGACCCTGGCTGCCTCGGGAGGCTGCTGAGTTACAGCTTGACTCATGTGCAAGTGTGCAGAATTTTTGGTACAAGCTACCTGAAATTAAAAGAGACCAGAGAAAATGATTAGATTAGATGATTCAGCAACAAAGTGGGTAAGAACGATGGAAGAGAGGGGGAG
Organism: Ctenodactylus gundi; assembly: GCA_004027205.1. NCBI lineage: Eukaryota > Metazoa > Chordata > Mammalia > Rodentia > Ctenodactylidae > Ctenodactylus > Ctenodactylus gundi. Next base: position 248,825 of record PVKB01002160.1, read on the forward strand.
GTGTGCGGGATGAAGATGATCAAAAAATCATAAAAAGTTAAAAAAACAAAATTATAAGAAGAAGGGGCAGCAGAGAAGCTCAGATGTCATGAACATACAGCGCTGTTGTTGATAGTGAGGTATGAAAATAATCTGAACTCCCCGAGCGATCGAAGACACTGGGGCTTAATTGTGAAAAAGATAAAAAAAAGAGAACCAATTAAATATTTAGAGGGATGTAGGAATTAATCAGTGAAATTATATTTAGATTAGATAGAAGTATTGGATAACAATGATAATTCAAGTGAGAGATTAAAACTTCAATGAAAGGCAGGAGAAACCAGTATGCACGATGAATGGCTAGAAACCTTGTTGTGGAGAGTGAAAATGTTTTCCCACCACCAAATCAATAAGTTAACAATAAAACTTCAGTAACAGATTTAATGAACCACATTTCAGTGAAGACCAGAGGTCACAATCTCTGTGGACAAGGGTAGCTTGAGAACTACATGGGGATCTCAGAGACAGCAAAATAAGAGGGATTAGAAAACAACCAGGAAGGGGAATGATCTCAAGGGTGAGCAAAGATGGAAGGTGTCTAAGACACAGTTGATTTCTTTGGCTATAAAATCACAAGTAACTCAGACCTGCTAGAGTATGGAACAACACCAGACTCTTCAGAATGAGTCATTCTTAATGTGTCATTGTTCCTCTGAGGTTGGCCTTTTCTATCTAAAATATATGATGAGATAATGGTGACTATGTAATAAATACATAGAGCTTCCTTTGATATCTTATTTATTTTCTCCCAATTCAGACCGAAGTCCCATTTAACAGTGACTATGTTTTCTGTATCCTGGATAACTAAATAGTCTCTCAATGAATTCTTTACATGTTATTCTCTTAAATGTTCCCAAACTTCAACGACTCAATTTGGTCTTGAAAGATTTTTTTTTTTTTTTTTTACTTAAAAGTATTTTATGTTAAGGATATTTTCTTAAGAACTAATAGAATAAATAAATATTTCACTCAGGAGAAATATTTAACAGCTGAATGTTGTATGATACTCTTCTCTGTGTTAGCGACACAAAAAGACACTGGACAGCTTCCCAAAATCTGAGATCATTAGTAGAAAATACACATGCAGAAGTAAAGAACTATATCTAAAGAAATAATTTTAGATAACTTTTAGTATAATAGATTAAAGGTAAGTTGGGATACTTAACTCTGTAGAGCACATAAAACAATGCATTTCTGTTTTTTCATCCTATCTTGTTTTATGAATAGGTTGCAAGAAAAAAGTGAATGACTATGCCTTTACATTTAACAAAATATTCTCTCTGATTTCATGCCAACCGAGACTTGCATTAATGTTGTGGTAAATTCAAAAAGAAATATTTTAATAGACACAAGAATTATTTCAAACAAATACTTCTCATTGAGCACCTTAGCTGTATAACATATTCTAGAAGTGAATATTATGTTATCTATTTTATTCTTAATAACTAAGATCCTCCTTTATCCTTTATATCCTGAAAAGGTATGTTCTACACATAAGTAACAGTTTTTCTCTTGTTTTCTCTTAAAATTTCTTGATGAATTTGTTTTAATGACAAAATTAGCTTTTAAGTCACAATCAAATCACAGGTCAGGTCAAGGCCATAGCTTTGTCAGCAACTTGTCTATGTGATGAGCTTGATTTAAAACTTCAGAAATCCTGCTCTTGATGCAAAGGAGCCGAGGCATGTTGATGTCAATGTTCCCTTTGAAAAAAACCTTGGTGTAGGGATTTTGCTCTCAGATTCTGCGGAATGCTCACAGAAACTTTGTGAGGCATGTGTTGTGCTCATAACACACATGATTGTGTCTTAAAACACTTCAATAATCACAAGGAAAACTGAATTTTTCAGATCAGCCATTGTCCTGATTTTCTGTGCTACTTTCTCCATATTTGGAGTTTTAAATGTTTGTTTTTATCCACATTGCATCAATCCCAAACTAACAAGGAAAGCTTTCCCTGAACTCACTCAACTCAGCTAGTTTTTGACAAAACTATCTGAATGTTACGCAGGCTAATATGCTTGCCTAAGGTCATACAGCTGACAATATCAGAGATAGTGTTTATCTTCAACTAAATGAATGAAATCTACATTCTTAGTTTAAAAAAAAATCTCAGAACAGGAATCAATAGTTAAAGTCTAATTTAAAAACTTCCTTTTTATGTTGTCCAGTGTGGAAATACGGATTTTTTTTTACCTGCCCTGAAGGTCAATAGATGCTAGTTTTATTGGAACCCAGGAGAAATAAAAAATCCTATAATGCCATGTCTACACAAAGTTAGCCAAGTTCCACTCCCTTGAAGTTCAAAGTGAATGAACCCATTTGTCATGAGAATAGGGAGTCTGCATGGTGCATGCATACGTGCACGCATGCGCGCGCGCGCGCGCGTACACACACACACACACACACACACACACACACACACAGAGCACAATAAGAAGGCTTAGAAAATAACCAGAAGGGTGACAATCTCAAAGGATGAGCAAAGAAGGCAGGTGTTTAAGACACAGTTTATTTCTCTTGCTACAAATCACAAGTAACTCAGACCTGCTAGTGCATGGGACAACACAAGGCTTTTTAGAAGGAATTGTTCACACACACACACACAAACACACACACACACACACACACACACACACACACACACACACACACACACACGAGTTTTAAATGGACTCAGATAACCCAAAGTCAATTAAAGGCAGAAATTAGGATTTGGGTATTCTACTTAGTTTGTCTCAATTTTTGCTTTACGTCTGTATATTTGTCTTTGTGTTTATTTATAAAATCATTAATAAACTACATAATATTTTAAGTAACTAGAGTTCAGATATCACTAGAATTGGTAGACTAAGGGAAAAGCATCATTTTTATTACTGTATGTTTGTAATTTTAATAGTATATATATATATAAAACAATCAAGTTCGATGTAACCATTGCATATCAAATATATGTACATATTGATAAAATGGAGACAAAGTAAAATAAATTATGGTGCTTGAGTAAATCACAAAATTTTTGGACAAATATATAGGCATTCCAAGGTATATGATACAAATGAAGGGCTTGGTGTCTTGTACAGAGTTTGAGTTTTCCAAGTCATATCGATCTCTATCGATAGTAGAAAGGCAACAAAAATGGCTGCTTTAGCAATTTTAAAGCTAGTATCTCACAGAAAATGCTAGTTACAGCATTACTCATAGTTACTAATGCTGTTATGCAAAATTACTGTGTAATTCAGAAAGAACTTTGTGTTTCTTCATTAATATTATTTCATGATCTTATATGTTAATTACTGCCATTTAGATGTCATAACATAACTTCCCTAAAAAGGAATTTTATGTCATTCTTTTTGTAGTATTTATTATTTTCATCTGTGCCTGGTAAACCAAGAAATTTTTAAAGAAGAAGCCTCTAAGATAAAGATTAGCAAGCTCTTTATGCCTGAACATCTTATAAGCTTAAATAGTTTTAGAAAAGTCAAAATAAGAATATATTAAGACAGGTAGAAGCTAAATTAATTTCGTATTGCAATGTTATGAACAGATTTCTCTGGTCACAAAATGTTCCTTTACTTGCCTGACGCTCGGCCTTTTTTTGCACTCTTAGGCAAGCAAAAAGCAGGTTTAAAAGACTTCATGACTCATAGAATAAAACAGTCAGTACACAAAATTTTACAGTAAATTCCACCAAATCCTTACCAAAGATAATGGTCTTCACGTCTTCAGAAATCCCTTCACCTGAGACATTTTCATTTTGGTTTTGGTTGACAGTATCAGCCCTCTCTCGGGGTTCAGAACATCCCATCTATTAGTAAAGTTGATTACGTCAGCCGTGAAAATGAGTAAAATCATGGACACAAGAAATGTTTCCTTGAATATAAATTTTCAAAATAAACTCTTTGGAAAGAAGAATTTTTAAAAATCTATCTATCTATCTATCTATCTATCTATCTATCTCAAAAATATCACTTTGTAAGTCAAGACTATCCCTCACCTCTGTAAGCCCAACCTAGGCTCAAAATCTGAGTACTTCTCCTGCCTCAGCATAAGACAAAAAAGAAAAAAAAGAAAAAAAATTCTTTATCAGACTTACAATAAAAACAGTATGAACATTGCTTCAAATGTCAGAGTCCTCTGTTATACACATTCGATAGAGCCAGTTACACTAACCTTCAAGTTTGGTTATAAAATATAAATATGATAGGGAGTTCGTTTTGAACATATCCTCTAACTCTTTAATGATTGTTTTGGATTATTTTATACATTTCAAACACTTAGCTGAATTTTTTGTCATTGTTTATAAGTACAGCCTCTTTTCTCTTTTCCCACATTTATTTATATGTATAAATGCGCAATTTGAGGTTTACAATGAAGTTGAGCATTTTGTGCACATACGTATCTTGTCAAGGTGACAAGGACTTCCCCATTCTCCTTTTCTCCCTCCCCCTACCCACCCCTCACTCCCTCCCCACCTGACCCTCCTGGCTCACTTTGTTTTTCGTTTTAAGTTCCATAAGAGTTGTGATCTGGGACTCTCATATCAGAGAGACCATTCGATGTTTCCCCTTCTGCTTCTGACTCACTTCACTAAGCATGATGTTCTCAAGTTTCTTCCATTTGCCTGCGAAAACCTCCAGGCTGTTGGACTTTATAGGTGCATAGTATTCTATTGTGTATAAATACCACAATTTGTGTATCCATTGGCCTGTTGATGGGCATTTTGGTGACTTCTCTTTAAGGGAATCATTTTCAGCTTAGGTTTGGCCACATAGGTGCCTGTATCCTGCACTTCTTCACAAGGACCATGCATTTCATGTTTATGGCAGTGTGTTTAATTTGCCTTTTTAAAATTTCCTACACCATAAGTTTAGAAATTTCAGGTTAATAATCAAAATAAAAAGTATTTATCTCATTTATTCTAGCATGCAAAGTGTAATTACATCTGTGCAGTTTGACATCATTGTGAATCTATTGGATGGCCAGGATTACACTAACAGATGGCACCCTGCAGACATGATTATTGCAGTTTACTGTAGAATTTTCACAAGTTTTTAAATTAAAACTCTCAGCTGAAGGAGTAATACAAGATTGAAGAAAAGAACTTTAAAAATGAAATACTTTTGTACTCTTTCATCAATTAATACTTTGAATCTATCATTCCTTAGGTCTTTAAAATTTATGTCTGGGATTATATTACCACATTTTTAGAACTGTATAGCTAAGAAAATGAGGCATTCTTCTTTCACTTTAAAAATGCCAGTCTAAGGTATTCACCATGGTGATAGGCAGTGACTATATTAACAAATTGTACGACTTTGAAGTGGTTGCAGTTTTATTGCCTTAGATTAAGATAATTATTTCTGATATTTTGAGATATCACAAAAAAACTGAACACATTTTCTTTCTCTTCAGTGGAGTAGAAAGTGAAGCACAGAAAATAGAATGTACGTGAACTAAGGAATTACCAATGGACAAATTAACAAGAACATTTTTTCTCAACTAACCTGTAATTCACACTTTCAAAGTATGAACCTGAGATTTTCCCCCCTTCTATCCCCCTTCTGCTTCCTCTAATTCCACCCTGTAGCTGTAAAAACCATCTGGAGAGCAATCAGATTAAAAACAGTTATTAGAAATATGACCAAATTAGGATCAGTTGGTTCTCTATAAGGATATGAGTGTGAAATCTTCAGTTAATAATTTGTCCTTCTAGCAGCTACCTACATGATGTTTTCATTTCTTTCTTAATTATAATTTAAGACACATGTAATATTACTGCTAAGTCATGTGTCAAGATATGTAGAAGTGAAACAAAGATTATGGCTGAGAGAATAAAATCAATAAACTTACCAGTTTTAGAAGTGGTTCAAACTAGGGGAAATGATTTATTGTTGAATCCAGACAATGAGGATACCATAAATGGCAGGTATAATTTGATCTTGTCTTTATATTGCAAGTGATTTATTACTACTGAGTATTAAATGTCCAATTTTTCTTAATTAGTCAAAATGAAGAGAGGATAGCATGTAGAAAAAAACATATAATTTGTGACTTATCTATGTCATATTCCTTATTAAGCAATTGTTGGCGATGGATCATTAATGGCTGCTAATCACTTCATAAGTGAATTTATATTACCTGCAAATGGCAAGTGAATTTATATTATTATTTACTTTGGATCTCTGTGAAACATTGAAATATTGTCAAAATGTGATTAGCTTAAAATAGGGTAGTCAAGTCAAGGAGGATAGTATTTGCAAAGTAGTTGTCCTTGTCAATCACGTAAGAAGATTGATAGGAGTACAATTCAGCAGTTAAAGTGCCTGCTAGCAAGTACAAGACCGTGAGTTCCATTCTCCAGTACCACATATACTGGGCATGGTGGCACACTCCTGCAAACCCAGCACCTGGGAGGCTGAGAGAGAAAGTTGTCTGAGAATTTAAAGCCACACTGCACTACATAGTGAGTTCACTACCAGCCTGCATCATAGAGCAAGATCCTGCCTTTTAAAAAAATGAAAAGACAGTTATCAATGTTTACATTTTTCAAAGCTGATCTCATATTCTCTAAAAGCATTTCAAAATTTAAAATATAATATTCTTAGATGTGACCCAGTGATCTAGCTTTTAATGTTAAAATCAATGTTTCTACATTTAAGTAAATATGAAACCTAACAAAGAGATCATTAAATTCTTGAATATTTATTGAGCATCTATTGCTCAACAAATACTAGGAATACAAAGAAAGTTCAGTGATGATGATTGCTTTTAAGAAGCTCAGTTTCTAGCAGGGAACACAGAAAAAAATAATCACATTATTTCTTGAATGTAGTCGAACAGTCATGATGCCGTTCACATGAATTCCAATTCTTTTTTTTTTTTTTTCAGGCTCAGAGTAGAATTGTAATCCCCAGTCCCTTCTATATGTGCAGCTAGTTGAGCTGTTTTAGCTGATTGAATGCGTCAAAGCATCAATCCAAAACAGAAAACTTAGAAGTGAGTGTATTATTCAACATAATCCTCTTCCTTCTTACCAACATTGCTAAGTACTTGGTCAGATGCCTAGTGATGGAAGCTCAGCTGACTGTCCAGAATGAGTAGAAGCTTCTTGATGACCAAAATCGAGCATGCATATTTACTCACAAACTGATGTTTGTTCTTTTGTGTCTGAATATTCTTTGCTACTGCACTGTAATCTAGAATGTACTGAAATTGTGCTTTTATATTCACAATGTCAAGCTGTCACAAAGGAGGATATTCTGAGCATACCAATGTCTCATAAATAGGACCAAATAGTGTAAAATTAACCACTAACTTGATTTCTCTAACCTATAGCTCACTAGAAGAACCAGAATAATCACCCTCCAGATTAGAGAAAACTTCTACTTTTTTTTCTACTTTGACTCTCATTTGATCAATTTCTATAGGGAGAAGTGCAGGCTTAGAAATATATTATAAACCTGCTTGGTGACAGAAGCAGAGTTGAGAGTTGGTAATTTCTGTACAATATTCCAACATAGGAATTGTATCGGGATTGTATCGGGATTGTATTGGGATTGTATTGGGGGAAGGGGGGTAGGGGGGGCAAAGTGAGTAAATAACTTTCTCCTAAGCCTATATGAAGTTGTTAGTCAACTTTCTATTGCAGAGACAAAAACTTATACTGAATCCTAAGGAGGAGAAGAGAGTTATTTTAGCTCATTACTTTAGAGGGTTCACACCATGGTCACCTAGCTCGAAGAAGCAGCGCGTGCTGCGGGAAGGCTAGCATGGTTGAACATCGTATACATGCAAGCTGTTCACCTAATGGCAAGTGGAGTGGGTAGATTAGGAAAGGAGACAGAGCTTCCAAAGGCACACCCCTGGTGACGCACCTCTTCCTAACAGGTCCCCACCTTGCAACAGGACATCCAGCTATGAACTCAAAACTAGGTCATGGATGAGTGCACAGTCCTTATTATTCAAGCATCTTCTGAAAGCCTCATGTGTAAATAAACTTTTTGAGGGATATTTGAAATCTGAACTCTAACACTGGTAAGCAAAATGGCTGAGGGAACTACTTTGAAAGTTCACATTTGTTTTTGTTAATCTATACTGAATGCATAAGAAAAATGAAAGCCATATTAAACAGTAATAAATGAAAAAGCATAAATCTCTTCCCTTACTAGACTGTAAAATGTACACTCCAAAAAAAATAAAAAAGATTGGTGTGCCTAGGTCTTGTATGTTTCCAAAGCTTTTAAATATGGATAAATAGATAGATAGATAGATAAGACTTGAATATGTATTTAATTGCAGATTTCTTTATGATACCATCATATATAGCTTTGTTTTTCTTAATATATCTTTATCAATGAATCTTAACATTACAGAACATGGGACTTGGATGTATAGTAGCTCAGAGGTTGCACAATTATTTAGTATATATAAAGCCCCTGTAGGATGGATACCTAGTTTTGTAAAACAAACAAAATTATGGAGATTAGAGGCAATCTACAGATCTGGATGAGAATATCTGGAGGAAAAACTGAGAAATTTTTATATTTAAGGAACTCCTCAGAGTTGGGCCTGGTGGCTCATGCTTATAATCCCAGCACTCAAGAGGCTGAGAGAGGAAGACTGCTGTGAATTCGAAGCCCGCCTGGACTACACAGTGAGTTCAGGATCAGTGTGGACAGCAGAGCCAGACAATTGTCTCAGGGTGGGGGAAGTGGGAGAGAGAAAAAATAACTGCTCTGGTAATTTCAATAATCAAATTTATTAGAAACCTTTGTAATACACAATCTGTTGGATCAACATCTCTAAGACTTTATGATTCCAACATTATGTACATACAAACCACCACAAAATTCTGAAATTTTCACTGATCTTCATGTAAGTATCATCTTTTTTAGACTTGTCTCTCAAATACTTTGGCCACAGGTCCTCTTGTGCTTTGTTTGGGTTCATGTAGTTAGTGAGCTGTGTGAATTAGGCACCATGGGCTGATATAAAAAGGAGCGTGGGAAAGTCCTTGTCACTTTGACAAGATACATATGTGCACAAAATGCTCAACTTCATTGTAAACCTTAAATTTTGCGCTTAAACATATGAATAAAATGGGGGGGGGGAGAGAATATCTTGTCCAACCATAATCTCAAGAGCAATAATATACATACCAAAAGATATACTAAAATCCAAGCTGGAAATGTTCCTCTAACATCGTGGTGGGAGCAGAGCTCAGCTGTGTTGGACTAAACCAACGTTATTGATTTTCCTGTTCTTCTCTCTTTAGCTGGAAAGAATCAAGTTAAATCCATAGGGAGTAAAAGCTAAACAGCCCTCTACATGAAGGCCTATGTCCTATTGCACTCATCTGGTGGGTTAAAATCATTCATTGATCTCTAATCACCTGTTGCTGTTTACACACAACAGGTTCCCTGGATAGAACAAACCACAAGGAGGATTATACATGCCACAGGGAGCATTCAATGGAAAAGGCTCCTAATGATCTTTCTAAGAGGAAACGGAAAGATTTTCCCTTTGTGGCAGTCTGTATGTGTGATAGGATTGTCAAAGCAGACATAAGGATTTCCAGCTGGCAGAAAACGATTTTTAACATTTGGTTTTTATAGTCACTTTTCCTGTCAAGCAATAATGATATTAAAATGAAAAAAATCATTTCAAAATTGCTTTTAATAGAGAATTCTTTTTTTCTCTCAAATAATCACAAGCTGAGTCTTTAGTCACCTTCAGAAAATTACTGTTTTTTTTTTCTTTGCTGCTGCGTAAAACATCCAGTCAAGATCTCATTTCTCTCACCTACAAGAATTTGGATAATATTTAGCTTAGGATTTTAAAAGAAAATTGTTCAATGCATCTGTAATTCTAAAGTGATTATTTGGTCTTTAAAAGATATTGTTTATAGTTGGCTAGACTAAATTGTAGCTAATGCTTCAGGCTCTTAACTAGGAGCAGAAAATAAAAACACGAATCATTTAAAACTCTTGAAATATTTATTCTCTAGCAGTTATATTATGTAAAGTTCTGACCTACAGAGATTATACCCAGTTCCCACTTAAAAGGCAAGAAAAATGGAATAAATTATCTCAATGAATTTATTTTCTTGAAATCTTTCATATTTATATAAAACTATAGATTTGATATACTCTGCTCTGCGAAGCAAGCCTAAATAAAGTAGTTTCCAAAGTAAAGCTTTTGCTCCTAGTTCCAACGACAGGAGTCAGGAAACTAATGAATCCATACAATGACCACAGGAAGACAGTCCATCCTGTCCAAATTCCCTGAGATCTTCCAAAAATCATATTCCACTTTCCCAGTTTCATAAAGTTTATTTATAATTTCTTCCCCAATAACATTTTAAAGTGGCAAAATTCCCACAAGTGGTTTAAGATGATTGAATTTCTGAATTTGTAAACCAGGTGTCTAAAACCCATCTGGATGCTTACAGGTATAAATATATAATAAATAATATACATGAGTACTGACTCTAAATGACTGAATAAATGCTATTTACTTTTACTATTTCACTCTCACGCTTTTTTTCATAATTATGTAAAGTAGAAAGGTTTCAAATGTTATTCTTGCTACAGTTTAATACAGGGGTTTTAAGGTAGCTCTCGGGGGCATAAGATAAAGGCCAGAGGAAGTTCTCTAATTGTGTGAATACGTAAAGACTTGGAATGTGAATGTCAGTATCAACTCACCAAACTGTTTGCTTGCTGCTCCAATTATCCAAAGATCACAGCATGGAGTCATAATTTGCTCCCCAAACTACTCAGGCCTTCCCGAACACTGTCTGAAATTAAATCTCCTGCTTGTGTATGGCTTATGAAAAATTGAATGGCAGTTCATTTACACAACACATGACAGACATAAAAGATGTTATGAATTAATTTTAAACCCTACTTAGCAGAGTCTTATTAAATTGATGGCACCCTTTGTCTCATTGAAGTCAAGCATCTGAGTTGATATGCTTAATTAGAATTAGGCATTTCTAAATGTTTTAGAGTGACAGCTCAGATCATCCTCTTGGACCCCCAATGATTTGAAACCTGAAACAAAACAATTGGCTTAAAGGGTTGACTGGATATGTCTTTTCTTCCATACACTACATTAAACACATCAAAATGTATTATTATGCTAGATGTTCAAATAAACAAAGCAAAAAAGCTTTTGAAGACTTGTTTGAATGAGTAGATGCAGATGAATGGATGGATAAGTAGATTTTTAAAAATTTGTATGAGACTGTGTTCCTTCGACAGCTCTTCTTTAATTTCTTTCAAAGTAAAACAAGATTAAATTAGCATTAGATGTCCTTCTGCAACTATCTTTAGTTTGCTTAGGAGTTAACTATGCTTTGGTGGAATTGGTTAATTTTGCCTCTCCCACCTTGGCCATTTAGCTACATTAGAAACCATTATAAGTTTTTAATTAATATTACATGAAGAGCACACAGGCATTAATTCATCATAAAAGCATTCTATTTGTGAGTAACAGACCTCAAAAAAGGCTGTGGGAGATGGTGTGGTGGTACATTCCTGTAATCCTAGTACTCTGAAGGCTGAGACAGGATGATTGCTTTGGGTTTGAGGCCAACCTACACTACTGGTGAGATCAATGTCAGCCTGGAATGTAGAGTGAGACTCCTCTCTCTCTCTCTCTCTCTCTCTCTCTCTCTCTCTCTCTCAATATCACTCTCACTCTTGCTCTCTCTCTCTAAATGAAGTGCCTATCAGCACTAAGTTCTTAGATAAAATACTGCTACTCAGAAAGAAAGTTGTCTACTCATCCACACTTGTAGAACTGTGATACTCCATTTCTCCTGATACCCATGTTCCCATATTCTTGATCTTAAAGCATTTCTCCAAGAAAACATCATGGTCTTACACACACACACACACACACACACACACACCACAAAAGCAATATCTGAATTTTTTACACGTGTAATGTTTACTTTATTATTTTAGAGCTAAGAGTTATAACCAGTCAAGTTTAGAATAACATCTGCTTAATTGACTGATAAAATTATCCTCAGAAACAGAACCTCAGTCTAATGGTGTTGGTTTGAAGTTAGATAAAAATACAAATTTGCAGCACCTTGTTCAGTGGGGAGTAATAGCCTTTATTGGTTCAGGAAGAGACAGGCCGGTATAGTTCAGATAACTGTAATATCACTCAAACTTTACTGTGTACCTAGCATCTTCTTAATTCAGAATAGCACTGTAGATGAGTGAAAATATGGCATGAACTCATGGTTCCATGATTAGTTTCATGTTTTTCTTTTGAATTTGAAGGAAAGCATGTTTTTATTCATTGAGAGAAAATGACAACCAAGAGAAGTGTGAAATTTGCTAAAGCCAGAAGACAGAGTTGAATTTTTTCCTCTGTCCCCATACTGTACAGTAATTTCAAATATTCCTGGAAGTATTGACTTAATTTTACTTGAAATGACACTATTCATGAAAATCAGGAAAATATAAATGATACATATCAGTGAGTTACTGGTAAAACTATGTGGTTTTTTTTTGTACTAAGACCTCTAAAAGTACCGTTTGTTTACTGTTTCTTCCCCTTGAAAACTGACAATATAATATGTTGATATTATTAAAAGAAAAAAGATATGAAATACTCTTGGCTTGTTTTCTCTTGGGCAAAGGAAAGAGATCCATTTCCTTTGGGAGCACCTCCAAATTAACTCCTTCTATAAAACACCTTGTATATTGCAATCTGATGCAATCTTTGCTGAACCCAGGATGCCTTGTTTGGGTTTCTGAACCAGACAAATTGTCTTTAGTTCAGCTTCCACAACAAGATAACACATCAGCTTGGAAAAGTACCTAGAGGTAAGACATAGCTTCACTCCCTCTTCAGAGAAAACCCACTCATGATCGATTCATTACCTTGTGCCATTTCCTCTACCTGAGATATATGTCTGCTCCTCACTGAACTGAGTAGCATCCAGTATCATGTACTTTGTCAAGGAACCCTAAAGTTTGGTAGTGGAGCAAAGACTGATGCTTTTGAAGGAATTCACTTTCTGAGGTTTAGGAGATTTGAGCTCTTGTGTTTTACAGGCAAATTTCTTTGCCGAACATCTGATTTTTATCCCCACGTCGCCTAATATCGTTGCTTACAACAGTGAGAATGGCATTCAAAGAACCCAACGAAGCTTCCAAGTGTGAAGCTGTGACAGTTTCTTTTCCAAAACCACTTCGAGAAACAACATTGTATTTTATTTAACATTTAATGTTTTGCAGCTGCTAAAGAATTATTCACTAAGTAGTGAAACAGAGAAAAAAATCAGTCCCTCCATAACATCATTAGTAATAAACATGTTTGCTTATATTTTCCAAGAGAAGTGACAAGAAATGCAGATAATGAGCGAACGTTGACAGAGACATATACAAATGTGCCAACTGCTATGAGAGGAAGCAAAATGCAAAACAAGGAACTGAAATATTTTATCACTTTATGTAATAAATTCTCATTTGACACGTCCAGTGTATATTCACCAAAAATTGTGTCCCTGTGCAAAGAGGATTCAAACATTTCTGATAAAGAGTCCCTGTAGCTCCTTCTTAGAGGTGGTTAGTCTATGTGACTGATCTCCATATTACTTCTTATGATATATCCAAGTTGAGACCACTGCATATGAGTCAGAAAAGAGCATAGGGCCCAAACAATGTTGTATTTTTTTTAAATATTTGAGCTTCTGTCTGCAGAACTGTGTACCCAGCATAAACATTGATGGAAATCTGTGCTTCTACATCTGCTTATGCTTGGTGTGCCCCTGCTGAGGGAAACTGGAAGACGTGACTTCTCAGGTCCTGGTTAAGTTGTTGCTGATCAACTGTTGTCAGTCAGGTATCATTCTCCAAAGTCTAAGGTGTTTGTTGGAAAGTGTAGATTCAGACTGGCAACCAAAGAGGGAAGTGGGCAGTGGGGCCTGGTGGCTCAGGCATGTCATCCCACCCCTCTGGGAGGAAGGAGCAGCAGGATCACGGGTTTAAGCTCAGCCTGCACAACTTGGCTAGATCTATTTTTTCAAAATGAGCTGGGGAATGTAGGTCAATTCAAAGGGCCTGGATTAATTGCCGGTACTACACACACACACACACACACACACACACACACACACACACACACATGCACACATGCACGCATGCACACACACATGCACACAGACAGAGGGAGGTATGATTTCAGCTAAGGAGGATAGGGGGATGCTCCCCATCCCCTCGCTCAGTGAATTCTCCTTTCATCTGTTCAGACTCCATCGGTGAGTGTGAAACACCCATGTACCACTGACTCACTGTCTTTCACCATCCCCTGTGGTCGCTACCCATTTTCTCCTTCGCGTGTTTTCTAGTCTGACAAATGGATGCTTTGTATTTGGACTATTGTTCATCCTGCTAACCTGTGAATTTTTTGAAGATAATGGTTATGCCAGATCCATATTGGTTGTCTAGAGCAGGTATTGAGCAATGATTTATATAAGTGAAAATGAAATAAAGAAAAGTTTTCATCAAAGCCTTTTATTTGTTCTGCCTGGCTAGAATCCTTTGGGTAACTTTATATTTGACAAACTTTGATGGTGATGAGAAAACGAGATGGAGGCCGCTATCTGAATAATTTAAGCCCTTAAGCCCCTTTACCTGGCCTTAAATGGAAATTTGATTGGATTGCTTTCATCCAATCTGGGCTTCATTTGACCTGATTTGAAAGTCAATAACACAGTCTGAGAGAAGCTTGTGATCTGCACCTCATCTGCTTGATTTCAGGAGTCTTGGAAATTCTGGAAAAAAAAGATGGGTATTTTCTATCATGTGTGGGATCCCCTTGGAGGGCAGGATGAGAGCAGGAGCTAGAAAAATGTGCTCTCTGGTGTCGCGGGTTCCATCTGCGCAGCTCTCGGTATTTCCTCCCACACTTCTAAAATAACAAATGCACTTTTTGATGTGGGTGTAAACCTAATTTCCCTGTGCATAATGCTAGTACCTCTGGAGTGTGCAGAGCTGGCTGGAATCTGCTCTGACTGGTTAGGTAGTAAAGGCTTTCCTTGTCATTATTTGCAGAGTCTGTAGTGTTGAGCTGCCAACCCATACCATATTATTTGTATGATGCTTGGTGACAGTCTGTGTTGAGTTTTAGCGATGATTCTTGACATAATTTAATGAGGTGGAATGCCATTTCCCCTGCAAAAATATGCACATATTTTCAATGCCATTGAAACGTTGTTTATTTTACACATAGGTTATTTTTCTGAATCCTGAATCTTCACTCTTAACAGATATTAACACTATGCGCTCAGTATATAAAATATAATTTTCCCCACTTGCATTTATGAGAAGTTTCGTCTTCGGCATAATTGAGGGAGGAAAATGTCCCCACTCGGTCACACAAGGATTGCTCCTTTCCTATTCTCCCTAATTAGTGTTTAACAAGCTGTCATTCTTCTACTGTATGAGTTACATCTGTAAGGGAGAGGCAAGGATGAGCTGCGGTCTCCCTGTGACAGTGGTCTGTGCTTCCTGAGGGAGGCATCTCTGGGCTGTCAGGTTGGGTCTTACCACCACTACGTTGCGTCACACACGGTATGATTTTTTTCTAGGACCATAAGCTGATGCTCAGCATATACTTATGAGTCTTTGTCATCTGCCCCTTTCCTTAGAGGTGCCATCATTTCCCCATGGACCCACACGCATTAAGAGAAAAATAATCTACATAATTTTTCCCAACATTTTTACATCACATTCTTTGGACTTTCTTCTACTAATAGAAGTAACGCATACTACACGTGGAAAAATGCAAATGATTAAATTTGTTTACCAAATGAACCAAACTCTTCTGTTAAGGCACAATGCAGAGATAACTAATTTAATATTTCAGTGTTTTCCCTCTGGGGTTTATTAAGAGTTTGTGTATAGTTAGACGTTTATTTGCGTGAGTGGGTGTACACACAAATATTTTTTATTTTTATCACAGAAATGTGGCTATGTGCATACACAGCATACATTTTAAATTGGTGAAATATTATCATATATTTAATGGCCATTCCCCCTAAACAGGAAAACTAAACATAGCATCTAATGTCATGTTTAAATCTAAACAAAGTATCTAGCGCCATGTCAAGAAGAGTCTCTGGAGACAGATGATGTGGTCCTAGCTATGCAATGTGGCTAACACTGAAGATTATCTTTCAGTGGAAAGAATTACTTGGATTCATTTATGTAATATTTGCTCACTTTAGTATATTTCAAGAAAAAACAATAGTATAAACATCGCAGTAGTACTTATGAATCAGGCCCTGTCCTTAGCACTCTGCACATGTCTATTTAGTATCTTACTATAGGACAAATTTTTCAGCAAAATGCTTCTTAGATGTCAACCCTGTCAATTTTATTAGTTTATTAATTATGTTTTTTATTATAAAAAGAGCTACTTATGGGGCATTCAAACTTATGTTACATATAAAAAATAATTTTGTGAAAATGTGTTCACATTATCGACAAAGGATTTTTAACACTTAATAAAGACATTAAAATAGATGTGAAGACTTAAAATTTATTTTTAGCTTAATGTAAACAAAATTATGAGAAGAAACTTTTGAAATGGATTTGTAAAAAATATTATTGAAACATCATATGCAAATATTCCTCTTTATACTCATTGCTACATTTGAAATATACAAATTGATAAATAGAATAAATAAATAGAATTAATAGAATAAATAAATAGAATCATGCAAATATGTAGTCAGTTGAAGCAATGCAGATAATCTACTTGATATTGAAAAACCAATGATTTTTTCCATTTTACACAATCATTATGAGTGTTCCTACAAGAGGTCAAGCAAATCAAAGGAGAAATAGTTGAGTTTATTTGTTTCTGAATGGCTTGATGCCTGGCTTTAAGATAAGATAGATGGCAGGTTTGTAAAGTTAGTATCAACACAGAGTTCTGTGAAAAATGGAGAAAGCACAAGCGGGTAGTTAACAAGTGCACACTAATATCAGAACAACCTACTTTCAAATATCTGGTTTGTCTCTTAGAGCTGATGGATGTTCAGAAAGTTACTTAAATTCTCCAAATCTAACTTGTTCATTTAACAATGAGATTATGTCCTCAAATGTTAATGTGCTAATCAGTGAAGAAAAGTCAAGCATCCAGCACAGAGCATGGAACACAAAGCCCACACCAAACTCTTAGTTGCTGTAACTAGGGTTACAACACACAGTGCCAGACTAACCAACAGGTGTTTTGTTCATGTGTCAAGATCTGGCTTTGAAGTGTCTACAGAAGAAAAAAGATGTAGATGATCGGAAGGTAGGTAGTTTTATCTGACACTCATGAGACAGAGTTTGAGAAATGCTTTCTTTTATAGAACATGAGAGAGAGAATAGACGAAGATAAGGAATTTTAGAGGAATGATGACTCCTAAGAAAGCAGGGGAGAGTAACATAGGCCATGGGAAGAGGGCTTGTTCCATAGTACCAAAGAGAGACCTGCGCCACAGGGCTGCAAGGGCAAGCAAACCGCAAGTGCAAATTGAACTGTGGACATTAACACAATATTTATCTCAAAAACACCAGTAACTAGCTGTACTTATAAAAATTTAAAAATTGTCATTTTTCTCAAGTGTTCTTGATGTTTGATTTTATAATCATTTTGCGACTGGGTGTTTTAGTTATTCATGATAAAATTTAGTGACATCCAGAAAGATTTTAACTGAAGTAAATGGACTTGGGGAAATGTATAATAACATATATTTAAAGAATTTTTAAATTTAAAAAATATGAAATTTTAAAAAATTATGCTTCGTATAGTTTCCACAGTGTT
This sequence comes from Ctenodactylus gundi, assembly GCA_004027205.1. Taxonomy (NCBI): domain Eukaryota; kingdom Metazoa; phylum Chordata; class Mammalia; order Rodentia; family Ctenodactylidae; genus Ctenodactylus; species Ctenodactylus gundi. The sequence goes on from PVKB01002160.1 coordinate 266,711, forward strand.
TTCTCTATCACATATACCATTCTTCTAGCTTTAAAAAAATTCTGATTAACCATAGCAAATGTAAAAACAATTTACTCATTAAAAGAAACTGCTCATGAAACAATTAGATAATAAATATAAATAAACACTTAAAAACACATCTTTTTCAGATATATACTACCAGTCATGAACAACAGCCTATTTTGGATTTTCTGTTGTAATTGTAAATAATTGTAAATATTTTTTCTGAATATATTCCTTAATCATTTCAATAATTGGAAGCCAGAAAAGGCTTTATGTATGACACTGCCATTAGTCATTTTTCTCTCCTACTAATACACTTAGGGAATGTACAACTTCCCAGTCTACAGAGCAAAAAAGATAATACAGCAAATAAGATGTTATTAGACAGATTTATCTTCCTATATGACTTGGGGTATTTGCAAGATTTACTGTTTATTTGTATTATTGGAAAAATTTCCCTAATAGTCAATTCTATCAAAATCAATTTATGAACTCATGGGTAGAAGCAGTACATGTATTATACTTTTGAGAACTGATCTTTACCACTTTATGACTGAATATGATGAATTGTTAAAAAAATCTTCAAGTATAGAACTGATTTGTATAATAAAGATATCCTATAAACATTTGGTCTAAAAATACAAAAAAACCTCTACTTCATATTGTGTCAGAAAGTGGAACATGGCATTGCACAAATCCTAATTTAAAAATTAAATTAAATTTAAATGTAAAATTATTTATTACAGTAAATTTCCCACTGTCATTAGATTTTAAGGTATCTGATGAGGAAATAATTATACTTACATTGCTGAATCAATTACCTATGTGACTTCTAATAAATTTTGCCTTTTGATTTTGATAGATGTGCAGCCATCTGCTTCTGGAGACATTTTTGTTTATATCCCTAGAAAAATTTTTAAGTGAAATGCTTATTGAGTGTTACCAATGGAAAGACTGAAACAGTTTTATTGCTAACGTTGCTTATAAAAATGTTGGAACCATATGCCCACATTAAAATTGAGACTTAGTATCCTATTATAGCTAGGGGAAAAAGGAGAACTTTGTAAAGTTTTCCTTTATTATCTAGAAATGCTTCAAATAATGGTTAATAGTTATTTATGCTAAACTTTTAAATTCTATTTAGCAAGAACAGCCATTAGTAAACACTTTGTAATCTTGTGTCCTAAAAGTAATTTTTTTACTCATCAAATTTGTCTTGTCTTATATTTTTAAATTATGCATTTGCCAATATAAACATATAAATATAATAGTTATAACGTGTATTAAATGCTTAAATGTATGCCTTGCATTTTATTGTATTAACTATTTTCCTATGCAAAGAAGAATTTAAATAAACACATTATTGTTCAACTTTATTCCAAAAATTTCAAAATAAAATAACATTATAAATTGTATAAAGAATTTTCAAGCAGAACTATATTTCCATCTAATTGAAAAAAATGAAAGCTACTTTGTTTAAAAATTTTATCATAGCCTTTACAGTTTATTAAATAAGATACCATGTCTCTGAATAGCATTATGGCTGATAATATATTATTGCTATGATAATCTGTTATAATAACATATTAAAGCTATAAATTGTCTTATTTCAATAAAATCCATTAGCATATTAATAATACTATGGAAACAGCATGGTTTGCTTTGATTCTTTCTCTTCTTACTTTATGTAATCTCTTTCAAGGTAGGCATTATTTTTATATTCTTATCTTTATACTTTCTGTTATACATCTTAGTGCTGTCTGAAGAGTTAAATAGCTTTTGATGTATCTTTTCCATTGCATTTTTATGAATTTCAATGTATGTCCTTTTACATTCATCTAACTCTACCAACATTAATGTGAGGCCATATTATGTAATTTTTTATGGAATAATTCATGAACAGTACAATAGAAAGTCCATGTTTCTGAGAACAAACACAAATTGTAGCAGATACTTGCTATTGAGCCTGGCAGTATATCTCTTTTTTATCATGAGGATTTTTTTGATGGAAAGAGAGCTTGGGAAAATGTCTGTTTCCACTTCAACAGTCCATATGCTTCAGGCATAGCAAACTCCTTTCTGAGGACCCAAAGATGAGCTTGTGGCACAGGCCTGTCTAATCTGTCCGTTGCGTCCCACAAGGACAGCTTTGGGGATGGGTATATTCCTGAATTGGAGCCAATGAGCCTCAAATCGCAAACTTTGGTCTGATTCTTTCCAGAATCACTGAGATGAGAAATGTAACCCTAGAGCAAGGGAGTCTTTGTGACATCTTTTGATTCTTGAATCCTGTCCTATTTTAATCTAGTTCTAGCATGAATTTTTCTGTTTTTAGTTTATCAGCTAAAAAATGTTCATGAATTTGTTCATAGATTCTTGAGTGGAATGCACATTTGACTACCAAAGAGGCCTAATTAGTATAGAAATGTGTACTGTGGCCATTTCATCTACAAAGTAAGTGGCCAGTATAGGTGGCTATTCCCTGATGTCTGGTTCAGAAATCAGCCTATCTCCATAATCACATGAAATTAACTTCATAGAACCCATTTGCTTATTACATCAAGATAAATGATAAGTGTATGGCTTGTCTCAATTTTACTTTTATCTTAATACTATTTTTAACATATTATTTATTTTTAGCCTTTGTATGTTTTAAAGATTGATTGCTTTTGCTGTCACTTATGGTTTTTGAGAGTAGCTTAGATATGTTTATTTAAAATTACTTATAAAAGAAAAATTGTATTAAACACCAAATTATTAGAAAAATAATTTCTATATACTATTATTATACTAGCGTTTCTTACCTAATTTTTAATGACTATTACTCTTACTGTTTTACCAAAAGAAAAAGAACTCCATCAAAAACTTCTTTTTGAAGAAGTAGATGAACTTAGTTTAACTATTTTTAGAATTGCTTCTTATCCAAATGTGCACCTTAGAATTAAGGTAACTATAAATCCTACTTAGACGTAAACAGTCTTGGGTTTCCTGGAATCATTTCAATTTATCTCCATTTTCCTACTGTAGCTATTAGCAGTTCCATTTTACCCTTAAGATACCTCAATTAGGAGAAAAATACGGTGAGATTATTCCACGTATGCCCAAGCAAGCATATCTTATATCCAAATGATGACAGAAAAAACTTGCTGGTGAAATCATAGCTTTTTTCCAATGAATGGAGTATCAAAAGACACATTTAATATTTACAAATATCATCTATGGAGACAATATATTAAACCAAAAGTAAAAATGCAAACTATTATCATCATTAGCTAAATAAATTTTTAATTTATTGGTGAAGAGATTGAAAGAAATGTATATGATATTGTTCAAATTTCCTCTGTTCCTTAACATCGAATGCATTACTCCTCAGAAAGGAGTCCTCACCCTACCTTTCACAGGGCACCCTCTATATGCACATCGATGCATCCCATAGAAAACTCTGAACTAGTGAAGCGCTCTTAACTGATCATCTACGTTCGTACGCGCCTATAAGATGGTCTTACTAAACTGCAAATCCTGAGAGAGGAGAGAGACTTAAAATGTCATAGTTCTGGTTGTCATCAGTGTCGTGAATAGCATTCGACCATTGCCATTGGGTAGTCTATATTTAAAATATGCAGGATATTTGCTTTGCAAAACATTTTATTTCTAACTTCCTCAATAAACTGTGGTGTGGAAGTGGAATGGGCATCCCGAGTGTCATTCCTTTATTTGTTTCTTCTCACGTTCCACCCTCCATATTGCTCCGTAGACAGGATCCTGTCTGAAGCGGAGGAAAGAGAAATCCCTGGGTAAGGACGGATACTACTTGTCACTCAGACAGTGATTGCTCACAGAGGACAAACTGAAAGCGAGACCACTCTTGCCAGATCATTTTTATTTAGCTCCTTATTCAACTTAGATTTTGTTATAGATACATACATAGTCTCACAAGTGTGGAGAGGAACAGTGGGCTCACTCACACATGTGAGAATATGGAAATAATGTCTGGCATTTGAAGAATCAAGGAAATATTCTTTAGCTATCAACAAATGGCAAAGATGGGATCAGCCAACTTATCAGTAAAGGGATATAGTATAATTGTTTTAGCTGTGTGCATCACATGACCTTCACAGCAGGCAAAAAATGACAGTCAAATAAAGCAAATCATTGCCTGGTCACAGGATGTAAGCAACAGACTGATTTGAAACTTGCAAGGCATAGGTTATTGACCCCTGTCATAGAATACACAGTGCCCAATCTGGAAGAAAAAAATATTAGAGTTTCCAGTGGAATTCAGAAAACACTTTCCAAATATGATCTTCTAGGTGAATTTTATAAGTTCGAAAAGAGGTATATTTCTTCTTCCTTAAAAAATGCAGATTAGTGCAGCTATGAGAAAATTCTATAATATCATCTTCCTGATAGATTTTAACATAAAGAGTCCCTGACAAATACACTGTCAGAGAATGTTTTATTATGCAGATACATGACATGGTATTTTTGTATAACCAGATTTTCTTGCCAATCAAATAACACCATAGACAGGCATGACACCAGGTCTAGGCAGAATCATAATTTTGACTGATAGGTTGGAATATGAAATATACAGAGAAAATGGAGAATAATTGCTTGACATTAACTTTAGGTAAAAATAGTTAAAAAAGAATAGCATAAATAATATATGAATATTTTAGGAATTATTCTAAAATTATTTTTTGAAAACTGCTAAGATATAATTTAATGATTAGAGAAATATCTTGGAAATTTATAGTGTCACTACATTTATTGTTTACTCAAATCTTCCATTTTGAAATATTGGGTAGCATAAATAAGCATTATTGATGTAATTAGATACCATTGAGAACAATCAAAAATACATATAACTTATATAAAAAGAGCAAATCATAATCCGGTGCCAATTACTAGCAAAAAATAGAATGTTTTCATTAGCAAAACAAATTTTTTAAATAAAAAACTATATGAATTAAAAATTTCACATATCTCAAAATCAAAACAACTAAATTTGATAAAGGATAATTTAAATGTTTCATGTTTTTTCTCCACAGACTTCATTTTAGAACAAATGAAACCAACCCGAGAGACACAAAGTCACTTATTTAAAGTTAAATGTCAAATCATCATAAGCTAATGCAAGAGTCTAGTTTTCTTAAAATTATAATTTACAACAAAGAGAAACAAAAGAAATCTAGTTTGTGATTTGAAGGAAAAAAATAGCAATCTTTAAACTGATTGAAAATTATTTAATTGTTCCCATAACATTTCATCTTCTTTCTACATCTTCTTTCTCCCTATTCTCTACTGCTTCTTCTCCTTCAGAAAAACAGTTAGGTCAGCTGGAAAATAAACATATTAGTGTGATTTGTTATTATTGCTATCCTGGAATGTATACAATGTATGCATACATACAGTTAAGTTGCATTTTATGACACATTAACACATTACATATTTGAATGTTTCTGACATGCAAAATTCACCCAAACTCATGGTTTATTTTTATGGACATGAGAATTTAACTTAAACAGCTGCCAATGCAAGAATCCTTAAGAGAGCAAAACATGACACTGGCCATGATTGAAACTTATTGATAAATCACATTAAATTTAATCATCTAACTCATAAGCCTTAAAGATTAAAAAGCCTTGCTTTGTAAACAGCTCAAAGATTTCTATAAGGAGGGACAGAGAAATTCATTCTTCTACTCTGATGTGAGCATATGGCAGATTTTCTTCCCTTCAGAGAACTCTCTGCTTCCTACAGAGCCAGCTTTTTTTTTTTTTTTAATATGTTGAGCATCATGAAATGGTAACTTCCAGCCTCAGGCATCACGTGATAAGCTACACATAAGAAAATACAGCAAAGCTGTAGCTACAGAATTATGATTCATATTATAAAATTACAGACAAAAGCACACTTTTCTGAGGCTAAAATAATTGCATGATTTAGTGAGAATCACTTATTCTTCAAGGCATATCTTTTTAACATTTTTAGGATGAAAGTGTTTGTCTTTCTGAGAAAAATAAATGAGATATCCATGTGGACGGAAAAGTTGTTTAAGGCTAAAGGAACACTAATTAATCATTTTCTCCATTAAGGCAAAATGGGCAATATTATGAATATTTTCTCTCTCAACCAGATACTTAAACTCTGCAGATTATAATATAGATATAAATATCAGAACTCATTGTGTTTGAGAGAAATATATTCTATTATTAGACAATATCATTCTTTTCTTCATTTTTTTCATTGTTTAAAATTAAAAACTGTCATGTAGAAGTAATATAATCTAAAACTATATTTCCTAATATGAATTTTTGCCTTCTTGGAAAATTTGTGATTTTTAGCTCTTATTAAGCTATATTGTTTAGATTTAGGCAATCATTTTCAAATACCTAACAATTATTTGTATGATGTGAGGAACTCCTGTCCACTGTGTCATAAATAGCAGTGTCACAGGGCTGTTACTGCCAGGGCTGTTACAAGAAGGGAAAAACCTTCTGTGTTCTTTTTGACCCTGTTCCGAGAGTGTGGGTGTAGCTGTGGCAATGAGTAATTCCTGAGCATTCAGAAATAGGAAACATCTAGGAATGTTAGAGGAAAAGACACCTGGGTCCTCTATTCCTACAGCCATTCTGTGAATGCTGAACTGACACTTAGGTATGAACAAGAAATAAATGATTTGTATTTTTATAAGGTGAATTGGAAATTTTTGTTATTGGTGGTATTACAGAGTTTCTATATCTAATGATATGATAAATTACATGAATATTGAATCTAATATTCAATTAAAGAATATCTTTCTTGAGATAAATTATTTCAATGACTCAGAATAAACTATTTTTTCATCAAACTACAGTAGAAGGAGCAATATTAGTCTGGAATTTTTTTCTTTTTAAGAATATTTTGATATATTTATATTAGATTTGTAAAATGCTTTTCAAAAACTTTCTTTTTTTTACATTTCTTCATAAGTTACATATAAGGGAAATAGTGGTGAGATTGTACTTCTGTTTTCTAGTTGTGCATTTGTTTACCACAGTCCCAAGAATGCAGCCCAGTCAGTGGCTTCTCACTGAACTCCATCCTGTGTTCATTTTTTAGTTTGGATTTTTAGTCACTATGTTGACCAGGCTGGGCTTCAGTTTGAAATTCTCCTGCCTCAACCAATCAAAGTGCCAGGATTCCAGACATGCATCCCCAGTGCAATGTTTTCTTGAAAGATTAAAAGATGTTATTTTGAAGCCACTTTGGTTCCAAATAGTACTGTTTTTGTAAGGTGTGGCCAAACTTCAATGAATGCTCCTACCAAGACCTGCTTCACGGAGAGGTAGCCCGTAAAGGTGGACACATTGTGATGTGTCCTTATCCATGTTTTTTCATCAAATGTGGCACCATATTACTTCTGGCTCTTTTCCAAAGTCAAAATACCATACAAGATAGACTTTTTGAATTTATTCAGGAAGTTGAGACAGCCACAATGATGTGACTAAAGACACTCACAAAAGAGGATACCCCAAACTACTTTAGGAACTGGAAAGAACCACAGAATATGTGTATTCAAAGTGAATGGAAATGTTTTGAGGGGATTAATTATAATATCTCTTTGATTACAGTAATTTAAGAATTTAAAGATTGTATTTCTTTATCACATCTCTTAATTTTTTCCACTTTTCTATTTTTGTCATATTATTAATATTTTCAAGCTGATTTTTTTTTCCAATTTTAGTCAAATGTATTTTAGAAAAATCATTACACTGAAACTTGCATATATTATAGAGACTTGTGTATCTCATTTTCAAAATTTTCTCGGATTTGGGATGTTCTTTCTTACCCTTTAGATAGTACTATTGAATTTTCTTTCACCTCTCATTACTACAAAGACAGACTTTTGTCTATGTGATTCCTTGTCAAGTGACCTCCGCTTACTTTTTCTGCCTTGTAATTTGTTAACTTACTGAAGCACGGGTGCTCTCCTTACTTTTCCTGCTTTTCTTTCTTTTTTATTTTTCTTGGCTGATTGGTTAGTTTAATTTGTGAGTGAGACTTCATGTGCCTTCATACATCACAATTTTTTTTGGCTTTGCTTTGCTTTGTTTGTTTGTTTTGAGATAGCTTCTCACTCTTTAGTCGAGGCTGGGCCTGACCTCGGTGAGTAGCCCCGGCTGCCCTCAAACTCACAGCAGTCCTCCTGCCTCAGCCTCCTGAGTGCTGGGAATATAAACGCGTGGTATTATGCCTGGCTTATGAGGAATCAAACTCAGGGCCTTGGGCTTCTAGGCAGGAGCTGTGATCATGTGCTATTCCTCCAGGACTCCATAGATTTAGAAGCTAGTTAATTATTCCACGAAATTTCTATTGTGATCTAAATGAAACTTTTATTTCTCCCTTTCCCCAGCTTTACATGGAAGAGTTCCTTTTTTGATATCAAGAACTTTGGGAAGGACTGCAATTTTATTAATAATTCAATTGTTATTGTGTTGAGGCAAAAGAATATACCTCACATATTGTCTATCTTTGGAGATCCTTCCAGGTTACTTGGGATCTATATGTAATACACTTAACAGTTTTTTGTTTGGAATCTTTAAGCCAAGAGTAAGGATATAAATTTAATTGTTAACTATGAGAAGTATCATATATGTGTATTATTTTATTTTTCTAATTCTTGAAATCTTAACTTGTTGCATAAGTTACTATTGTCAGAGGCAAATTGTTTTCTCACACTCCAATAGTTCTGTGTTTGCAATATTTCCAAAAGACAACAAAACATAAAGTATTTTAAAATTATATACTATTATGATTCCTTTTGTCCTATTCAATATATATATGTGTATATTATATATATATATATATATATATATATATAATTTTCCTTAGATATATAACAGAACATATAAGATTATATATGTATATATATGCACACATAAATATGTCTATCATTTATCTCTATGTTTATACTTTTGTGTATATATATATATATATACGAATTTATTAGTCGTATGTCCCACTCCTCAATTCTGTTTTATCACTTAGATCTACTCATCTCTATGAAAATAGAAAAGCAATTTGACAAAACAATTAAAGGATAACCTTCAAAATTCACTATCCAGCTATATTCTAAGGAAAATGAATACAACTTATGTTTGGGACCATTTTGAATTACTCTTAATTTTAGCAATCACAACTTTCATTCACTCCTCTTGCATCTCAATGATGATATCACAGTAACCTAAAATATCATTTTTGCACGTGGATTTTCAGAATATTCACAAATAAGCAAATCATTTTTATTAATTGGAATACAAAGGTGTATGACCCGTTTATTTGTCTAACTATGTCACAATTTATCAGAGACAGGCATAAGATATAGATGTTAAGTATATGGTGGATATACTTCTCTGTAAGATTACAGTTAAAAAAAAATAGGAGTGCAGAAGAAATGAGAACAGTGCCTGTATTCAGCTAGGGAAGGTTAGATCCTCAGTTGAATGCAAGATCTTGGGATTCAGACTTCTAGTCATTCCTCTTTTCTCTGATGTGAATCAGTTCAGAGATTGTCTAAACAGAAGCCACCCATGCTACAGCAGCTTCAGTAGGCACGATGAGGTGCAGAATACATTTTTTTTACATCCTTCCATCAAAAGTCAGAACTTGCTCCCATAGTCAGGCAATTTGTGTATTAGATTTAGTTGGGGTGTGAGCTGTGTTAGATGATTTCTGCCCTGACACACACCGCTGTGCTTTCAGAAGCATTTTAGAAGTCACTGCGAGGAGAGAGCAAATACATGTCTTCTTTGTCCCGTACCATCTTAAATTGGAAACCCTATGAAGAGAGAATTTTACCTTGTCTTCTAAAATAGAATGTATGAGGTCAAACCTCTTCTCCAGCTGTGTTTATTCACCTGGAATGTATGTGTGATGAAATTCTACCGAGGACAGTCACACTAAAGTCAAAGCTTTCACCGTTGATGTTTTACTACTTGAACTTAGTTGTAAGTTTAAAAAAGAGGGGGGCTACAATAACTCAAATATTTTCAAAGCAGTCATTTCTTATTTTGAGTGGAAGATTTTTGTCCTAAAGATTAAGTTTCTGAAAGTATATTGAATTGACAACAGAATAAGCAAAGGAATTAGCTATTAATATAAATGCATGTGTTAGTTCCATTAACTAACAAATACATTCTTGGATTTGACCCAGTGGATACAAAGCTATCCTTCTGACACAGAGTAGCCTAAGGATGTTTTCTAATTAAACTTGAAAGCAGATGCTCAGTATACCATATCTGTCTGCACTTCTAAATTAAGCTAGGCTCTCTTATGTGGTGTTAGTCTATAACCTTTACACTGCTATGTAGCAATTGAAAAATGTTAATTTAGCAAATCAGATCAAGTTCAATCCTAAACTATTATTATTATAGCAAATAAAGTTAGTGGTAGTTATTTTCAAGTTGCGATTTATAGAACCTCATAATCCTACAAGTAATAAAAAATAATACCAATAATAATCATATTGTACCATTTATTACACTCCTGCTGTGCTCCAAGCCTTTTAACTGCCTCTCATTCGACTTATGCCACAACTATGTGTGAGAGTTAGCATTTCAATTTTACAGTTAAAATAGCTGAGGTAACAAAAGAAGATGCTTTTAACTAACGGAAAAACGGGAGTCTAGGGGCTGTGTGCCGCTGGGCTACAGGGAACATCAGATATAGATACGTGTTCGAGACTTTATAAATGTTAGAAGTAACATTTGTTGTAAGCTGTTAAATTGATTTAGTAGTGCAATTTTTATGCCTTACATGATAATAAGGTCAAAAGAAGGGCAACTCCCCTTGGGACCCCCGACCAGAGAATAAGAACTTTTACCTCTCTGTCTTTTCTTTCTAAATAAAGACCCTTTCTACACTTAAATAAGTTAAAGGAAACATATAAAAGAAAATAAAAGCAACCTGTCCCCTGCCACACGTGTTGCACTGAATGAGAGTGAGAGATTTCCAGAGTCTACTGTGACTTAGATACAAAGATCTGCCACCCAAGAATCAGGACGGGTTATAGTTTTAGCAGACATTAGTATATAATAGAGGCTGAAGTTCTAACTATTGGCAAGATATCAGAAATAAGCTACACTTTTTTTGTTTGCTTGTTTGTTTTGGTTGTGATGTTTGTTCTGTGCTGCTGGAGATGCGCCTAATGAGGACCTTGCGTCTGTTAGGTGAACTCTATTCCACTGAGCTATGCTACAAACTCAGAAAAGTTGCATTAGGAATACTTAGATCGATTTATCTGCATAAAGAGAGAAGATTGAGACATAAAGTAGGTAGACAACAGAGAGATGAAATCCTGAAGGGATTCTAGTGCCCAAGTATTTCAAGATGGCTGCCATGCGTAATTCCACAAGGCACTGAGCGGGGAGAAGACTGGAGGCCGTCACACAGGTTGAGCTTGCCAGGTAGTTCAGCTGGGGAAGAGGATGCTTATTTTCTCCAAAGAAACTCTTTTTCTAGTTAGTCTGTTTATGAAAGACACGCCCTACAGCTCATCTTGTACTCCAGATTTCCAGGTTATTTTCTCAGTTGTTCATAGGTGTTGGTTTTATTTTGTTTTTGAATAAGGAAATCTATGCTCAGAGGTGCCATTACTTTTACAATAGACTCTGTCAGCCTGTACCTGAAATGTTAAATATGTAAGGATAAAGACCTAAACACCTGCATTCCATAGTGAAGAATTCAACAACACATTTTTTGCAGTAAGGTGAGAGGGGAAAGGGTCTCTCAGTAGTCCAGGCTGGTCCTGAACTCACTACAGCACCCAGGCTGTCCCTAAATTGGTGGTAATCCTCCTGCCCCAGCCTCCCAAGTGATGGGATTGCAGGCCTGAGCTGCCAAACACAGCTAATTTTTATGCAATATTGGTTAATCAAATCCAGACCCCCCACTCCTGTGAGGCAAGTGCTCTAACCTCTTAGCTACGCCCCCACCTCTTACTTTTGTTTTTCACACCTTTAAAACCAGGAAATAGTTTGTATTGTAGTAGTAGTATTTCCTAGCTTTTCCTGGAATACCTATTATCTTACAGTTAAAATGTTCCATAGATGAGAGAAAATTGAGATTAATGCTCAGCAGAATCTTTTTCAGCATCTAAGTTGCCTTGTGACTAAATGCCTCCTTTCCCCTAATGTAAAAGAATCCTTGCTTTTTACTCTAATGAACTGTTAAAGCAAACAGCCAGAGAAAAATAACATGTTGGGCTTAGTAGCAAAGGCCAGCAGTTCCATGACTTTGAGAGGCTGAGGTAGGAGGATCGCAAATTCAAGCCCAGCTGGGAAAGCCAGCAATTAGAGAGACCCTGCTTCAAAAGAACAATGAAAAGGGGAAGTGCTTGCAGCTCAGAGTGAAGGTCCTGTGGTCACCCCAGTACTTGAACAAAAAGAAATTGAAGAAGGAAGAAGGAGAAGAAGAAAAGTTTGATGATGAGGAGGAGGACAAAGAAAAGCAGGAGGAGGAAGAAACAAGACATATTTTGCTATATAGTACAGTTATTCTATATTAATATTGCTGTTGTAAAAATAATAAATAACCACATTCTATATGCACTTGCATGGTTGTATGTCTGTAAGATGCAGGTGTTGTCAGTACAACTATTCATCTTTTAATCAAGCTTATTCACATTTTGAGGATTTTTCCTTTTTATACAGCCCATTACTACTTAACTTTGTCATCTTTGTGGGAAAAACAAATTTTAACATCAAGTAGTGTCAATAGATATTCAAGATAAATATGTCCATACTGACTTGATATCTTGTCCATGTCTGTAACAAAAAGCCGATGAACTCTTAATTACAGTCCTACTTCCTCATGCTCAACATGTGACCCACAGCTCTAATATTCAAATCTCATGTCAGCATACATTCCTCTTACAAGTGATAGCCTATTTTCCTAAATCCAAAATGTATATGACCTGTGGCTAAAAATTTTTTGTTTTGTTTTGAAATGCCATGGTGGAGTGGCACTGTCTAGAAAAGTATCAGAAACAGATTAGAAAAGGATATCAACATAATTGAAAATAAGTGACGTAAGTCTATGAATTGCTTGCAGCACACAGTTTTTCATATTGCATAAAAGAATATGTAAAACTGTGGAAAAAACTGTTTATGTAAGAACGCGTGTGTGCACCGTGTATTCACCCAAACCATATAATATTCCAGAGTCCACCTTTATCTGCCATATATTGCCAGACTTACAGATAATTGAATTAATTAGCTGTTGTACTTGCTTGCTCAGCAATATCAGCCTTGATCATTTCATATATCCGAGGAACAAAGCTAAATACGATATTACTTAAAAAGAGAAAAAAATTGCCTTAAAACAGTGTCACTGTACTATAACACCATCTTAGTCATTGATTTTACTAAACTCCCAAATCAAAAGTGATCTTCTGAACCAGAGACCATTTTGTTAGGCAAGTACACAGCCTAAGCTGTGAACCCATCATATGGGTTCAAAGAGAAAAGTCTGTAACTAAATGAAGACAGTGCTAAATTGCAGACTGAAATTTGCAAAAGAAAATCATACAGTTTCCAGAGCAATGTCATCAACTCTGCCTACAAGTTGTACTTACCATCTAATGGCAAGACAAGGTCAACAACAGCAGGATCCCGGACATCGCAGGGAAGCCGAGAGCCCTGAAATTCAGATTTACTGGAGTGGACGTGTGTGGAAAATGGAGAGCAGCAGGGGTTGGGGCAGCTGAGAGTCTAGCTGAAATGGAATGATTGTAAGCACAGTAGGCAAAAGCAGTACTTTAAGGCCTTTAAGCAATGTGGCGTAACTTCTGACTGCTGGACAGTTACAGCAGCAAACAGACCGTGCTGGTGCTCAGCAGTCAGAGTCTTGCAGTGACTGTGCTATGAAAACACTAGGATTCTTGCAACTCCATAGAGACAAGTCTTTACAGCCTTTGTCATTGAAACAAATGTGGATAGGTCTTTATGGTGTTGATTTGAATAAAGATGTATTTTCATTAAAAAAAAAAGAATTCTCAAAATATGGCCTTCACATTCTCACAGGTCACTTTTTTGCACTCAAGTTGCCCTAAACTGCTTTCCAACCTCTCTTTCAAGTTTTCATGTTGCTACATAATTTGCTTTCTCAGAAATGTTTGTTTGCTCCCTGTGTCCTTCTGTGTGCTCATCATAATCCTGAGTTTTTCCTTTCAAGGTCTGCTATTATTCGCAGTTCTAACACTTCACTCTGCCTTACCCTGTCTATGAACTTGCCAGCTCCATGAACACTATTTTCACAGGAGCGGGATGTAAATAAAATAGGACCCAATAAATACGTCGTATGACTTACCCTCACTGCCACTTGTCTAAACACTTGAGGATTTGATGTAAAGCTTAGCCCCAGAACGAAGTCTTCCTTGAGAAGCAAAATTGATTAGTATGCATTCAATTTAATGTTTCTCTTGTTAAACATTATGGACTTAGGGTCCTCTAAACTTTGGTGGTAAGTGGCACGTGCCTCAGTAACTCACAACTCATATGGGATTGTCTCAAGTATGCTTGTATTTTCAACATTGCTTTGGTCCTTTTAACGTTGTATAGTTCACGCTTGTTTTTTTGAAAAATCTAACTGTAGTAAAGTATAAAAGTAAATTTTGACAGTTATGCAATCCTCAAAAACATCTTTAGACCTTTCAATTGTAGTTTTAGAATAAATCATGCAGTCAATATTTACAGCTTTCAAATCAAAAACATATAACATAGTACACTTGCAATCTGAAGCATTTTAACATTTTTTTCATTCTGTATAAAAAATAACGAATCTTGAATCACCATTTTAGCTTACACAGAACCTTTCTGATTACTGGAGTTTTCTTTTCAGAAACAGCTAGACCTAATTTTTAATAACTTATTGTGGGATGTATCTGTATTTGTTTATTATGTATATTTATTATTCAAACAATTATATTTCTGTAGATGATTTTGCTAGCTCTTAAAAATGAGCCAATAACTATTTTTATTATTTTACAAAATCCCTTTGAGGCTTGTAATGAAATATATTGTCTAGAAAATTTACTTTATAGCTAGAAAAATGCAAACAAATATTTAGTAAAACCAGGCTTTCTGGAATATGATTATACAAAAAGTGTTAATGTGTTCACCTTCTCTAAAACCCCACAATTACAGAAAAAACCTTACCAGTACCAGATTTATTTAAGTACAAGAATATATAAGGACATTTGTAAAATAAATTTTAATTTTTATTAACTTGTTGGCATTTTTAAAATTTTTTATTTATTTTTGAATTCTACTTGCTTCCTAAAAAAGATTTAAGGACAAGTTCATCATCAACATTCTACCAAAGAAAAAATGGGCATTAAAAATAAATTATAAGTAGTTTTGGCTTTATTGAATCAAAGCCACAGGGATAATATGCCATGTGATATTTTAATTATTTGATTCAGGAGTATGCATCCATTCATCTGGAGAGGCTGATTATTTCTTAGTACTGAATTTTATATAGAATTTTATATAAATTTGAACAACTAATTTTTAAGTAACATATTGGCAAAGTATAGTCGGCAGAATAAATGAATTTTTTTCCCTGTGTATAATAAGAAGGATATTATTACATCATGCATTTATAAATGCCAAGAATTAAATATACCTGGTAAATATTGTCAATACTACTTAAGATTTAGGTAATGTAGGTTCTAAATGCATTGACAAAATATAGAAAACTAGAAATCGAGTTACTCTTTCTCGCATACACTCAGCTGGTATGAGTTGCTCTTAGGGTTACGTTACAGTCAGGTTACGGATGCGTCGGTGCCAAGTGTCTCTCAAGTGCCAATATTCTATGCAGTCAATTAAATAACAAACCATATTCTTTCATTGTGATAGAAACCTGTAGGGCAACTAACATTTGTTTTGAAAAATTGGCGAAATGTTTTGTTTTCTTACTGTATTTTCACAGGAGAGTACCTATAAGTAAAATCAAAATTGTCAACAAAATAGTCTGGCTCATTCCTAGTAATCCCTGACTTATTTACTTGAAATATGAGTTGTGCTTCAATTATAATGCATAAACTATTTGGGCTCTAAAAAGGTTTAAGTATAAAATGAAGCATTTTAATTGTTTTAATTATATTGTTATAATATTTTGTGTGATCTATATGTTATCATGCTAATGCATTAAATATATCCATATTGTATTTTATGATAGTTTTAAAAATTCTTCTTATATAGTTCAATACCAAAAGCAGCATAAAGAGTTAAGATTAGCTTTCCCCTAAAGTAGTTTAATAAAAAGCATGCTCTATCCTAATTAATTGAACACATACAATGTAATAAGCGCAGTCTTATTTCTAGAAAATCTGATTTTTTTGTGGAGAGTGAGGCAAACAAGTATTAATAAAGAGTAGTTATATTGTGTGCGAATTGCTATGGGAGAAAATGTCTAGGATGCTTTGTAAGAACATAAAAAAGTCACCTTACCAACTTGAACCTTGAAGTCCACTTAGTTGTTAGTTAAGGGAAGGACACTTTAGCCAGAAGGAATGGCACTTTAAGGAAATTTGAAACTAAATACAAGAAGTTCCGTGTGGCTGCTGTCCAGATATTTTATGAGTAGGAAAGAGGAGATTAACTAGAAAAGGATTCAGGAGCCAGATAATGAAGAGCTTTGCTTACAATGGAAAGAAAGTTGGATTTTATCCAAAGTAATAAGACTTGAATTAAAGCTTGAGGATTTATAGTAGGTTAGTTTCCAGAGCCATTAGAAGAACACAGAATACACAGTGCCTAAGAGGACCTGCTTAGACCTGGGTTTAAATTTCAGGCTTTGTCAAGGAGGAGTTATGGGAGTTGAGCAAGTTATTTAACCTCTAAACCTAAGTGTCCTTATCTACAAAATACCTGCCTGGTACATCGTTACTGGGCAATAAATGGACGTTGTTGCTGCTGATACTGGCTGCTACTTCCACTTTTTACTGTAAGCAATGGAGGAGAAGGTGCTACTGGATAACTGAGTGGGGACATAGAAAAGGGCAGGCCTTGGAGGGTTTTATTTGTTTGTTTGTTTTAGACACGTTGAATTTGAAATGTCAAGTGGAGGTCCAGTGGGACTCCGGTCAGTCTGTGGGTTATCCATAATGCTCTGTTGGATGGTGAAGCTGTGTGTAAATGATGAAGCTGCCTGTGAAAAGGATACAGACAAGATCACTAAAGTGAAAACCTACATACACCCTCTACATTTGAGGGATAGTCTGAGTGAGGGATGAACCACTGAATGAGATAGGGGGAGAAATAAAGGAAACTGAGGGAAAGTAATACCCCAAAAACTAAAGAAATGTTTCAAGATAGAGATCATTGATTATGATTATGATTTGGCCAGTAAGAAGTCAGTTGTGAAGTAATGAGCAACAGGTGTGGAGATTTCGTTGAAATGAGAAAACAGTAAAAGGTGTGACTTTGGGAAGGAAGATTTAGGATGCTTGTTGCTTTAGTTTTAAATCATTTATACCACAGGAAAGAACTGTCTGAGGAGAATAAGGACAAAGGAAGCTGTTTGAATAATTGGTAATAAAGTTTGATTGCACATATCCACCAAAACATTAGATGTGAAACATTAAATGTGAAATTAGAAAGTGAGGCACTAGACATATATGAAATGACCAAAAAAAATTAATTTAGGTGTCATGGGCTTCTTTGGTCCACAAGATGTGTCCATGATAGCAACATGGAAGATTCGCATGTTTAATTTAAACAATAAACAGTATGTACATGCATCAAAACATCAAACAAGTCTCCAATGATTCATAGAATTTTTATATATTCATGTACTGCTGAAAGTACACGCAATTTTAAAAATATTAAACCTCTTTGTGCTCTTCAAGAAAGTGCCTTCCCAGAATCCAGTGGGACCAAGATACAGGGTATGACTGAGAACTGCATGCATCTGTTCTAGCCTTTGCCCAGCTGAGCTTGCACAGCCTGGGACAGTAAGACAGTGAAGAAATCTGTAGAGAGAGAACTCCTTAAAGGCCAGAGTCAAACAGAAGCAGTTCATTGTTCACATCGTGTGGGCAAAACTATCCATATAAGGCATGCTTAAAGAACCCACAAAGTCCCCGAGAAGAGTCAGTTTTTAAAATGTAAAAAAAAATTTTTAAGATAGTATCAATCAGTTAACAATATTTTACCTTCCATTTCTTAATGGAAAAGGAAAAAGTAAGACTGCCATATTCTCTTCCCCGAAGGCAGGAGATCTTTAAGAGAAACTTTAACTTGGAAGGATTTCAGCGTACTAATTATTACTTCGGTGTCTTATTATTTAGTAATTTATAATAAGTAAGTAAGAGATGTCAACTTACACTGATTATTTGTTCATTTATATAGATTTACATGACTCTATTTTTCAAGTTGTTTAATAACATTTTCCAAGGCCCATATTCTTTGATAGTAATGTTAACCACATAAATGAATTCCCAGCAGTCTATGCTTAGTATTAGTGATAAAATCACATTTGAAAATATTCTATTTATCTTTTTCTGGTTACCCTCTAATAGGCCAGAAATATGTAATAAAATACCCTAATGATTACACCTTGAGAACTAAACCCTATTCTAATTGCTTTGATGCATGGACTAGCAGGGTAATTGATTGACACTACAACAACTCAGTAAACAGCTAACAGAATCAAATTAATGAAAACATATGGTAATTACAACTGTGAAGAAAAACTTGAAATCTACAATGTATCCTCTGGGTAAATAATCAAAAGTCTGATCAAAGAGCAATTAGAGTTAATAAAAGTCTTATTGTGTGATTAGGAGTAAGGGAGGCTGAAGGATAAAACTGTAATTTTAGAAGGGTATTTGATGAAAGATTCACTGTATATCTAAAGAAATGTTTGGAATTTCACAGTAATCAGTGAATTTTAAGAGAGAATTCTAGTGTGTAAGTATTTGTTTAATTTTGGTTTTGTTTTTTAGGACAGGATCTCACTCTGTAGTCTAGCCTGGTCCTGAACTGTCTACGAGTGCAGGCTTGCCTCAAAATTATGCTGACCCTCCTATGAGATTTTTAGCACTGTCAAAGAAACTTTTAATGTTGGTTTCATCCTGCCACATTGGCATTTGTTGCAATAGATACTCATTTTAACTTAAATCAGCTCTTGAACTTTGACTCATTCAATCATTGGACAACTAATCATTAAGCACTTACTATATGCAAGACTTTAAATAAAACACTATTGAAGAAAGAGAGATAACCACAGATTAGAGATTTGAGATCATAGTTTGATGGAATACTCAAGTATATTTTTAAATAAATCTGTGATTCCAGGTGGAAAAAGTTTAAAAGTTTTCTCTAAAAAAAGTATGAATAAAATACTTGCACAGTTGAAATAAATAAGTGATTAATTTTGTGGATACTTACAAGAGAAAGCGTCAGAAGTACTTTCTGCATCTTGTGTATTTGAAAAATTTGTTGAATATATTTAAAGATAGAAATGTGTTGTTTTATAATACTTCCTAGGTTGGACCTTATTTTATGTTTGTCAGTCCAAGTGGATAAGACGTATAATTGAACGTATATATTTGGCTTTATAGTCTTATTGTCTTGTCCAGATGTGTGAAACTGTAAGTAAAGCTGTAGAACACAAATTAAAAATACTAGGTTTTCATCTCCTATTTTGATGCAAGAGCCAATAACCCTGTTTTCACATGCCACCTTGCATATTTATTATTAGGTTCAAAGAGTTAGAAATACAGTGTTGATGCAAGATCACACTACTCTAGGAAAAACAAGACTCGTGGGTCTTACTTTCCTTCAGCGTTGAGATTGGAGGTGATTTCAGCACCATGGAAAGAGACTCTACACTTGTTGAGGGTGGATGCATTTCTATCTTCAGGTTTCTTCAGATGCTTTTCTTGTTTCTTCTTAGATGCTTCGGACTAACTAGAGTCTAGTTTACGACTCACCCGTTTGCAGAGGAAGTTGGAGTAAGTTCTCTTGGACATTGGTGGAGGAGGTTCAGCACCAGGCAGCACTTGCAAATCTTTGCCCCGCGGCTATGGGCACTTAGCCTCTCTGTTCTCAGTGAAGAGTAATTAGCAGAAGGAACAGACTTTGAAAAAGAAAGAATGACAAGACAAGAATTATTTTGTGTAAAGAATATAACACTTTGAAGGCAAATTTAGTTATTTCAGAATTTTTTAACTTTCATATCTTATTTACTGGGTAAGGCCAGGTTTAACAATAACAACAAAGATATAGGAAAATATGGGGAAAAAAACTTTTGGTGAATATTCCAATAAAGGGATTGATTGGATTCAGAGAAGAGATATCAAGATTTAACTACTGTGAACCCATTAGAGGAATAGGGAGCTGGGGTAGAGTGGTGACTTTAGTGAAATGACTTAGGTGTGGAAGATCAATATGTTAAACACTGTATGGTTTCTCGGACTTGGAAAACCCAGAACACAGACATTCTTTGGAACCATATGAAGTGATAGCTGGAGCCGGGGGAAGGGACAGGGAGGGGGTGGGGGGGTAGAAAATGCAAAGGAATTGTAAAGTCGGTATGATACATAGATGTACGAAACACCCAAATTCATTGTAAATATTACGTATTACATTTGTATATTAATAAAAATAGTGGGGAAAAAAGACTATAACACTTTGGTGCTGTGTACCTCATAGGTTAATATTGATTACAAAACAAAAGGACAATTTCCAAGGTGAATGTCTTCACACTAAAACTGAAAAGTACAGTTGTTCTTTGAAGTCTGAGCAGCAAGTTTAGTGCTTTTTAAAGAAAATTGACAGCATGAGGGTTCGCTCAGAGTAACCTACCAACACTGAAAACCTTTGTGAGCTGTAGTCATGAGATGTACTTCTGAGTTCCAGCCTAGTGCACTTTTTCTCTAAATTGGAATGCCTGTGCCTTTCTAGAGCATGCTGACAAGGTCTACCTCCCTAAGCATTTGGTACCTGTCATTATCCTTTATGACTTTTTGTAATGTTTTTGTATTTGTGTCCTTCTGTAACTGACATCATGTTTTTGAGTTAATGTTCTACTTCTCTTTACTAGAAACCAAGATCTTTGAGGTCAAAAATGTATCTTCAATACTGTTTTTAAATCTGATAATTTTGGGTGTGTCCTTGATACTTGTACTTTAGCGATACACCCATAATCCGTATTCATTAAATAAATCAGGGTAGCTCTAAGTGATATGTATTACACACATACATACATACATATGAGTTATGAAGATGAGCAAGTAAACATTTTTAAATTTTTTGTTTGCATTTTGTTCTCTTTTATCAGCTTTATTAGAAAGTTACTTGCATCTATCAACAACCAGAAAAAAATGTACACTCAATCCTCACATAGACAACTTTGTATATATCTTTAATTTATCAATCCAAAATATTGTTGAATGGTTTGCTACAAAAAGAAAAAGAATTCTAAGATCTTCACATTACAATCAACCTAGGCTGCTAGACTCTGAGCAGTGTAACAGTGAGGAGGAGTTGGGCCCTTTCTTGGGTGAGCTCATACTGATGCCGTATGTAAATCTTTTAGAATAGTAGAAGTAGAATTTTAGAGTTATTACCAAAAATATACTGATACATAAAATACAGATGGCACATTTTAGTCATCAAGCCAACAGTGAGGTAATAGTGGATCAGAACTAGAACCCAATCTTTTTGTCTGTCAGCATTTTTCTATGGATTCTAGTCATATTTTTGCTGCTTCTCTGACATAAATAAGTGTATCTTACCATAAGTTGGCTTCTCTAATTTTGTTCAGTTGCATTAGTTTTTACAGTCTCTCTTGAAAAACATGATTGTACAAGGATATGATTTTTTTTTACCTGACTTTTTAAAAAATCCCTGACATCTCACGTTTCTTGGCTGTCCTTTTCTCAAGTAAACATCGACAGTTATTTCATCTCTCCTCATAGATACTTTCCCAAACTTTTTATATTTTAATTTCACTTTTCAACCACCTACCAATTTATTTGGTTTCTATATTTTCACTTTACTGATTGTATCCAGGTTCCAAAACAATGTCATAAAGATACTTTTAAGTATCACAGACAACAAATTTATTCATTCATTTATATGTATTTTCTTTGAACATATATGCGTACTGAGTTTTTACCATGTGCCATAGACAATACCAAATAGCCAGATACCATACAAATACCATTACCAGATACCATTTACAAATGCAGCCAAGTGACTTCCTTTGTAAAGTTCCTAGAATAGTGGAGCCAAAAGGGGACATATAAACACACATGCACATACATACAATTTCAGCTGTAACAAATGATACAATAGATATTTGTACTATGTGAACCTGTGATGGAATCTATTGACACAACCAAGTAGGGCAAAAAGTTTTCTTTGAGAAATTAATATTTCAGCTGAAATATGACACATGAGCAGATAGCATTTAGACAAATAATGGAGAAAAGCATCCTTAGATGGAAATGTGGATGGAAGTTAAAATATTTATGCAAATAATAGGCAGAAGATAATTTGAACAGTGTAACTCAAATGGGCAGACTACATGAGAATGAGTTGCTTAAATCCAGAAGAAACATAGGACAAAGTCTTAAGTAAGGATTTTCCTTTTTATTTTATTTTTCATTAGAAGATGAAGGATGACTCTTTGAAGTAAAGGGTGACTTTAACTATCTGTGCTGTGCTACTGGAAGTCTATTGAAACCGAAAACAATGGATCTTATTCAAACTCTTGGTGAATGAGGGAAAGAAAACCAAGCATTCAATTTTTGCCATGTTGAGTTTGAGATGTCTTTGATATACCCAGGAGAACATGGGAAGTGCAAAATTGGTTAAACCAATTTGAAACTCAAAGGCTGTGATAACCTAGAGGAATAATTATGTGTATCAGTTGTGACTAGTTGAACTTGAATCTTCAAGCATGGATGAGATCATCCAGGGAGGAAATACTGAATCTTGGAGGAATTTCAGTTGTTTTGTGACAGTGAAATTCCTATAAGGATAAGCATGCCAGTAGAGAGAGACAAAGAAAGGAAAGGAAAATCAAGGGGAATTTTCCAGAGGCTAAGGGGAATAGGAGTGTCAGCAGCGCTCAACTTCTGTGAGAGTAAGAAAGAGACGACGCATCTCAGCTCTATTGTTTTCCAAGTGACAAACAAATGAGAATTACGGACTCTGAAATTGTGATATCTGGCATTAGTCTGGCACCACGCAAGCCTTGATCACACAATGCCACTCAGGTAAGAATGACATGTCCTCTCCCTCTGCCTTCTTTGGTACTGGGTCTATCTTCATCTGTGACTGATTAGATGAAGCATAAGTAATAAGGACATTTTAAAGATGAATCCCAGACTCCGGCTTATGATACTGATTATATTTTGTGTTATTCATGAAGATAAATAATACAGAGAAAGAGCAGTTTTAGAGAAATTATATTTTAGGTAAGTTATAAGCATTTTTAGTTTGAGACATGGGTTACAAACAAATGCAGATGTTGAGTAGGAAATTAAAATTTTTTAAAGTGGCAAACAAAATCATGAAGGTTTATGGAATTGACTATAAAGACCCATAAATGAGATAAAAGGACTCCTAACATTGAAGTATTCTAGTTTTGAATAATTTGGTTAAATATGATTAAAGAATGATATATTCATGATGGACATGTCAAAACAAAAGTCACTATTCAATGTAACTGGTTTTCACTATTTTAAAAAATAAAAAGTAGACACAGATGAAATGTTCAACATTTAAGAAAAATAATTAGCAGTCAAGAAGAAGGAAATCAAGAGGATGTTATTATTAAAACCGAAGAAAGAAGAGCATTTGAGAAAGAATGAATGGCCAAGTCTGTTGTATTATTCAGAAGAATTAAGGAGAAAAAAATTAGTGAAATGACAAAATATGCTCGTCTTAATAACTAAGGACATTAGTGATGTTATCAGAAATTGTTTCAATGATACACTAAGGGTAAAAAAGGGGGAAGGTAAGGATTGAGTCAGATTAGAGAAATTTAAGGTTGGAATGGAAAAACAAGACCGAAAACCTAGCCTGTCAATTTATAGGAGAGATAGAGCAATTGCCAAATAAAAACCTGGGATGCAGAGAGATGGCTTTGTTGAGAGACTTACAGAATATTAAATAAAATTAGGAAGGATTCAAGCAAGAAATAAATGAAAGAGAAAAAGAAATAAGGGATGGAATTCGAAACAATGTAAGATGGGTACACAAGGTTGGAAGATACTAATGGTGTGAGTTTACTAAGATAAAGGCTGGAACTAGACCTGGGGGTATCTACCTGTCATCCCAGCACTCGGGACGCTGGGGCAAAAGAATTGCAGTGGAGGAAAAAAATCAAATAACCCTTCTCAAACAAAATAAGTCATGCAATAATTTTTTAAAAATCACCTGACATAAAATCTAACATTTTATTTTTGTATATACATGAATTCCAAATTCTGTAACACGGTGAGACCATTGAGTTTGGTGAGTGTCTGTGTCCACTCCTTTTTCAGAGGTTCGCACCTTTCCTGTGATTATTTTTTGCTACAATAAAATTAATAAAATAAAACAAAACAAAGAGGATTGCAGTGAATACAAGGCCAGTCTGGGCTCCATAGTGAGTTCAGGACCAGCCTGAACTGACAGTGAAACCTTGTCTCAAAAAGAAATAAAGAAAGAAGGAAAGAAGGAAGGAAGGAAGGAAGGAAGGAAGGAAGGAAGGAAAAAAGAAAGAAAAAAGTTTGATAGAAACTAAGGTGAATAGAAGAGGCGTGGGGATAAGGTTAAGGTGTAAGAAGGAAAATGTATTGTTAACATACAACATGAAAACTCCAGTGAGACTAACAATAGACATGGATTTTGTAATTGAGTACTGATTTTTAACTAATATTTTCCCACAGCATATAGCTTGTGTCTCATACACACAGAGGATTGACAAGATTACCATGAAGCTTGGCGTCTTTCTAAGGTTGAAGAAAGAGCATGATATCATCCTATATAACTGTAGTATAACTAACTGTTTTCATTGACTGAATGTACTGTCTTTTCACCTGTCTAGGTAGGTCTAGAATATTATTCCCTACGGCAATCTTCTTGTTCTCTCTTTAAGCTTAATAGAATGCTTTAAATATAAGAATGCCCGACATTTTCAATTGAATTCAGATGTTTGCATTCAACATCATAATAGATACTATATATCTGTAGCTGTGAGATTAACTTTCAATTGCCAGAAAGTGGTAATAGCATAAATTTACTTTCCTCTCATCTTCTGGGTTGAAGGCTGATGTTTAAAAGAGTTAAAGATTTAAAGGTAGTGTAGGGTTGCCCCTTGGGCAAGCCAACTTACTCATTACAAATTCTGTGAGTTGCACCAGGAAGCTATATCTCAGGGACAAATTTAAATCACTAGAGAATGAACTTGAAAAAATTCTTCTGTAGCCTTAACATATAAAACTTTCATTTAAAATATGATCTGCTCAAGAAATAAATAAAAGAATGTACTGAAATAAGGCAAATTACCCTAAAATGCACTTGAATTTTTTCATGTTCTATTCATGTGTATTTTCTTTTACCTAATCATAGTACAAGGGCGTCATTGTATCTTATTTTAGTTTTCATCATTTCATAAAGTCATTCCATGTGACTTCATGATCTTTATACCTATCATTTTTAATGACTACACAAAATGTTACTGGATTGATGAATTATAATTTACTCTGCCACTTCCCTTTTGTTTGACATTTAGTTTATTTCTATATTTTTTTCATTATAATAGTTTAATGAACATCTTTGGGAATATAGTTTTTCTTTGTTTTAAATTATTTGCCTAGGACTTACAGCAATGGCTGGAACTGCTGGACCAAAAGACAAAGGAATTCATGTAAATGTTGATGTACTTTAAAAAAACACGTTGAAATCTGTGTTTAGATTTATGTCGCCTTTATCAACCTCCAGTATAATTTTTTTCTTAATTTAATATACATAAAATGTCAACTTTTTCAAATTTGTTTGGGTGGAGGTGGGAGCTATTTCAAATTGTTAATAACCCTGCAAAATTTGAGTACTATGATTATCCTTTTTATATTTTTAGTAATAGCAATTATACCTTATTAATTGATTTGATTTCTTTTTTAAAGAATTTAATATTTTGTCTACAATCTGACCCATATATATACCCAGTCGAGACAACTTCAATTATTTCAGTCTGGTTATTTTTATTATACATAATTTCACTACAAATTTTTATTAGAGTAATACCAAATATCTTTGTGCTGCTATATTTCTGAATATATTAGTAGCCATCACTATGAAAATTAAAATCACAAGAAACTTGATTCAATGTCTAATTCTATATTATTAGTTTTTCTATTGACAACATAATGGCTTTTCTGGTTCTTCTTATTTGAGGGTAAGAATAACAAACTATGTAAACATTAAATTTAAATTTATGTAAAGTGCTGAGCTTAATACAATTTGATTATTCACTGACTTAGATTATCTGACAAGTCAGAATAACTGATTTTGTTTGATAGAGCCACAGTCTTTGAAATGACAATATTTAGATAAATTCATAGCAGGAATAAAGCACAAAATAATAAAATCTTTAGTAAAACAATTGATGAAATATTTTGCCATATGAAGTCTGTTTACCTCAAAGTGCTGGAGAGTTCAAATCATTCTTCTCAGATATCACTAGCAGAGAACATATTCTAATTATTTCAATTTTTTAAAGCAGGTCGTTCATTTTGAACAGAGAGTTACATCTCCATGTAATTAAGCTGTATCTACATAGCAGTTCTTCCCTCCCCACTTTCACCTCCTCATTGTCATCACAGGGCAAAATGCACTTTCCTACCTATAGCCACATTCTAACAGTAATGTGCATATTTAGATGATGTTCTATAATTTTAAAAAGTACCTCACAAGCATTAATTTTCATTTGAGTTAATAAATGTTTCCTGTCATATATGTATAGATACATATGAGCATATGTGTGTGTGGTAATATAGTGATCAGCTGTCAAATTGCTTTCTTTTTGCTTCTACTAAAGTGTTTTTAATAGCTGACATTTTTACCATATTTATGATTTTGTAACATCTTTGCTTTCACATTTGAAAAAAGAATTTATATTAGTTAAAACAAGTGAAATCTATACTTTATAGATTTAAAAAATATCTAAGATTCCAAGGCCTTTAATGACATTCTATATGGTCACAAAAATTTGTGGTGCAATAACAAAGCAGAGAACCCAGAGCTCTAACCTCCAGCTCTGTTCTACACTCTCAAGCTAGTGTAATACATTCTCTTGTGCCTAGCAAATGTTTTTCTTATTTATTTGGCCACATAATTCAACATTCACTTAAATATTTGTAGTAAAAATTATGTTGGTCATTAGTCAAGTAAGCAAAATATACATAGTTATGTATAGATAATGTGTAGAATTAGTACAATAAAAAAGCTGCTGTTAATCGTTTCATTTCTTTTAAGGAAAAATAACTAAATTAATTATATTAAACATATAGCTCATCAATTTCTTCTGTTTTCTCTTTGCTATTTTAAATAAACTCATTAGCACATTCCTTATATTTATTTTTGGTTTCATATCTGAAAGGCAGCATATTATATGGTCTTAATTAAGCATGCCAAGATTCTTGGTCAATTGATATAACTAGATAACATTGCATGTCTTATATACTTGACGTAACTAATGTACTATTTTGGGGCTAGAAAGGCTCCAAGGAATGTTCCTGGAAATTTTTTTTCATGTTAGTTGTTTAAATGAAAGGCTTGGTGTATGGATTCTAGGTGCAAATTACTAATACCACTCATCTTAGAAAATCCTTCTAGATTTTAGGTTCGATTCAAGTGTACATTCGAAGATTAGTGCAAAATTATCATGTTTTCTGTGAGTTTCTTATAGCAGAAACAGCTGGACAGAAAATACCCATTGAAAGACAAGGGAAATTAAAGGATCCAATATTGTGCCATTTTTGAGCTCTGACCTCTGAGTGTTAGGCTGAAGAGGAATAAATTGCATTGGCTCAATCCTCAAAGAACAGAGGTAATGGGAGCAGTAATTTCAGGGAAGATTTGCACAATATTACCATAAAGAAAACAACTTAAAAGATCCTGCTAAAATTAAATTCCAGGTAGTCTGGGAGTCATTTTATGAAAGTAAATCTTAAAAAATTAAAGTTTAATGTGGGTTGCACTTTGTCCAAGATTCATATGTTGTAATCCTAATGTCTAATCATTCAAAACCTGACTTCATTTGTAAATGGGATCATTTTAGATGTATTCAGTGGAGATGAGGCTATACTGGAGGATAGACCCCTGAATGGTGGCCATGTGGCCATATAAAAAGAGAAAAATACAGACACTAAGACAAGCATGAGCAGGGAGAAAAGATCCAGGGAGAATAGTTTGCCAGCTGTAAGCAAAGGAGAGAGGTCTATCATGGGCGAGAGAGAGAGAGAGAGAGCGAGAGAGAGAGAGAGAGAGAGAGAGAGATTTTATAAGGATCCAACCAAGTACAACAATGCCTTCATTTGGGACTTTCAAACACTGCAAATGAAAAACAATTTTTTTTTCTACTTCAGTCCATGGAGTGTGTGGCACTTCACCTCAGCATCTCTGGGAGGCTAGTACAGGATCTCCCTGTCAAAATCAGGCATATTGGCTCTATATAGACACTTCTCCATTATTTTGCGAGCTCCTCCTTCCATGATAGAAAATGCCTGCATGGCCCTGGAGGGTGAGCGAACAGTTTGTGAGTAATATTCTGTAGAATGCTTTTTCTGGTTTTGTGCTCTGGAATGGCTGGTTTTGCTAAAGTCTTATAGGAGAATCATTGATGACATTTTGGTGAGCCTTCTTTTACTCTTCTGGTGTATTTTACTTCAGTTATAATAAGCAAAGATTGGAAGAAATTACAAATATTTAGAAAGATAAAAGCCAATAAAATTACCTTGAAACTCACTTTGTGCACTCCCGTCCAGTTGACCAAACAACATTTTGGGCAAAACTGTCTAGATTTTTTAAAGTGGATGTTAGAAGCAGGTAATACAGAAAATGAAGCAAATCTTCCCTGAAATTACTGCTCCCATTACCTCTGTTCTTTGAGGTTTGGGCTAATGCAATTTATTCCTCTTCAGCCTAACACTCAGAGGTCAGAGCTCAAAAATGGCACTAGAGACAAAGGGGAGAGTTAAATTGCTCTTGTCAGTAATTAGTTCAGATGCTACTCCAAACTGACTTTGGGCCTTTAACTAAATCAAGAAATCTAAATCTGAGAGAATTGACTGTGAGAATGGCACCAGGAGGGAAAGTTTGATCACTGTTTATAGCTGGAAAAGGAATTCAGTTCTTCTATCTAACCACTATTTATCACTAATTACTTTATGAGTGAGTGAAAAATATAAAAATAAAAAAATAGCTTTAAAGTATGTTAGAGCTTGAATCACAAAACATGGGGGAAATGGCTCATCATTTCTTTTGTTTTCTCTGTCACAGTTCCTTTCTGTATTTGTTAACCTAGCTCCCTTTAGTATCATAATATCACCTCCAACTTGACCATCAACATCATTTCCTTGGTCTTCACCAGTCAAACCATTGTTTAATATCTTACTCTGCTTAGTTCGAGTAAAGAGTAAAGTATCAGTCCCAGCCCCAACCTTAGCTGTTTATTATAGCACTGACAATATAGCATACTGTGACTCTCTTGGATTCAATGAGTAACTCCATATTTCGCCCCCCCCCACTCCGTTTCTATTAGAGTATATATGTAACACACAACAGTTACAGTAAGATTGAGAATTTGGGGTAGATATATATGGTATCACCTACACATTCCCTCCCCCCTTTTTGCCCTCCCATTCCTTCTTCATCACCTCAAATTTCCAACATCTCACTCCTTTGACCTATTTATTTATTCTTCAGATTTCTCAGCTTAGGGAAATCATGTTATATTGAACATTTTGAGTCTGACTTCAATAAGCATATTGGGGTCAAGTTGTATGCATTTACCTACAGATGACTCAAATCTGTTTGTTTTTATAGAGGAGTAGTACACACACACACACACACACACACACACACACACACACACACACACTACATTTTTAATTTTTCTCCATTTTATTGATATGTATAAGTGCAAAATTTGAGGTTTACAGTGATCTTGAGCATTTTGTGCACATACCTATTTGGCAAGGTTTCAAGATCTTTCCCTCTCCCCTTTTGACCCTCTCCATACCCATCCCATTCCCCCACCCCATATTTCCATCACAGTTTTATATCCATTGGTCTATTAATGAATGCCTCAGCATCTCTTACTCTTTATTTATTGTAACTTTTGCTGAAATAAACATGGATATACATGAATCTCGCTTATAGGATGCCTTTATCTCTTTTGGGAGGATGCCTAGAAGAGGTACTACTGGGTCAAAAGGAATATGTATTTTCAGTTTTTTTTTTTTAAAAATCTCAGATGAAGAAGCACAAATGGCTTGCAAATTCATTTTAAAGTTTAATATCCTTAGTCATTAGAGAAATGCAAATCCAAACAACACTGTGACATCTACTTACCCAGTGAGAATGACTTACACCAAGAACTTAAATATAAATAGAGAGTGGAGAGGTGACAGGGAAATTGGGACCTGTTTACATATGTGGTGTGACTGTGACTGACACAACCGCGGTGGAAAGTAATTTAAATCTTATGGGATTTTCCAAGAGAGATAATCTTACTTTTTAATTCTCATATTCACTGAAAATTAATGAAATTGGCCACTATGATCATGGATTTGTTGTACATGTTCCAAATATCTTTTCTAACCAATGCAAATATTTTAAAGTAGATTGTCATTGTATTGAGGTCATTAATTTCTAGTCTGGTCCTATGACTCAAACATCAAGAAGCATTTTTGGCGAGCACGTTTTTTTACTACCTAACGTAAAAAGAAACCTGGTAATTGAATATGTACACCTACATCTATCAATATGGATTTGGCTACCTGAATTCATCTCTTCCATTTCCAAATGCATAATAGACTTAGGTACACAAACACTGGAGTAAGTGGGAACAAGAGTGTAAACCCTAACCGATCTGCTCTGATAATCCTTGTAAGGGTGCCAGGATCTAATTTCATCAGCATCACTTCTCTCTGTAGGACAAGAGTGACAAAATATGAGAAAAAACAACAAACCTTATTTTAAATGTTCTTTGTCTGTATGGGTCCAGATTCTGTGTGACTCAATGAGAAAATTGTCCTCTCAAAGCAGATGAAGAAAAAAGGATTTTTTCATTCTCTATCATGCTCATGTCATTGTCAGTTGTTTACAGTACCCTGCTTTTTTTTTCTTTTTTCTTTTTTTTTTTTTTTTGGACTTCTTATCGCTGCTATTTTTAGCCAATTCTTGACTGAATGAAGCAAAAGGACGGTTTTCTCAAACCTTAGTTGGAGGCACCAAGGTAAAAAGATCTTACCTCCTTAGCTCAAGGCCACCTGCCATGACTTCTGAAGAATACAAATATTCGCGTCACCAATATTAATAATTCCTCCCTGAGGTAGAGCTGCCCATGCAGAAGTTAGCCTTCTCTCTTGGAGTGTCTTTGTTTCCATCCAAGATTCTTGAATTCCATTTATCAACAGTTCTGTTTGAAATCTTTATCCTTGAATAACTTTTATCTAGTATATTCTTTCATGACATGCCTTATCCTATTTGAAATTTCCAATCGTGAGCACCATTTTGTTTTGTTTTGTTTTTTGAGTCCTGTTGCTCCGTCTGAAACACCTTACCCCTGCCTTCTCTACCTACCATCCTTGGATTTTGCTTGCTTATGTCTGAATCGTGTTTTCTTCCTCTCCACCTCTTTTGCCCCATTCACCTTAATTTTCCTTACTGGGAATGTTTTAGGGAAAACAAGACAGGAGAGAGACCAGTCAGCATGTAGGCAAATATTCACAAGGTGGCACTTTATTTGGAAAATTTGGCACAGCTTGCTTCCTTCTCTCATATTGCTTATAAATTGTCACTCATTAACCCCACAAGCTAGAGATATGAGGCAACTGTTATCTTAGAAAGAGAAACAGACATTACCATCAACAGACTTAGCAGCATTGCAGTCATTTCTCTGCCCCTTACCTTTGAGTATATCTACAAGGGAAATCGCATCATTTTTTTTTTCTTTTAAAGTGATCTGGAGTTAAATGAGTTTGAAAGACAAACCACTCTCAAGTCCACTGTAGTCTACTGTAACTTTGACAAGAGGACTATAACATTTCAAGCCAGTTGCCAAAATTACCTTTCCCCTGGGCAACCTGTGAGGGAGAAAGTACAGTCTATTTTTCTATATGATCTTTTATTTTTTCTAATGCACATTCATGTCTGAGCAGTCTCCCTTAGAATTGACATGTTCTTTCATTTTTGCTTTTTAATTATGGTGATATAGTGAGTCCAGGTATAATTTAAGCTAGTTGTATTCAGTAACTTTGAGAGCACTTTATGCACATCCAATCTCGTATACTCTAATAGTTAGAATGTGTCCAGAATAGTTGGAATGTGTCCAAAATGAACAGAAAATTCAGTTTACACTGGCTTAAAGTATGAGGATGTATTTTAAGAGTCTCAGAAGTTGCCCTAAGTAGAACCAAGTTGAATTGCATCATCAAAGACCTTCTCCTACACTCTTTTTCCAATAGTCTTTTGATTTCAAATCTCAGGATTCTTTCAGCTTTGCATAGTCATAAAATAGTGGTCAAACCAAGAAGGGAGGGAAAGGGGCAAGAACTTTCTCAGCAAGACTAATCGTGCACACCACCTCGCCCAAGCTCTTCCACATACTCCATGTCTCTTTGAATAGCCTGGCCTCACCAGCTCATCTCCAGACATATCATAGTGTCAAACAGGTTCAGCATGAGTGGCGGAAAATAATTATTATCTATTCTCAGCACATTATCTATCTATCTATCTATCTATCTATCCACATATCTATTCCCTGACACATTATCCTGGGTTGAAATGAAGGCCAAAGTTCCCTCAGTACGCAGGAAATGGAATGTCTATTAAATAGATAGTCAGCATCACCTGCCACACCATGCCGTATGCTCTGGTAACAGTTGTGCTCTGACTGAGACCACTTGCTCTATCCCCAAGTGTTTAAGGGGGTCAACAACCTCTTTTTTCCTCATAGTTTGCTGATACTACCACTGTCTATGTCGTGAAACATTGTTTTCTTTACTCTATCTTGAGGAAAAGCATTTTAAAGAAGCATAATTCAATAGTACCTTTATAGAAAGGTACATTGTGCTTGCTCCAAACATGATGAAGACTGCAATCAGTTTGAAAATGTTTGCAAAGAAGTGGGCACATTTAATATGCTTGCATAAAAATTATAGTTTAAAATGCTTTATCTTCTTAAAGTTTCATTTTTAGAGGGTCTTCATCTATTAAGAGTATGACTTGGTGCAGGTAGTATTCTAAAAATTATTCACTGTATTGGCAGTTTGATTATTGTACAGTATGATGTGAGTTCAGCAGTATATGTCTTCTTAAGATAAGACCGTTATAATTTGGAGAGAAAAATCAGTAAACAACTCACAGCTGTTTTGGTATTGAAACTGCATGCGTGATTATGAATATTCATAATTATTTCCTCTCAATAAGATACTAATTTTATTTTCAAAAATAGTAACAACAATAAAATGCCAAAATTCTTTTTGGGGGAGGGACAAAAAGAGAGCGGGAAAGCCCTTGTCACCTTGACAAGATACGTATGTGCACAAAATGCTCAACTCCATTGTAAACCTTAAATTTTGCACTTACACATATCAATAAAATAGGAAAAAAGAATCTCTGTTTTAGTTGCTTGTCTAAAATATTTTAAAAATACAATGATTTTTTTTTTTAAAAAAAAGATGTTTAAGTAGATTTTGCAAAAGGCACAGGATTCCCTATACACATCCTACCCTTGCTCATGCATGGTCTCTTCCCTCTTAGGCTTCTCTCACTAAAATGGTTCCTTTATTGCATAGATGAACCTTCACTGACACATTATTATCATTCAAATACCCTAACTCATCTTACGTTAGATAAATGGTGATATACATTTTCTAGACTGAGGCAGCCCTACAGTAAGACACCAAATAGTTTTATTGCCCTGAAAATTTTTGTGTTCTACCTATTGATTCTTCTCTCTTCTTTAGATACTGATTGTGAAAAGTCAAAAACCTTAAAATCTATAGAAATCATATTCAAAATAATAAAAAGTCAGATTGTACATATTACTTATATGCATTGTGTGTGACTCAATATGTTCCTTCTAATATGCATTTACTGTTAAAATATTCTGTAGGAAATTCTATAGTTCATTGCAAATCTCTAGAGCAGAGCTGTCCAGTCAGACACTTTGTGATTCTCTGTTCACTCTGGTAAATGCAACACTAGTAGTCACTGTGTCTATTGGACATTTGATATGTGGTTAATGTAATTGACAAATTTCTTAAATTTATAAATTTACTTAACTTAAAGTTAATTAGCTACAGTTAGTATTATTCGATGGAATATCATGGATCTTGAAGGAAGTATAAGGCAGAAGAAAGAATGTTTTTTTCTTTCCTAAACTTACTGGACCCTGGTAACTTTTCTGTTAAGAATGTAGAGATGGTCCTCCTTTAATAGTCGTTGTACTTTTAGAAATAGGAGATTAACCTGGAGAATCGTTTTTGCAAAGATCTGCAGAACTGTAAATGCTTGGCCAGTAGGTTTTGAATGAAGCTCAGGGTTTGGTGATTTTAATACAGATGATCTGAGGACCATGATTTGAGAAGCACTGTTTCAAAATTTAGCATCTGTCTGTATCCTTTCCCCAGCCTGTCAGCAGATACTCTCACTAGAATAGAACAGTGACTTTTAAATATTATTTGCCTTTTTCTCACAACTCACTCTAGGGAAGAAGCTCATTGTTATCCTGCCTGCACATATATACACATATATACATGCATGTACACATGCATACGTACATACTATTACTATATATATATATATATATATATATATATATATATATATGACTCCGATTTTTAAAATCATATTGTTTTATTTTAAAAATCTGATAGTATCACAGTAAGTTGGCTCAAGATTCACCAATACGTAGGACTCAAATTTTAAAAAGACTCTTTTGCTGTGCTATATTATCATGGTTCAGACTAGGTAGCTACACAGGAAACCACACAACAATTGTCTAGGGAGACAAGTGGAAACAAATTTTATGCTTCATCTTGCAACAATGTCACTTGCCATGCTAAGAAGTTTCAGGTTCAATAAATGCAGCAGTGGCTCTGTACTCTCCTCCTCTTCTTTTGAGTGACTCAAGAATATACTGCATGATTATGATCTTAGTACCATAAAAAGCAAACATAAATGTCCCATGAAAAATATTTTTATAGGGAAAATAGGTTTATCTTTTAAACTACAATGTTAAATTTGTCTAAAAATAGATATTGTCATGACTTTTTATGCTGAACGGTAAATAAGTAGTTTTAATCCATTTTCAGAATATGTTATTTTTAAGTGCATTTCATTTTTATTATTCTAGAAAAGACAACACAATATTAAAATTACACATATAGTTTGCAATTTTGTTCACTGTATGAACCTAAGCATTATAAACTTTTATGCCAAGTAATATAATAATATTTGTACTTGGTTGTTAAAAATAACCTGGAAGAGCTTTCTGTTTAGAGCAATCTTAGTTTTATATTCTCCTGTTGAAATGGATCTTAATTTTATCCATGTGGGTTACAAATATGAAGCAATTAAAATTAATGATTGTGTGGTATAAAAGGACAAGAGACTATTCAATCCCTGGGGATAAATCGTTCTTCATTATCATTTATTATTCTCCTGTTTCTTGTTAAAATGTGTAAATAAATAGAACAGGGACACCTTACAGACATGTTCATTATTTTTGATGTCAGTGGAACACAGTTTAATACTCTCATAATGAGTGGACAATACATAATTGGAATTCTGTATCAGTGATATTACATTTTCATATAAATGTCTTAACTATGTCATGAGAACATAGAAACCATTCAAAAGCTCAATGTCTCCTGTGTTATTAGTGTGCGGCCAAGATGATTCGCCAGTTCTTCTTGCTACTTAATGGTGTGTAAAAGATGCATCATACATGGACTAAGTAATCTATTCGTGCAAACTGTACTCGTGCATAATGTCAAACTGAATTTGGGTGTATGGTTCATTTTTTTCTTTTATCACAAATCAGGCATAGGTCATCATAGCACAAAATATGAAGTTATTAGTGCATAGGTCAAATGTCAAGAAGAATGCTATGTAGATGGATGTGTGAGTCCCAAACTTGTGATGTTCCTTTTATCTATGTTGGCCTTATTCAAAACATGATTGACAGATGAATGGATGGTCAGACAGACAGACAGATATAGATAGGTAATGATCAATCAAGTGTCTACTGAGAAGATTCTAGCTTTTAAATTCAGTAATATAACAGTGAAATATGAGCACACTCATAATAATAAGTACACAGGTGCATAAAGATACATGTATATTTAATAAATGTACAACTTCATTAACAAATCAAATTAAGGAAAATATATGCCTGTCTTATGGTTTTTAGTATTTCATCCAGTCAATATCAATAGATCGCCATAAAGAAGTTTGAATTTTTAATTTTAATGGAAAAATTAAAATAGGAAAAATGAATGGGTTTTATACTTCATTTAAAATGAAATGCAAAGAATGATTATATATATATATTTCTAAATATTTAGAAAGACTTTCTACTGTGTGAAAATTTTTATTTTAACTTTACAAAAAAGGGAAGAATAACCTGATTAGTAATGCATTAATTCTATTTTAAAATCCATTAAGAATCAGGTCTTTATTTTACATCTGATGTCAAAATTTTAAGCTTATATATGACTGATGCCTTTTGTACAGTGAAAAATTTTGTTTGGCAAAGATCTAGGCAAAAATTAGTGACATCATTAATCCTTTAATCATCTTACCAGTGTCCAACTCTTTGACTTAAGATTGAAAGAGGGACACGTGTTTTGCCGGAAGGGGACCGATATTTTTGTTTTTAGAATTCTAAACAGTTTTTAGAACACCATGAACACTTTATAAATGTCAAATAATTACAATAATCCAAAGCAGAAGGTTACACTAACATCGACAGCTTTCCAGAAAAAGAAATGTTTAAAACTTCATCTTGGCAAAGAGGAAACATAAGGAGAGGGATAATAGCGAATTGAGTCAAAGCACCTGTCTGCAAAATATCGAAACTACTGAGGTTTTGGTAAAAGTTTCTGCTCATACTTTCTCTAATTATTTACTTGCTTACCTCTCTGGATTTTCTTAAAGAAAAAAAAACTCATTTTTTAATTCTGATATCTTTTTGTTTGTTTGTTTGTTTTTGAGACAGGATCTCGCTCTGTGGTCCAGGCTGGTCCTGAATTCACTTCAGAGCCCAGGCTGGCCTTGGACTCATGGCAGTCCTCCTGTCTCAGCCTCCCAAGTGCTGGGATTACAGGCGTGCGCCACCATGCCCAGCTTAAGTGGTGCTGGGGAATCGAACTCGGGTACTTAGTGCTTGGCTTAGCACTTGTTCAAGCGCTTTAACCGCTGAGCCATTCCTCCAGCCCTGATTCTGATAACTTAAAAATTATCCAATAACATTTGCTCCCATATGAGAGAAAAATATTGGAGGAGGATTGATAGAGTATTTAGTTAGAATATTATTCAGGTGTCTTATAACGTCCGGGACAGAATGCATTTTTCTCCAAAAAAGAACTCAAACAAAAATTTCCTGCTTGGGGGAATGATGCGCCATCTTTGCTCTCTGCTTTTCCCCATCGGCCTGCCCCATTCTAATCTCTGGAGACTAGTTTTCTTTTCTGTACAGACACAGAGAAGAAACAATAGCCATTCTTATCTCCTGAGTTGATGATTCACATCTACTTCTTCAAGGAGAAGGTGAATGAATGCCTGAGAATCTCATATCCAGTGCATCAAAAAAGATAAATGAGCTGAAGGAAATTAAACAATCATCCCAGTTGTATCAAATGTGTTTAAATGGCATTGCATTGTGCAAAATGGGTAGAGAGGACATTCTGCCATGAGTGAAAATGAAATTGGTGAATAATTTTTGTGAACTGATTCAACACTCTAAAATGACCTATGAGTGGTAGATCCATTTTGGTTGTGTTTTAATGACAACACTAATTTTAATTAATGTAAAACTGTTAACAGAAGGAGTGATAAAAATGCAGTGAATGCTGTTGCTGAGTACCATCTAATAGAATAGCAACGATCTTCAATATGAAGTTTGGTAACTTTAGTTTGCGGTATGTTTCAGTTGGTTTAGTACAGCATTTGGTTGTGAGCTATGTTAAGAAACTATGTTTTAATATACATCATAAATCACAGACCTCAAAGAATATGTTAATATGAAAAATTTTCAATTTCATGGGAGTCAGGAGATCTTACTACTTCAGATTCCAGGTAAGGAGTGTCACCACAAGAGATGAAACTTAGGTCATTGTTCCTGACCCTGAGATCATAGATATGCAAAGTTCTCAGTGGAAAACAGCAAGTTTTCTCCTTTGAATAAAGCATGCCAGTCAATATGCCACATCAAATTGATGTTGGTTTTTGTGGTTGTGCTGAAATTGTGTGAGGAGATTTTTATATGTGGGAATACCACAGTGAACTCAGAATATTATAAGTACTTATTAGAACATTGAAGAAATGATGTGTGTAGAACACATCCTGAGAAATAGACCAATAATTTCATCTTAAGTCTCAACAACTCCCTGAATCACACGTCATTGTTGATACGGCAATTTCTTTGTAATAAAAATAGTATGGTGTGTCCACACCCACCTTATTCATTGCATCAAAGTTGCACTATGCAACTTTGGGTCCTTAATCAAAGCCAAAATGTCCATTTTGAGTTGATCTGGGACATTGAGGTAACCACAACATTTCAACTAAAGACACTTGTAAAGGAAGACTTCCAGAACTGCTTCAGAAAGTGGCAAGGGCGATGACATATGTGTGTCAAAGGGATGCAGAGTATGTTGAAGGTGATAGTGGTAATGTGTATTTTAGTACAATTATTTGTGCTTAAACATTCACCATATGTTTTGATCTTACCTCATACACATTGATTGGCTACCCAAGAAGAGTAAAGTATCAGTTTAAGCATTGTGGGTTGTTTTTATTTGCTGAGAATAAAATGTAGAATCAAGTAAGGTAGCAACAATTTCATAGATAATTTCAGGACTTAGGTATGGCCTCTAGTCCTATTTCAATCAGAGCTCTTTGTCAAATAGATTCTATAGCTACTAATCTTTACAGAGCTTTTTCTATATTCCTAGCAAATCTACCACTGTACTTGCTTATTACCAAAGTGTAAGTATAATAATGTTATCACCCGATTTTTAGTGGAGGAAACTGAGGTACAGTTTAAGTAAATTTCCCAGGGCTCCAGATTATGTTTTTGCCATTACATTGCACCTGTCTTGTACTATAATACCATTATACCATAGTTCAAATCAAGCGATTCTACTTTTGTAATATCTTGATTTAATCCAGACACTTAAATTAAGAAAGAAGATAAAGTAAAATACTAGAACCGGGCTCTGAGGAACAGCAGATCCAGGGTTAGAGTCATAATCTACTGTTGGTTTAATATTGTTATCATTAAACAAGGATTTGAACAAGAACTCTCCCATTTTCAATTACCTCACTGACAACTGACATGCCTTTAGGCAGAATAATACAATGCTTATGGATTTCTCTGTGGATTTGAGACTAGTTGAGTAGTTAGCTTTCACAGTCTGCAGGCTTCCTTGTGGGTTCTCTTGCTATTCCCACTTAATAGAGAAGTAAAGTGAAGGAAACTCAAAAGGATGCACTCGCTTATGTTACCTTTTAAAAGAATCACAGGAGGCTTCATTCCCTGGACAATCTTCTTCCAGAATATTTATTCCATTTATCTCATCATTTGCCAGGTTCTCCACTTCCATGATGGTTTTGAAATAGGACTATCTACCTCAGAGGCAGTTCTCCATTCGCATGAAATTTATTCTGGCTTAAGAGATATGATTATAACTTCCAGTTGTCTGAAAGCTGTCAACCTTAAAGATATTTGTGTTATTGTGGTTTGTAGACAAAGGGGAACACATCATTGACTTACACACACCCTCAAATCAGTGCTGAGTACTATGACTCAGATTTGAAAGCTTTATCTACATCACAGGCTAGTGAATTTTCTTTGC
This sequence comes from Ctenodactylus gundi, assembly GCA_004027205.1. Classification (NCBI taxonomy): domain Eukaryota; kingdom Metazoa; phylum Chordata; class Mammalia; order Rodentia; family Ctenodactylidae; genus Ctenodactylus; species Ctenodactylus gundi. The sequence continues at coordinate 307,077 of PVKB01002160.1, forward strand.
GAGTCATTCCTTGAGCTTCTAATATGGGGTTCAACTCTCAGCCATAGTGGTATATACAAATGAAGGAAACATGCTTAACTCCTGTGAGTATCAGTAGTAGTCTTTATGCATCTACTGTGCTTCCTCCAGAGTTAGAAACTGTTCTCCATAGGAGGTAGCATTCCACAAAACATCACAACTTGTTTGTTACCTCACAGAGCAGTTGAGCTCCCTAAAGGTACCATTGCCTGTAGTCACATTAGTTTTTCAACAGGAAAACTTTTCATAATTGAAGGTCTCGTTGGTGGTTTTCCTGGAACAAAATAACACTCTGCCCCCAAAGAGATTTCAGAAAGTTTTCCAGAAAACTTTTAGAGAACATACTTTTCCTAACTTCTACCCACAATAACTTTTAAAATATTCTAGAACTGAAATTCACTTGAAATACTTGATCATAGATAACGTAAGAGAAGTTTCAAGAAAGGAGTTCTATATTTGATATTGATATTTCTGGGTCTGTGTTGTAAAAAGCCAGAAAGCTAATTTCAGCTGCACATCTTGTAATGATGGGGGAAAAAAAGGGGGAAGGGAAGATGGCACAAAAAACGGAAGTATCGTGATATAAATATGAAAAATATTTAAAACATTTATTTTATAAATTAAGATTTTTAAAGAATTATGACTAGCAGACATCTTATTCTCTTACTATCACCTCATATTTCTAAATTTTTTATAACATTTTGAGAACTCGCCTTTTAATTTGCCTTCACAGTCAGTTTGTAAGACAAAGAGGTCAATTTTCTTCCTAGTTATACCTCGTTTTTGCCCAAAGCTGGTATTACCCAGTGTGATCACTATTTTATTCGCAGAAGTAGCTCCAATTGACATTTAACTGATTCCAAAAAGCTGAAAACTAAATCCACTCTTGAATGAAGAATGAAAGCGCGTCTTTAATAAGTGTATAGGGCGAAGCATTTTAAAACAAGGCGGTAATTGCCTGAACTTTGGGAGAAACAGTAAAAAAGTTCTTTTCTGATATGACTAATTTAAAACCCATTAAAGTAAAAAAAAAAAAAACAAGAGATGCATAGTTACTTTAAACATATCATTAGTCCCAAAGTTGTAAAATCATAATACTGCATACATTTTTGATCTAGGACTGAGGATCTTACTTTGTGACTTACCTTAGTGGTGATAATTTTTTCTTCCTTTTTTTTCTTTTCTTTCTTCCTTTTTTGAATCTGCAATACTCTGACTCAGATTTTCAGTTTCTTTTTCTTTACAAAAAGTAAAAAACCTTAAAAAATCTTTTCAATTATTTTATTATTAAATGTTGCACCTGCACATCCAACATTTGTCGTTTTGGTGTGTGTGTGTGTGTGTGTGTGTGTGTGTGTGTGTGTGTGTGTGTGTGTGTGTGTGCTTTCGTGTGGTACTGGTACTGGGAAGGAAGCCCGGGGCCAATACATTTAGCTACATCCACATACATCCACAGCCCATTTATTTTTTTTTTCTTCAGACAGTCTTTCTAAGTTGCTAAAATGCCCAGATTAGGCTCAAATGTGCAGTCCTCTTTCCTCAGCCTCCAGACTGCTGGGATTACAGGACCACGCCACTGGGCCAGTAAGAACTCTTATTTTATTTTATGACTTTCTCCTTAGTTTTTATAAAAATAGCTCTATGCAGAGTTATTTTTATGTTCAGAAAAACTACTTTCTTTATGCACATGAAGAAATTTAACTATTCCAATGTTCAGAACAACATTGACAAGCACACACTCCTACTTATAGAAGGAAACACGAGTGAATCAGAGAATCTCCTGGATTTTGGAAGCACTGGGAAAGAGTGAAAGGTAACAAAGCCTTGATTAATCCATGGAGCTAATTAAGTCAAGAAAATGCAGTCATATTATTTTGCTAAGAAAATACTGCTATGTCTTTATACGTGCATCTTGTGTAATAAAAAATGCTCAAGCACTCAGAATGAAAATCACATACAGGGCAAAATGTCAAGGGACAAAAGATTCTGTTGTGAGGAAGCAGATCAAGAAAGATTCATGAAGTCAGTGGAACTCAAATAGTGAGTAAATTTAAAAGAAACACATCTGTTTTGAAGAAAGGATAAAGCTTGAGTTGAGAGTTATAATGAGGCAATACCTGCACAAACAGATCCGTCAAGTCCATTGAGCAGTGAACCAGAACGATGTTATCAAGATTACTTAATTAAGAGGAGAAAAGAGCAATCATTGTGCTTTCCTTGTGCTCTTCTGTGCCCCAGTATATACTCAGATCCTAGTCAAGGCCTATATGTAATGTCTACAGTATGAAACTAAAATTTAACACACTTTACCTGCCTTACCTCCAGCATATCCAGTTCAATTTACCTTGGACATTATACTTAAATATAATATTTCTTCATAAAGAAAATTCAGCATCAAGACTTGAAAAGCAGTCCACTGCAAGTTCTCCCGTGGAGGATAAGGTGAAAAGCATATGGGAAAAAAATTAAAGTGAGTTCAAAATCTCTCAGGCTATAATTTCTCATTTATCCTTCAAGGCCAAGCTAGAATGATTTCTACTGGCTAGATAATGAGTAAAAAATCCGAATTTTAGCAAGGTTTATCATTATTCACAGCATAGTGTGTGTGTAATGGAGAAACTATAAGAATTACAAAGAATCGTTCAAGGGCCTTTGGAAAAGACAAGCGCTGAACTGACCAGAAAAATCCTGGACATATGACAAACCACCAGTGTTGGCTTACGGGGCAATGGGGCCATGGGAAAAAACACAGTGAAAACAGACTGGGATATGCTTTTAAAAAGAAATAAGAAAATTGGGAATTTAAGTAAGCTTTGACTGAAATGTCTTACTCAATGTTAAATGCTATTTAATTTGATAAATATGAATTCAGTACCTAGTATATGCCAAAAATTAAGTGTAACCCACAATGTTATAAGCTTCTGCAAGACTCATAGTCTCACTGTTAGACAAACTTAAAGTCTATGAAGTACAATATTTTGTAGAGCTGAACAGCGCATTCTCCTGGGGCAGAAGCAGAGAGCCAGAGAGCTGTAAGTTCACATTTCGCATACACCAGCTTCATGGCTGGAACCTCTGATGATTTCTGTCTCATCTCTGCATCTTTGAGTTTCTGTTTCTTCTACAGAGTAGTACGTATTTTCTCCTTACTTATATGACAAGGGTTAAATGAAATAATCTTGGTACAATGCTTAGTTAACTGTGCGGCATGCGGCAGTATTAGTACAATGACTATGACCGTGTCAGGAACATGCAATGAGGATCATGTGCAGTAGCTCTCAGTGTGATTTCTTAGAAGACACTTGGCAAAGTCTGGAGACAAGAGGATGTCAAAACTTGGTAATGCCACTGATGCAGAGATCAAGGACGCCGCAAAACTTCTTAAACCATACAGAAAAATCTAGGCAACAGTCTTAAATATCTGAAGGGCTACATTTGGGAAATTCTGGTGTAGAAGAAATATGATGACACAACTAATGAATACCAAAGAAATGAAATGTAAGAGTCTTAGATGTAAGTGGAATGATGCTGAGAAAATAGATTTAGCAAAGCTGGGCATAGCTCAGCAGTTAGAGCACTTGAACAGTAAAGCCCTGGGTTCAATTCCCCAGCACCACTAAAGCCAACCATGGTGACACTCACCTGTAGTCCCATCCCTCGGGAGGCTGAGACTGGATTATTGCCATGTGTTCATGGACAGAGTGGGCTACATAGTGAGTTCAGGGCTAGCCTAAGCTACAGAATGAGACCTTGTCTCAAAAAAAAAAAAAAATTGACTTACCTTGATAGATTTTCTTCAGTGCCAGCATTCAGGCAACTCCAACAGATAGAATTTCTTGGGCAACCGGTATTTTTTTAGCGCTTAGTGAATCGTTTTTATTTAATGATCCATCATCATTACTCACTGGGGTCCGTATTTTTGAACACTTCCAGCAATCAGTCATCTTTACCACAGGACCAGAGTGATTCTAATGATATCACAAAGAGAGAAGTGCCATCTCAATAAATGGAAGGATGTGTGAAATGCATCCTTGAGATTTTATTCGCTGGAAGCAGACAAATGGTTCAGTCCACAGTGAAGCTCTAACTGCGTTTCTTCTTCCGATAAAGAAGTTGCATGATATTAGCTTCTCGGAAGAAGTTCTGGGGGGGAGGAGGGGTGGGGGAGGGGAGAATATAGATATGCAGACTTGTTGGTATTTGTACCAACTTCTGTCACCCATGACCTTGATAAGATCAGGGAGCTGGTAGCTTATTCAAAGACAAGTTATTTTACAAGTTATTTTTTTGTACTAGAATGATATACAGTCTTCTGAGTAATTCATTTAAACACAAACTATTAATGCCTTAGTAACAGGAATTTAAAGATGTGTGTGTGTGTGTGTGTGTGTGTGTGTGTGTGTGTGTGTGTGGCCTCAAGCGCCACAGTGTAGGACAAAACCTAAAGGAACATGGGCAGTGAAGTTGGGTATCAGTGAGGAGCCCATCTGACAGGTGATTTCACACTCCGAGTGGGGAGGTAGGAAGACCACCATGTGACATTATTTAAAAAAAAAATTAGAAGTTCAAGGACTTGCAAAAAAAGCAAATATTGTAAATGTTCTTTTCTTTTGATATTTTCTTTCTTTCTTTCTTTCTTTTTTTTTCTTGCTTTCTTTCTCTTTCTTTCTTTCTATCTTTTGTTTGAAGTAAGTCTGCTTATTTTCCTTGAATCAGCAGGAGCTGTTTTAATGTAATTGCGGGCATTAGTGAAGCTTATTTCTCTATATTGTTGTTCGGCAATGAGTGGTGCATGGAAAAACTGTATTAGTACCTGGAACTGGTTGGTGTCATTTGAGGTCCACTCTGGGTCTGATGTGTGCTACATCCTTATTAAAATGTGGGAAGCCTTGCTCTAAGTTGTGGAGTGCAGAGTGTAGCAAGTACATGTACATTCAAATCAAACAATTTATAGAAATGCTTTTTTCAGATTCTAAATTCTGCTTAAGTTGGAAATAACTTGAAAAGACTTTTTTCTAGAGGTTGAGGGCATAGCTCATTGGTGAAAGCATTGCCTAATAAATGCAAGTCCTAGGGTTCGATTTTCCAGCCTACCATATAATCTGGGTGTGGTGGTGTGTATTAGAACATTAGATCTGTTTATCTAATATTCTGGAGACTGAGTTTGAATGCAGCCTGGGCTATATAGTGAGTTTAGAACCAGTTCAGAACCTGACTACAGAGCAAAATACTATTTCTCAAAAAAAACCTAAATGAATATGTAATAGATTGATAATAGATTAATAGATTTTAAATTTTTTCTACAAGATTACAGAAAAGCTTTTAAAATTCTAACATAACTCTAGGTAAATTTCAATATAAAAACAGGATTTGTTCATGTTCAAAAGCCTGGATAGAAAATTAAACTTTTAAGGGAAATTTATCTATTATTACCTATTTTATCTGCAAAGCATAAATGGTTAGATGCTTTCCTATGAGTTAGAATATAAGACCTAGTATTATTTTGCCATTGAAATTATTAAAATAATAGTGCTTTTAACAAAAAACTCAAATTTTAGAAGAACTTACAAAAAATCAAAGGTAATCTGTGTTATATTTAATGAGATCAGCCTTTAAGTATACTCAACAATATTTGCCAGGGAATTATAAAATTATAATAGACATATTGGTGATCTAAATTCATTTACTTCTGGTTTTCAAATTACTTCTTCTGGATCTGTAAAGGAGGGTTTTTCTTATCAGTGTCCCATAATATATGGTCTTCAGAACTGAATCAATTGCTACATTTTCAAGCAATGATCCCTTTTAATGTATGGGACTTTTACTTTATGATATAGCTTAAAGATTCCTCTCACATTGCTATTGCTACATCTTTCCAAATACTATTTAGAGCACTTTATAATTATTATCCAAGGAAATCAAGATTTTTTTCTTATGTGTTCTAGACAAGAAACTATTTTCCCAAGCTAGACTTACACAATTGGTTTTTAGTTACCATATCAACAGGTATTTATATTTAGATTGCCTTGTTATTATTTAGCAAGATAAATTAGAATTTGATTTGTTTTCTCAATGGTCCTTCTTCCATACTTGTGTTATCTTCAAATCTTACACACTTTTTAAAACTGTTACTTAAATAACTGAAAACGTATTCAAATTCAAGGGAGCTCTGCTAAAGTGAAAACATTCTTTGTCTCTGACTAATATAATAAGTATAATAACTAATTTTAGATAAGTTTGAGTACTCTATTTAAATATGGATTGACTTCTCCTATTCAGTTTGATGTTTTCTGAATGTGAAGACATTACTTTGATAAGCATAAAAAAGTAATATTTTAGTTAATACTTAAAATAGATAAAATGGTAAAAACTTAAATATATAGAAATACTT